>JAHBCN010000038.1:378890-421758 GCA_019359885.1 Listronotus oregonensis | reverse complement strand
TTATTTTTTGAATCAAGAAATGTCTTGAAACTGATAAATTTATCCCAAACATACAAGAACTGAAACCCCCAAGATTTTGACCGGGAAAAACAACGGAAACCTTCCCCCGATGAAAATTCTTCGATAGCCCCCATCACAAAAATTTTTCCAAAAATTAGACCGGGAGATTAATAATTTTAGGGAGAGTTACAAACAACCAAAAACGGATCTTTTAACAAAATACATGTTCGTAAAAAACCAAAAGAAAACAAGAAAATATTAATAAAACTTTAAAGGAATTTTAACAAAAATTTTTGACCATTAAAAAAGAAAAAATTTGGGTAATTTAAACTTAACAAAAAACATCTTATAATAACGTAAAAATTTTATTTCCTACAAATATCTACAAGATATTACACCCCCAAATAACAAAAATTTAAAATACCATTAAGGATTCATAAGGAATTAATAACCCCATAAAAAAAAAAAGAAGAGTATTTTTCCAAAAAAGAGAAAAATTTTACCTAATAAAAACCAATGAGAACCTGTTTAAAAACAAAACGAAAACCGTTCAAAAACCTTAGAAGGCCCCCTTTTAAGTGAGAAACCATTTAAAAAAATTTCATATCATATTTTCAGATCAAATCTTTTTTTCTTAAGTTATTGATTTTTTTAGAAAATCCCACCAGCATTTTATAAAGAAAAAAATGTGTAACTATTAAACAAATTAAAATTTCATATACATCACAAGTCCCCCAACGTGAGTAGAGACAATGAAAAGAATTTTTAAAAAATTTTTCCAAATTTTAAAATAAACGATATTCATTAGTGACCCCAAAAAATTAACTTGAACACCCCCTTGAAAAACATTCTACCTAATCAAAAAAAATATACTAAGAAAAAAGAATGAGGGAAAACCCTAGAAAACCCAATGATTCACCATTTTTTTTTAAACAGAATCCACTAACTATTTTTTTCCCCCTTTAAATTTTTTTTTTTCACCATATTATCATGAACCAACGTAAAAAATGACCAAAATAATAAGAGATAAATGAAAAAGAAAACAAAAAATGTTTTTTAACAAGCATGAAAAAACTTTCCAAAAAAGAAACCCGAAAGAGAAAAAAATAAAACCGATAGATCCCAGAAAATTGGGAAAAGACCCGAAATATAAGAAAAGGGCAGAGAACCAAACATCACCAAAATATACCCCAACTAAAGTCAAAAAAAAAAAAGAAATAAAAGAAAGGGGAAAATTTGACCAAAAAAAACTAAAAGTAAATTTAAGAAAAATTAAAGACAAGAAAAACCATCCTCTTTACGATTGTTCTTAATGACATCAACGAGACCCTGGAATATTGAAACCAATGGGTTTACTCGGAAAAAAAAAGTAATAGTTCAAAACAGAAACATATTACTACCCATATTATTTTTTTCAAAAATTGTTATTATTAAATTATTTATTAACACGTAACATTGAAAAAAATTTAAAGTTCCTTTCAAGACAAACATGTTGAAAACAATTTAACTTTTCTTTAAACCAAATTTAAAAATCCCTTTTAATAATTTTCTAAAAAAAACAAAGATAATAATAATAAAAAAAGAAAACGAAAAAGGATTAAAAACTTTTTCGGGTTCAGTACAAATTATTACAGGTAATTTGAAGATTTTAAATAACATTAATGAACATTTTAAAAAAAAAACTAATAAAATTAATAAATGTTTAAAATAAATAAATTAAGTTCTTTTCGGGAATATATAAAAACGGCCGATAATGCAACTTTTATCGAAACTTTTTATCCCCGAAAAGTATAAAAAAATTATGAGGGCCATATTAGCAACTGATAGTTTTCGATAAATAGCGAAAACCAATCGATCGCTTTTGATTATTCAGTCGCGAACTATCGCAAATTCAAGAGTATTCTAGGGAGGCGCATACGCTCAACTGAAAGTCGTCCGGGCTATTCAAACGACAAAATTACCGAATTTGATAACCTTCGGCGAAAAAATTTTTTGGGCTTAAAAAAATCGCAAAGACGAACTACTAAACATTTCGAAAAAAAAATTTTATGTATGCGGCCGGAAAAAGATTTCAAGAAAAAAACTAGATAAAAATTTCAGATTCAAAAACGCCCAAAATTTAAATATTGAAATTTTTTAAAATCCATTACAGATAAAAATATTGAGAAATTTATGAAATAATTTCCATTTTAAAAAAACTTCTAAGGAATTATTTTCTTTTGTGGACACAGAATTTGAAATTTAATTTTAAAAGAAAAAAAAAACTGGGTTTTCCAAAAATCATACTTTAAAATAGATTATCCCTTTAAAACAACTTTAAAAATTTTTTAATTTGACAAAGGCTTTTTAAAAGGGAAAAAATTTAAAAATTTGTTGTTAAAAACCATTATTTAATTTCAAATTATACCCCGGCCCACGGGGAATCAATTAGTTCTTTTGCCACCAAAAATATTATGTAATAATGTTTTATGAAAAAAGGGGAAAGCACAATAAAAAATTTTTGTAGCCGATTTTTGATCGTCAAATTAAAAAAATTGTGATATGCAAAATCACTAACTTTTGAAAAGACTTTTTTCACTAAAAACTTTTTTTATTGGTTTTGGAAAGTACAAAAAATCAAAATTTGGGCGTTTTTTCAAAACAAATTTTAAAAATTTTAATCGTTTTAGTAGATGTAACTTAATTATAGGGAAAAAAAAATATTACCCAAACCCAAAAATGACCCTATTTTGGGAAAAAACATTGTTTGAACCCAAACAAACAAAGTATAAAAAAGACTTTTTCATTAAAAGAACCAGAAAGATGAAAAATTTGTAAAATCAATAGATTATTAAACACTTTAAGAAAAAAACTCATTATTCCCTTTCTGGATTTTTAACTTTTCAAATTTAATTAAACAAACATAATAGTTTATAGAAAAAAATCCGAAATTTTTATCTAAAAAAATTTTTTAGTAACAACGAGGGCGTTAAAAAACAAGGGAGAGGGAAAGGGCCTGGGAACCAAACTTAGGGTAAAACCAATCAAAATAATGTTATTTAGGATTTCACCTAATTAGATTTTAATATAACCATTAACCAAAATTTTGGAGATAAAAAGTTTTGATTTTTTTTGTGACTGATTTTTGATTCATTCTTATACCACTTTTTTAAAAAAGACAAAAATTGAATCCTTTCTTCTTTTTAATAAATATTTTTTTAAAAAGCGCGTAATTTGTACACACTAACCAAAATTTAAAGTCAGACTTTATCGTTTTTATTGTTTTAACTTTATTATTGTATGTTTTGTACTGTTGTAAATTTATAGTTATTTTAATTGCTACTTTTTATACAAAACGTTTTAACTTTTCATACAATAGACAGTTTGTAATGTGATGGTTGCACCCTCTGTGAATTAAAGATCGAACCACATACCATAAACTTGTAATTGATTTCTAATAAATGTTTAGTTTAGGTTTTTTTACTCAAAGTACTCTAGTTATATATAATTTTATGTATTCTTAAGATATTCTAAAATACTATAGTCATATAACAGACAAATGCTCTTAAGTCACATTTTCGGTGTAAAAGTTTTGCTTAATGTAAAAAAATTTAATCTTTGAGTTGACAGCAATGCAAATGGAAGTATTATTACAAATTTTTTATAGCTTCAGCTGGGACTAAATTGTTTTTTCTTGTCTTAAAAAGTACACGAGTAATTCTTATATATTTAAAAAATACAGGCTGTTTTTAAAACTGGTAGCAAGTCAGCACACAATGTTTGATTAATCTTTTCTGACAGATCTAGGCATACGGTAGTGCACCAGGCCAAGTTCCGGTCTGTATATTACACAAAAGGTTTCAGCATTTTTTATCCCTCTATGACTTTATTACCATTTCACATAAAGCTAAGAGATTTAATATGTAAATTCGATTTAGAAAATCGCCCTTTTTACTGCTGACTGATTGACTGACTGACTGATTTAGTTATTGACTCATTATAATTATGGGGCACTTCCCAAGTTATTGGACTTGTTAAAAGTTTATTATTTATTTGTACATATATACATATAGTCCGGAAGCTCACCACACAAAAGCTGGCCAATAGGAGATACCCATGAAACATTTATGTATTATGTATTATGAGCTCTAGTCAATTCAAAGCCGCACCCGTACCTCAGCTAAGCGGGTTCTTTTTGCATACTTTTTTACCTATAAAAAATCGTACAAAATCGTTTTTTTGTTCAAGATAACTTAAAAACTATTTATTGAAGGAAAATTAGGCATATAACAAAAATAAATAGCCTAATGTAACTACGTAAATTTTGTTTAATAAATTTTTTTGTACCTCTTTTAGTTTTTAAGATATTTTAGCGATTTAAATTTAAAATAAAAAGGCAAATGTCTCCAAAACTATAAGATCTACAAAAAAATATATAAAACAAAAATTGTGCTTTTTATTAAGCTCTATGAAAAAGGTAAATACAGATTTTTAATAAAATAAGTAATAAGAGAGAAATAAGGAGAAAAGTGATTTTGACCAAAAATTTAGTCAATAATAATGTATTTTTTGGTATGTTCTACTTAATAAATAAAATAAACTAGTACACATGTGCCTCGAGGCAATGGGGGATAATATGGTGGCACGGATATTCTATTCAATCTTTTGGCCCAAAACTGTACCCATTCCGACCCACTTAAAACTTAAACTAAATGAAAATTTAAACTAAATTATATTAAAAACAAACAGGTGCCGCCTCTATCTGGGTGTTATATACCACTACGGGACGCCCTAACATTTCTCGATTTCCTATGCTAGTATGTGTATAGCTCATTCTTCAAATATTTTTATTATCGATTTTAATACTATTATTAGTAATTAATAAGAAAGTTACTCGTTCAAAATAATCTGGAGAAAATATTTGCCACGTCTATGTCGGTGTTATATAATACATGACAGGACACTTTGATTTCTCCTGTCCTATATTGCTACGTGTATAGCTTATAATTTAAATATTTTTACTATCGATTTAAATATTAATATTATTATTTATAAAAACAGTGACCTGTTCAGAATGATCTGGAGAAAATTCTATTTGTAACATCTAAATTTTATTTTTTTAATTTATTTAGCACAAAATTTTCAAAATATGAGCCTATACCGCTTTCTACTTCTCCTTTCTTAAATAACAGCCAAGCTGTTCGTATTCAAATTATCGCATCAACTTAAGCAAAAAAAAGTTATATTACTAAAGTGACGCAAATCGTAAAACCGTAATACTACGAGCAATACGTAACTAAACTTTATGTTGTACTTCGTTCAGTTGTGTGCTCCTTTTGCCTTTTTTAATGAAACACATACCGTATGGGATTTGAAATTTTCTTAGATTTTTTAAAGTCGCTTAATTATCTTACGTTTTATTGGGTTTAATTAGTATTGAATTTGTAGGGTTCTTCGTACAATTAATATCTGCTTTAGGCCCATTAAGTAATTTTGGAAACGGTTTTCATTTTTTGGTTTCTGGAGGGGCCATTTGGTTTGGGTAAGTTTTCTTAGGACGGGTCAGAGATAGTGACCAGCTGTTAATGTTGTTTTGTAGTTTTGGACACCATCCCTCTTCCACGGTGTAGTGGCTGGCACACCTGCCATAAGCGGATTCAACAAAACAGGCAACATTAAAATTAATTTACTAACAATTTTTTTAACACTTTTCAAGAAACAATTTAGGATTCTAGCTTTTAAATTTACACCATATTGTTATAAATTATTTGCGGCCCTTTCTTGTATTTTTTATTGCAATTTTTTTTATTAAATCTTAATTTTCTTATTGGTTTTCAAATGGTGCACCTGGTCACTAAATTATTGGTAAATAATTAAGCGGTATTTATATATATTTTTTATATTTCATATATTTTATAAGTGGACTTATATTTTATAATATTTATTTTCTCAGTATAGAAAATTTAACAGTTATTAACTCACAGCGCATTCACCATTTTATTTCGATTATATATATTTTTGTAAACTTTTAAATAATAAATTTAAATTTTGTACATTTCGTAGCCGTGCGCATTCACCATTTTATTTTGATTAATTTTTGTAAACTTAAATTACAACTTTATAATAAATTATATTAACTATTTGTTTTATATATAGTGTTTTATTTGGCTCGCCTAGGTCCCTTTTTCTAATGTTAATATTGTTTAGTAAAATTTTTCTTATCTTTAGTGGTAGTAAAGTTGAACGAGATTTCCCCCAATTAAATCTTGGAAGGTCTCCGGGCCTGGCACCAAAAGCAGTGGCGCCCATTTTAAACCCCCCTACCCCCGGCAAATGAGAGGGGCACGCCTTTTGCTACTCACCTTCAGCTTTACTGTCCCTTTTTTGTATTTATTTGATATTAATTTTAATAAAAAAAAAATAAAAATTTTTTTTTTAAAAGGCTGCCAACGGCCAAATAAAAGTTGGACAAGTGTTTTTAAGCCAAAACACTTGGGCTAAAGCAACTGCGTGACAAGTCAATATAAAATACCGCGTCGATAATAGAATTCGTCAAGGGTTCAACAAGAGAAATATAAAACCTGTTTAAAATAAAATCACAATTTAGATTTTGTTAATTTAATATTATAACAAAAATATTTTAAATAACAAGAAAGAGTAATTGACAGCGGTGAGAATTTTGAAAAAAATTAAAAGCAGAGCCAAAACAACAGTCTTTAAAAATAATAGATATTATCAGTCTGTTGTCTGTAGAATTTGATAGGTGCCAAAAATTACTTGTATTCGAAAATATTCAGGTAATTTTGTTTTAACCTAAATCAAATCACAACTAACCACAACTTCTCCTTTAAGCAATATGCTAGTGCAAACTATAAGGTTGAGTTTAATCCGAGGTAGTAAAGTATTTTATTATTATTTTTTAAAAATTTGTATCTAGAATGCACTTGCAAATTGTAGGAAAAGTCCCGTAAAATCTGTTAAAAAATATTAATGATATTTAAAAAAATGTATTTTTTATAAGACAAATAGGTATTATAAGAGTAGGCAGACAAACAATATCTAATATTAGTCAAAGCCAACAAAAATTAAATATAGAAGAATTTTAAATTTAGCACGTTTATACTCTTATTAACATTCTTATCTGTAACATGATTTTACTTCACGAGTGAATCTAATTTTATCGCTCAACTCATCAGACTCTTTGCGAGACATTTTGCTCGCCGCAAGGTGGTATGCCCACCTACATGGTCAGTTTACCTTATGGATGGATTTTAAACAGAAGTGGACTTAAAATATTTAAAAGGGTTGTGTAAAACACTGTTATCAATTATGTTCAAACTTAAACGATCCCTAATCTATTAGCTGAGGTCTTTGAATAAGTTTAAACAATAAATATACTTTAACGGAAAATAAATAACACGGTAGTTTTTTCAAGACTAACTACAATTTAAACAATTTTTAAAAACTAGGTACACGTATTATGGTTTATCAATTCTTGGAAAGTATTTTGCTAATAGGTAAATATAAAAATATTTTTATATGGGGTTTGGTCTAATTCTGTAGGTAATAAACTAAGATTTTACAGCTACTGGAATTAAATAATTGAAGTGTTATAATACATTTAAATTGAACAATGGGAAATTATTTAGTTCTTATTGACAATTTAATAGACTAGATATCTGTATTTTTAAGTTTGTTTATTTCAAGGGACTCCGGTAGATTCAATACACGGCTTTTGTTTGCTGTATGAAGTATTTTGAAATTTCGATCCAAATTATGATTATTTTCTATTAACTGATTAGCGTAATGAGAATCGGTTTTTCTTTTAATATAACGTGTGTTATTTACCTTTGTTCTTTTGGAAAAACTTCTACCTGACTAGCCTAGATAAGTTTTTGGACAGTCTTTATACATTAATTGGTAAACTCCGATTTGTGATTGTTGTCTAATTTAGATTTATTGTATTTTATGAACTTACTGGTGAAATTAATAGTTTTGAATGCTACATTATTATTTAATTTTCTGAGGAATTTGGCAATGTTTTCGCTTATTTGTCCAAAATATGTAATAAGTTTAAAGTTGTTTTTTGTTTCTTTCGGGACAGGCTAAACCAGGTTTATAGCTTTTTTGTACAGTCTTTTGTTAAATATTTTTGTTATTATCTCTGAGGTGTAACTAATATTAAGAGCAATTTGGAATTTAATACAAAGTGTATTTTATTTTCCGTTAAAGGTATAATGGAATTCCACCAAGTATCAAAATCAGTTCAATTGATAAATAAATAAATATATATATATATATATATATATATATAATATATATATATATATATATTATATATATATATATATATATATATATATATATATATATATATATATTATATATTATATATAATATATATATTATATTTATATATATATATATATATATATATATATAAAAATTTGTTTTTAGGTAATTTTACTAATTTTAAATTAATTTTAATTAAATTACATAAAATCGAAAAACAAAATTTTTTTTCCGTTTACAAGCTTTAGACGGACTGACTGTCCCCTTTAAAAATGCAACATAATCAAAAAACTCAATTCTTGATTATTATCCACCCCAAAATTGGTTCGTCATTTCGGAGGGAAAAGGGGGGATGCCGATAACTAACACGGGCCTTCCGACCCCGGGGGGTCCTCCCCACAATTAAACAAAAATGCAACACAAATTGAAGTTTAATTTTAAAATTTTCATTTTGGGGTTTTTTTTTTTTTTTTTAAACCCTTGCCTTTTTTGGAGACCCTTTTTTCCAAACTAAATTTAGGGATCTTAATTCAAGCCCGATTTCTTTTTTGGGACCCCGGCCTAAATTTTCGTTTGGGGCCTCATTTTGCCCAAACAAAATTTAGGGGGTCTTATCCCGCCCGATTCCTTTTTTTGGGGACCTCAGCCTAAATTTCGTTTGGGGTTTTTTTTGCCCAAACTAAATTTGGGATCTTTTCCAAGCCCGTTCCTTTTTCGGGGGCCTCAGCCCCAAATTTACGTTTGGGGACCTTTTTTTTAAACTAATTTGGGATCTTAAAACCAACCCGATTTTTTTTTCGGGGGTCTTGCCAAAATTTCGTTTGGGGGTTTTTTTCCCAAAAAAATTAAGGGGTCTTAATTACCAAGCCCATTTTTATTTTGGGGGGCCCTTTGCCAAAAACGTTTGGGGTTTTTTTTGCCCCAAAAAAAATTTAGGGATCTTAATTACCCAAAACGATTTTTTTTGGGGGTTTAAAAATTTGTTTGGGGACCTCTTTTCCCCAAAAAAATTGGGCCCTTTTTCAAAAAATTAAATTTTTTTTACCGGGGTTTTTCATACTCATGTTTGTACAGTTGAAACCATGGCTGCCTTTTCGCCTGACATACCCCCATTCGGTATACAATGGGTTATCTCAAAGGGACGCTTGTTTTTCGTTTTCATTTTTCCACCATATCCCATCTCACTGTTTTCTATAACCAGTTCATCTCCAATTGTTGTTTGTTCCGTGATTTTTTTAATTCCTTTTTTTAAATTTTAAATGTTTATCCTTTACGTAACAATATAGAAATTCAAGTAAATTGTAAAGTTCTCTTTTGAACACACAAAAATTCCCAAAATTTTCGCGGTTTTCACATCCCGGAAGAAAACCCCTTTTTACAAATGGATTTTTTCTCTTTTAGGTTATACTCTACCCCCCCTATAATAAGGCCTAAGTATTCTACACATGTTTTAAGAAAAACAACACTTTTTTTAAGTTCAGTACAAAGCCAGCTTTTAACAAAACATTTAAAACCTCTCGTAAACTTTCAAGTCCATTATTTTTATTTATAGTTTCGGCGGGAATTAAAACGACTAACATCGAATAATAAAACTCTCACTAATAATATAAACAAATGCAATTCGATCCTTAAGCGTTCCAAGTGCCTTGTCGATAGCGTGTGATTGTTCATCGATAATTTGCTTAACTTGCGGTCGCTCCGAATATGATAAGTGACATGAGTGGCAAGCGAACGGTTTTGTATCACTTAACACTAAATTATTTTTTTTTTCAGTTGTCACAGCTGACTTTTTGTTTATGAGCAGTTCAAAGAATTGTTTTTATGGAAGCACCAATTTGCTCGTCCAGTCCTGACACTTCAATAGTATTCTTATCGTAACTGCGTATACTCAGTATGCGATTGATATACAGGGGATCATGAGTAGTATTGACTCTTATGCGTAAGCAATACTCGTTTTGGAAATCCATTTTACGGTAGCAAACGGCTTCACTGTGTCAGGCTTTTACAATAAGTACATACAATCTTAGCACTTTCTGTACCTTTTAAGTCTGTATCAGTTTCCTTTCCAGTTGAAGTTTATGCACGTCACTTTCGAATTTCGAAAATTTCTCACGAGTCAACTTGTTTATGTCCATACCGATGACATTTACGACATTTTCCTTGAAAAACCTCATATTCCATCACATGAATATCCCCGTTTTGCGAAAGATCATTGGAACTACGGAACGATCGACGCATGCTTAGTCACTTCGCACATTTTGCGAGCATCGCATACAGCTAAGAGTTTTAATAATTCCGATTCACAGTCTGGCGCTTGAACACAAATTCTGTTGCGAACTTCCGTATCCTGAATGTCAAATTCAACGAGACTTAGTTTCCAGGAAATGCGGGTTAAAATCCTTAATCGACGCAAGTTTAGAACTGCCATATTCCACTAATGAAGAAAAATTCAGGACAAAATAGCCAGACAAGCGCGGCACTCGTTGTAGCCGGCGTACCTTGTTCAGGAAAAGCGATTTCAAAATCGCGCCGAAATGATGCCCAATCACGCACAAGAAGCTTCCAGTGTTTATAAAAACGGGCTGCTCGACCACGAAGACCTCACCAGATTTTAGAACAATTAAAGTGTCCGAAATACAAAGTTCCATTTGTATTCTGGGTGACGTCATCCATCCACTCAATAACACTAAACGAAACACAGATGGCACTGAAAGGCTCGCACGAACGATTGCGCAGCTTGACTTGTTGATGCTGGCGTTGGCATTGTAGATAAAACTTGCATCATTTGGTTTTGAAGTTTTCATTATTTTTCTGCTAAAGTTCAAACATTCGTAACATTTTGTCATTCACAGATAGTTCGAAATTGTCTTGCTAACCATTTCGGGTTCACTCTCACTACCGTCGCCAGGATCGCAGCTGATTATTACTCTCCGCCATTTTTACTGCACAAAAATGTTCAAAAACACGTTCTTCCTTTTCTTTTAAAAAAAAAAAAGGCATCCACATTCTGATGATAGTTTTTAGGTAATTTTACTAATTTTAATTAATTTTAATTAAATAATACACTAAAATCGAATAACAACTTATTTTATTTACTTCGTTTACAAGCTTTAGACGCCGACTGACTGTCGACTCTTTAAAAATGCAACATAATCAAAAACTCAATTCTTGATTATTCATCCACGCCAAGATTGGATTACGTCATATGTCGGGAGAGACATAGGTAGGATGCCAGATAAGCTAACATATATATATATATATATATATATATATATATATATATATATATATATATATATATATATATATTAATGTGTCCGCTTAAGTTCTGCACAAATGGGAATTTTTTTATTGTTTTTCTCAAAAATTTTTAAATTCTTTATAAAAGTTTTTTTTGGCATGGTCCAAAACCAAAAAAATGTAACTGTCAGATATTAAATTTTTGCAGACGTATACGAGGTTTGTCAAAAAATATGATTTTCCCAGAGTAAACTACCTTTTTTTTTAACCCAATATCGAAAATTGTTATTAAAAAAAGTTGATCGGGGCCAAAAAATCACTTTTTAAATATGCAATTATGCCCATTTACAATGAAAAATTAGGGTGTGTCCGCTTAAGTTCTGTACATATGGGAAACTTTTTTAATATTAATGTAACAGTTACTCTTTATAAAAGTTCTCTTACTGAACAAATAATGTTGGACTATTCAAACTTAAGATAGTATGTACAGGATGATCAAAAATTAAAAAAATACAAAATTGACCTAGAAGAAAAATTACTCTTAATTTTAATTTTAGAGCAAAATGGAAATAAGAAAATGTTGATTGGCTTTAAAAAATTATATCTGTTTCTACTCTTAGTAGACTATTATCGAAAATAAACTTAAAAATTTAAATATTAATTTTATTATATTGCCACCATCGCACCTAAATTTTGGGAAAACTGTCAATTTGTTATTTGTCTAAAACATCAGTTTGAATATTTACTTAGATAAATATCCCGTTTGAAATTAGTGTGCAAGAAAAATTGAAATTTTAATTGTTGGTGACAATTACAAAACGTATCGGAAACTGCCGAAATTTTTAACTACCGACATCCTGAAAAAAATTTTTGGGTCAAGGAACGGAAAAGGGAAGTAGTAACTAAATTCAAGACCTTTGGAAGTGTCGAAAATATCTACAAGAAGAAACGTAGACCAAGGGTTGCAAATAATGAAACTGTGAACCAAGTAATGTTGTCTGTAGTAGAAGATCCTAAAAAATCATTGCGAAAAAGGTCAGCGACATTACCAAATGATGTAGGAAAACTACGATTTCAAAAATATTAAAAGAAAATAAATTTCGGCCTTACAAACCAAAATTTATTCATAGTTTAAACCGGTGATTTTGAACGACTAGAATTTTGTTTTTTAATACAAGGAGAGTTAGAAGATAACCCTTTTATGACAAGAGATATAATTTTTCCCGACAAACAACCTTTACCTCGAATCAACTCGAATGGGACTGTAAGTTCACAAAATTGTCGTGGTGGAGTGACCTTAACCCAAATTTCACTATACAGACACTTGATCAGTACTCATTTAAAACAAATGTGTGGTGCGGAATTTACAAAAATAGATTAGGACCTTTTTTTCGACAAAATTTAAATGGTGAACGTTACTTGCATCTTTTAAATAATTATTTGTTTAATTTTATTCATGGATTTCCCACATAGCCGAAAAGACTACGGATATGGTACCAACAAGATGGTGCACCGCCACAGTAAAAGGGGATGTAAGACAATACTTAAATACCCTTTTTAATGGAAAGTTATCGACAGATATTCTGATCTTTTTGGCCCGCTAAAGGGCTCTGACTTGAGCCCTCTCGATTATTTCTTGTGGGGCTACTTAAAACAGAATGTATACAAACAGGCCATTTCAAAAATTTTGGGTCAAATTTAAAAGGGTAATAAGAAGACAATTACAAATATAACTCCTGCCATGATTAGAAATGTTTTAAGGAAATTTTTTTGCAAGAACGGCTAAAAAGTATCGAAATGGAGGAGGATATGTTGAGGGAAATGTACAGTGAGGGAAAGTTAATAAAAAAAATTATTTAAATTAATAATTTAATGTTTTTTTATTATTAAAAATTATATTTTTTGAAAAGTCAAATTTATTTTTAATAATAGTTCTAAAAGTAGAAAGATATAATTTTTTAAAGCCAAAAACAACATTTTTTATTATTTTTCTAAAATTTAAAAATTAAAAGTACTTTTTTTTCTAAATTTTTTTTTAATTTTTGATCATCCTGTACATACTATCTTAAGTTTGAATAGTCCAATATTATTTGTTCAGTAAGCAAAAACTTTTTTAAAAAGAGTAACTTTTTTCGGTTAAATTTAAAATTAAAAAAGTTTCCCATATTGTAAGCGGAAAACTTTTTTTATCGTAAATGGGCATAAATTCTATTTAAACATTTTTTTTAAATTTTTTTTAAAAACAATTTTCGTATTTTTAAAAATGGGTAATCATGGGCAAAAAAACATATTTTTGACCGGGGCCCTCGGTCTGAAAAATTTTAAAATCTGATAATTACATTTTTTTGGTTTTAGTTTTTTATAAAGAATAAAATTTTTAAAATTAAATAAAAAAAATTCCCCCGGGAAATTTAAAAATTTTTTATATATATATATATATATATATATATATATATATATATATATATATATATATATATATATATATATATATATATATACATATATATATATATATATATATATATATATATATATATATATATATATATAAAAATATATATATATATATATATAAAATAATATATATATATATATATATATATATATATATATATATATATATATATATATATATATATATATATATATATATATATATATATATATATATATATATATATATATATATATATATATATATATTTTTTTTTTTTTTTTTTCAAACCCTTTTTTTATCCTTTTGCAACTACCTGATTGTAATGTATGTAATTTTTACGTAGATTTTGGTAGGTTCATATATAAGTATATATCAGTAAGAACTTTGATATCTAGCATTGAAAATAATATGAGATTTCATGAAACTAGTAAAATTGTCTCTTAAAGAACTGAACACCTTTTTTTCTAAGGGTCTTATTTTTGCGAAAACATCTAAATTTGTTTTCAAGCTTGATAAAATTTCATCAATTGACAACTGTCTCAAAACTTAGTAGTTAAACACCAACTGAATTAAAATGGAAAAAAAAAACAAAAAATATTTTTAGATAAACAAATTTTTAATTTTATAATTGCATTCAAAATGATCAGAACATGTCCAGGAATTCTATATTGGTGAATTTACTAAATAAATAAGAAACATAAAAGCTGATTTAAAACATTTGTATAGTTTATCTTTTGTTTCTCGCTTCGCTCCCATTCAACAATGAATTAAGTTATACATCCAGTGAAACTGGATCACTACTTGTTGTGATTGCACCAGATTGCAATGTAGACGGTTTTGTTTGACTGGAAGGGTGCGCTGGAGGGCGGGAAAATGATTGGTGTGGTTTTCTTAGACTTTAAGCGTGCATTTGAAACCATAAACAGACAACTGTTATTGAAAAAGATGGAAAGGTATGGCTTTGGTGAAAAAATTATAAAATGGTTTCAAGAATACTTGACTGATAGAACGCAAGTGACAAATTATGGTTCCATTTCATCGGCTCAGAAGTCTCTGTATGGTATGCCACAGGGAACCGTGTTAGGTCCTACTCTTTTCATACTGTATATAAATGATATTGTTAATGTTTTTAAAAAAGTGTAAGTACAGTTGTTTGCTGATGATACTGTGATATATGTAATAGGGGATAAGGTAGATGAAATAATCAATATAATAAATGAAGAGATATGTAATAAATTGAAATGGCTCGATAATAATTCCTTAAGTCTTAATGTAACAAAAACAAAAATGATGCTTATAAAGAATAAAAATGTTAAATTAAATAACATAATAAAAAAGATGTAAAAATTAACAATATTGCTTTGGAGAAGTGGTTCAGTATAAGTATTTGGGATGTATTATAGATGAAAATTTGAGTTTTTGAACATTTTAAGTTTATTTACAAACAAAATAGCAAAAAAATCTAGCATTGGGAAGAATGTCAAAAAATTTAAGTTGTTGGTCTAGGTTGACCATTTATAAATCGATTATTGCTCCCCATCTTTATTTTTGTTCTACATTGCTGTTCTTAATGAATGCTTCTCAAATGAACGAGTTGCAGAAAAACAAAAGCCTTAAGGATAATATTAGGATGTAGTGTATACACTAGTAGAACTGACATGCTAACAATGGCAAATGTTTTGAGTGTAAGACAGACAATTGTATGTAATAGTATGATTTTTATTTATAAAATGTTAAATGGTCTGATACCTGTGCATTTGTGTAATAATTGTACCTTTGTTCGAGATGTTCATGAACACAATACACGTTCTAGAAATAACTTTTATTTGAATAGGGTCAACACTAATTTTGGTCAGAACAATCTTTTTTATAGGGGCTTAAAGCAATACAATGAATTACCGGAAAGTATTAAGGCTTCTGGAAACTTAGCTCGATTTAAAAATTTATGTAAGATGTATGTTAAGCAAAGCATTGTGATTTAATTTGAAGGGTATTATTTGTTAAAATATTTTATAGGTTTATATATTGATGTATTTATATGTATATTTTTCTAGCCATGTGCTATTAATAAAGATTATTATTATTATTATTATTATTATTATTATTATATAAAAAAATGCAACAAATTTTACACATTTGTGCCACATTTTACTGTAGCCTTCGAGCAGATACCTACTAAAGGCAGCCTTGTCGCTTGACGCGAACAAGCGTGTGAGAGAGAAAAAAATATGTGTATAACCTTTTTATTTTGAGTCACGTGCTGACTGGTCGGCGGGTATATACAGCCGACCAATAGGTATATGCTCGAAGACTGTAGCTGATGTACATTACTAAAAAAGAGTTCTTATTTTATTACCTGGGTACAACAAAATCATTTTTGTCACATAACAGATCATATAAAATTTGTTTGCATTTAAAAAGCAGAGGATATGATAATTTAATATGATTTTCTCCGTCTTTTGTATGATTTTGTTAAAAATATTTTTAACTTTAATATATTTTCCATTAAAACCTAGAACTGAGAGCATAGATTTCATATCTACTTTACCATGGGTATAGTTGGCATACATTCAGTTTCAGTACTCGCGCGCCAAGAAAGATTTAAATATCTCCTTTATCTGCGTTCGCATTAAGGTCCCTCTCTGTTCTTAAAATCCTTTAGTATAGAAACACCTGTTGTAATATGGCCTATAGCAATGAGAGCATCAGCCTTGTCTTCAGTTAAATTTCGCATAGGCACAAAAACAGTGTATATATATATATATATATATATATATATATATATATAAATATATATATATATATATATATATATATATATATATATATATATATATATATATATATATATATATATATATATATATATATATATATATATATATATATATATATATATATATATATATATATATATATATATATATATATATATATATATATATATATATATATATATATATATATATATATATATATATATATATATATATATATATATATATATATATATATATATATATATATATATATATATATATAGAGAGAGTACTCGCGACTGACTAGTTAAGAAAAAATATCGAAACCAGAGTAGTGGGGATGCAGTCTTTTTTGAATTATTGAAAAAGGATTGGTGGCCTGGATTTAGTAATGAAACCCTTTTCTGTTTTGTCAAGCTTTCGAGAGTTTATTATTTTCTCCCTTCCTCAGGACTAACTAAAAATAAAGTTTTTACAATTAGAAAAACTAACCTAAAAACCTTAAAAAGATTGAACTCACCAAAGTGGGTTGCTATGTGAAAACAAGCAATATCCATGCGGATAATCAAGATTTATCTCCATATGTATGTTACAAACTACATCTTTAAGGGAAAAAATTCACTTAAAACTTAAAAGAGAACCGAAATGGGAACACGCGGAAAAGCGCGGTTAAAAGTTCTGACAGAGGTGACCGAATGTTTAAACTATCTGAATGGATCACCGACATTCGTTACTAGAAAACTTCAATTAGAGAAGGATTGCAATAATGACATGTGAAAGAAAGAGAATATCTTGTTTATTTCACAGCGCAGGATCTATATAGTAATCTAGGAACAACTGTTCCAAAGTACAGTACCTGACTTAGTAAATTTATTTATACTCTTTTTAATTTTTATTTTTAAGTAATTAGTATTAAAAGTATGCAAAGACATGTGGAAAACGGTGAAACACCCAGCATCTCCTGTTATTTTCTTTTATTAGTGGTTTGACTTTTTTTAGTCTAAAACTTTTAATTTTAGAAGAAAATAGGTATGAAAATGACTTCAGAAAGGAAAAGGAGAGGAAACACCGTCTCCCAAACGTCAAGGAAAACAAACGGAGATAATTTTAGAAGAAAATAGGTATGAAAATGACTTCAGAAAGGAAAAGGAGAGGAAACACCGTCTCCCAAACGTCAAGGAAAACAAACGGAGACGGTGTTTCCTCTCCTTTTCCTTTCTGAAGTCATTTTCATACCTATTTTCTTCTAAAATTAAAAGTTTTAGACTAAAAAAAGTCAAACCACTAATAAAAGAAAATGACAGGAGATGCTGAGTGTTTCACCGTTTTCCACATGTCTTTGCATACTTTTAATACTAATTACTTAAAAATAAAAATTAAAAAGAGTATAAATATTACTAAGTCAGGTACTGTACTTTGGAACAGTTGTTCCTAGATTACTATATAGATCCTGCGCTGTAGAAATAAACAAGATATGTCTCTTTCTTTCACATGTCATTAATCTCGCATCCTTCTCTAATTGAAGTTTTTCTAGTAACGATTGTCGGTGATCCATTCAGATAGTTTAAACATTCGGTCACTTCTGTCAGAACTTTTAACCGCGCTTTCCGCGTTTCCCATTTCGGTTCTCCTTTAAGTTTTAAGTGAATTTTTTCCCTTAAAGATGTAGTTTGTAACATACATATGGAGATAAATCTTGATTATCCGCATGGATATTGCTTGTTTTCACATAGCAACCCACTTTGGTGAGTTCAATTTTTTAAGGTTTTTAGGTTAGTTTTTCTAATTGTAAAAAACTTTATTTTTAGTTAGTCCTGAGGAAGGAAGAAAATACTAAACTCTCGAAAGCTTGACAAAACAGAAAAGGGTTTCATTACTAAATCCAGGCCACCAATCCTTTTTCAATAATTCAAAAAAGACTGCATCCCCACTACTCTGGTTTCTAAGGTGTCTACTCTTTAAACGCAGATTAAATGCAGATTAGAGTATTAAAACATAACTTCAGACTTCAATAGCTATTGTTACGGACTCACCTTAAAATATTTTATTTTTGCATATGGCACATTTAAAATTAAGATGTTGCCATAATAAGATACTTTCTCAGAAACAATGAGGAACTAACATGCCGTACTTAAAAGGAGTGACTATTAGAAGTGTCAATTATTATTGTCTATTACTTTTAAAAAATTGAGTCTTAGCAGATGTCGCATTTGCCCGATAAGTTTATTTTACGTTACTTACCGTAAAATAACATTTGTTACAAATATAACTAACAACATATGGTAATTGTTTCATAAAGCTGTTTCGGCTCTTTTAAAAGATTTTTGAAATTTTCTTTTACAGGCTTCTTATATTGGTACAATATAATAATAATCCGGTGAGGGAGCTTTAAAAACATGTTTCAATATTTTTTTATTAACAAATTTATAAATATAATTGGGGAAAATAAAAAGCCCCTTTGCTAACCAGAACTAACCATGACCGACTAGAACTCAGGGCTTTTGAATTTGTCTAAATTATTTGTAAAAGTTACAAACAAAATTTTAACAACGTATGAGAAAAAACCCGGGGGATATATAATTACACTTAAAAAAATATATAACTTCTACTATATCAAAAAATATAAAAAAAAATGTTAATCAGTTATATGTAGAAATAATTTAGACAGATTCAAAAGCCCCAAGTTCTAGTCGGTCATGGTTAGTTCTGGTTAGCAAAGGGGCTTTTTATTTTCCCCAATTATATTTATAAATTTGTTAATAAAAAAATATTGAAACATGTTTTTAAAGCTCCCTCACCGGATTATTATTATATTGTACCAATATAAGAAGCCTGTAAAAGAAAATTTCAAAAATCTTTTAAAAGAGCCGAAACAGCTTTATGAAACAATTACCATATGTTGTTAGTTATATTTGTAACAAATGTTATTTTGGTAATAACGTAAAATAAACTTATCGGGCAAATGCGACATCTGCTAAGACTCAATTTTTAAAAGTCATAGACAATAATATTGACACTTATAGTCACGCCTTTTAAGTACGGCATGTTAGTTCCTCATTGTTTCGGAAATATCTTATTGGCAACATCTTAATTTTAAATTTGCCATATGCAAAAATAAAATATTTTAAGGTGAGTCCGCAACAATAGCTATTGAAGTCTGAAGTTATGTTTTAATACTCTAATCTGCATTTAATCTGCGTTTAAAGAGTAGACACCTTAGTCACAGATAAGACGATTTGTTTAAGAAAAATACGTGTGGCAAATTTTTGCATCTAATAAAAACTTTTTGCGAGATGGTTGTTCACGTTAATTTTAATTTTAAGACAGGTATTAAGATGGTTTCCTGTTCAGTAAAGAAACATTTTTTTTATATTACTATCGACTATAGTCAATTTAAAGCTGCACTAGTGCCTCAGCTTAACGGGTACATTTAAGTTGCATATTTCTACCTAGGAAAAATCGTAAAAAATTTTTTTTTTTCGATATAACTTGAAAATTATTGATTTATATACCATAAACAGCATCCTATGTCTATTTTTAAAAATAATTAAATTACTCTTTAAATTTTAGGTGAAGAAATATTATAGAAACCTTATAAAGGGTGTTTTAAAAGTAAACGTTAACATTTTAGCAACTTTTTCCTTTTATTAAAATAAGAAGAAAAGTTTATAAGATGTGTCCCAAAATGCCAGGTTTTTAAATTACGGCCTATTACCGATTCAGTATTGTAAATATTTTTAATTACTTGCAACTACCAAGCTTATATAATTTAAATGGAATTTCACAGATGTACGGTGTTATCATTTTAGTTTGTCCCACTTTTAAATTAAAGATACTTAATAAGTGGCGAATATCCCCAACTTCTTTGTAACTGACCCTGTATAATACTGATTTGGGTAAAATTTGGTGAACTGTGGTTTCAGACCATGCAGACCATAATTCCAAAATACTGTTCCTAAATTCAGAAAATCGGTCTATTTGTCCTATTCGGCCACCTGTTTTGAGACACGCTGTATATTAAATTTTGTATAGAATTTAATGATATAAAAAATAAAATATTTTACGGCTAAAAAAGAGTGAGTTTTTAAAAGTAGAGACAGTTTTTGTGTGCTACGTTTTTTTTTATAAATTTCACTAACCCGAACTAACCACAATATATATTTTTAAGTGTAAGTACTTCTACCTGAAAATGGATCGATTTATCAATAATAATTAAAGTCCAATGGTATTTTTGCAATTACCAACTTCTATATTTTTACCCTTTATTTTTAAAAAATTTAAGGATAATTTTTAAGAATAATCAATAGCCTTATATACCAATTTTAATACTTCTAAATTCAAAAATGAAAAAGTTTTATAGAGACTTTTACCCTCCCCTTCATTCTACACGTTTAAAGCGGGATTTTCCTAAAATTATTCCTTAGCTAATGTCTTCTATTTTCCTGTGTAATCCTAATTACCAACTCCCATATTTACAACTTTAAAAATGACGATTTTTCCGTACAAACTTTTATCCCCATTTTAACTTCTTCAAGGGATGTAATCCCAAGAATTTTAAAACAGATCATTTTTAATTGTAGTCAATAACAAACATACCAATTTTCATCCTTCTAAGTTCAGAAATGATAAAGCTCAATACAAATTTTTACCCCCCACTCTATCCCTTTGGGGGAGAAGGAGTTTTCCAAAATACATTTTTAGGTGACGTCTACTTTTTTCTGGGTAATCAGAAGCCTAATTTAGCTATTTGTAGAATGTCAGCACGATAACCGAATTTAGTAGCGCAGCCAGGTTTTTGTAAAAGGGGGTGCCCAAAGACAAAATTTACATTTAAATAAGAAATAAAGTAAAATTATTAATAAAGACAAAGTTACCACCTTTTTTCACATTTATTTTATTTTTGTTATAAAATCACAATTTATATTAGTAAATAATTGATATTATTTAAAATTAGCTAGGAATAAATATTTTTATTGCTACAACCTATAAAACTATACATTAAAGCTTAAGTTGAGTTAAATTTGACTCGAAATGGGTTAAAAAGTAGTATTTTGTTTCTTTAAATTATTATTTAAAATATTTGAGCCCTAAAAATTCAACCCCTATTATGATTAAAAAAATCATTTACCCTTAAAAATTAATATGATATTAAACCATCAAAAAATTCAAAGTGAAGCTTAAGTCTCATAAAATTAGGCTCGTATAAATTAAAAAATAAGTATTTAATTTTTTGAAACATTTTTTAATATATTTCCACCCTTGAAAATCAATCCTTATTATGATTTAATAAAAAAAATTGTTTACCCTAGAAAAATTACCAAATTGTCACAGAGTTGTAGTTTAAAAATGCGACTGCTCAAAAGTATTACTAATTTAATTTTGTAATTTTTTAATTCTCAAAAGCCCACCCCACAAAACCGGGGATTTTTTTAAAAAAAGGCATTAAATCGCTTTTATAATGCTCTAAAAAATTTTTTTTTTGATAAAAATTTCTTTAAAAAAACATTTTGTTGATTTTTTCAAGAGCTATAAGGTCCCATGTATTAAAACTTTTTAAAACCCTTACTTTTTTAAACCGGTGAGTTTAAGGGCTAAAACAAGGTAGTGCTCGTCTATACATACACGTTTTAAACGTTTATATTTCACTTAATTTCCGTAACACAGTAAATATTAAAAAAGCAAAATACTTGTAATAATTCAAAAAGCTACAATTTGATACCCTAGCAATTTTTACGTATCTCGCTTTGTTTTCGAGTTATTTTTAAAAAGAGGTCATTTTTATTAAAATTCTCAAATTTGATTTTCACTTGCAGCTTTATTTTTTTCGGTACTAAGCAATTTAAATCGGTTAAAATTTTAGAATTTATTTATGCTATATAGCTAAAGAGAATTAAAAAAGGGGGTGCGACTCATTTTAATTAGGGTGGTAATTAGGGGATTGTTTTCGAAGATTTTTACACCCAAAAAATTTGGGTCTAACCTTATTTTAATCATAACTCATTTAACTTTTGTGGTACATACCTCTTAAAAAAAGGAAATAAGTAAATTTTGCGTTATTTGCCTTTGAAACTCTGAAAGTCTGTGTTTAATGAATAACAGCTAACCTTTAATATACTTCAACTTGGTTTGTATTGGTACCTCCGCAAAAGCTACAATTTTGTTCCTTACAGTTTTTTGATAAAATGCATACTTATCGAGTTGTTTGCAAAAAACCGATTAAAAACGTTGATTTTATTGACGAAAAACTCCTACTTTCGATCGCGAATAACTCGAAAAATATGCATTTTACAAGAAAGATTCATGGCACATTTTTTGATTAGAAATTATTTCTCTATCGATTCCTGTCATAAAAGTATAAGAAAAAAATTCCACCCCCCAAATGGTTTAGCAACCAACCCCAAGGTAAAGGCGCCCTTCGGCATGATATAGATATTTTTGATATATATGATATTTTTGTTTAAAAGGTCCCAACCTCCTTAATTAGAATATTATGCCATTCGTTGCCATTTAAATACTTCCTAGGTTTATTTATTTTTGCAAAAAAGGAATTGAAGCCAAAAGTAAAATAATAAAGGCACTTAAAAGGTCTGTTTGTTATTCAGAAGTAGTGTACACTATTTTACACTTTGTTGTGCGACTCATTTTAATTAGGGTGGTAATTAGGGGATTGTTTTCGAAGATTTTTACACCCAAAAAATTTGGGTCTAACCTTATTTTAATCATAACTCATTTAACTTTTGTGGTACATACCTCTTAAAAAAAGGAAATAAGTAAATTTTGCGTTATTTGCCTTTGAAACTCTGAAAGTCTGTGTTTAATGAATAACAGCTAACCTTTAATATACTTCAACTTGGTTTGTATTGGTACCTCCGCAAAAGCTACAATTTTGTTCCTTACAGTTTTTTGATAAAATGCATACTTATCGAGTTGTTTGCAAAAAACCGATTAAAAACGTTGATTTTATTGACGAAAAACTCCTACTTTCGATCGCGAATAACTCGAAAAATATGCATTTTACAAGAAAGATTCATGGCACATTTTTTGATTAGAAATTATTTCTCTATCGATTCCTGTCATAAAAGTATAAGAAAAAAATTCCACCCCCCAAATGGTTTAGCAACCAACCCCAAGGTAAAGGCGCCCTTCGGCATGATATAGATTTTGAGCCTTGGATTATTTCCTACCTACTGTCAAAATTTGAAGTCATTCTGTGCATTTTGAAAAAAATTGCGAGGCCAAATGGTTCGTTTCCTTCTTTGAATCCCAGCTTAATTGTCACATAGTACACTATTTTAAAAAATTGCTTGCCCGGGTTTTTTGTGTTCCTTAGAACATTTGTTTAATAACAATAATAATTTAGGATGCAAAATTTTAACCATTCCCTCGTATAAGCAGATTAACGTTAGCCGGTCGGTACCCGAGCTTGGTGCCTGCAGACAATCTACATCGTGACTGGCGTTGAAATGAAACCACGCAGTACCGCGACCACATTTTACAGGTAAGACCATGCTCCCTGGCCCCACCGTCCCCTACCAACACAGGTTGCCGTCAAGTTACCGCGGTACCACTAGTTTGAACGTAGGTACGCCTGGTCGTGGTACGATTTCAACGGTTTTTCGCCAATAATTTGAATTTTTTTAAGGCCTAACGGTCATCTTATGATGAAAATCACGCGGTAATTCCATTCCTGGTTTAATCTAGTGTGTGTGTTTTGTGAATTTATTAAAAATTTAGTGCATTTGTAGTGTTTAATTGCTGGGAAAGTTAGTGAGTATCGAAGGATTTGGAATGCAAAAGTTAAGCACGACTTTCAACGGACACGAAGCAACTGTTGCTGTTTAGGTAGATATTTGGTTTTATTTTAATTTTTAATTATAAACTTACTATAGGAACAAAGTTTAAGTGTGCTTTGTTTTCTACATTTACAGGTTAAAATCTATAATAAAGATTTTCTACGAGCCAGTACATACTAAAAGAATACGGACGTAAAGGCCGGCAATAGACCATTGTCCATGTGTTTAAAAGTTGTGATTGTCGGTACTGTACGTGTTTATTTTATTTGAAATTTCTTAAAAGAATTAAATTGAGGTCACACAAACTTGCTGCTGGGTGAGTACCTATCCGAAAGTAAAACGTTACTTGACCTATCGCTCTTCTTAATAGATTTACGTCGGTTTTCACACCATCACGAAAATATTCCAGTCATAAAATAAATTTAAACAACTGTCTATATTTTTTTAAGATTTAAAAGCCTGTATTGTATTTTACTATCAGGGATTTATTTTATTTAAAATTTGTTAAAATATTAAGATTGAGGTCACAAAAACATGCTGCTAGGTTAGTATCAGAAAGTAAAGCGTTACTTGACCTGTCTTTCTTTTTCATATGATTGCGTCTATGTCGAGGTTTACAATACTACAAAAAAGTGTCACATCAGATTTGCATTTGAAATCTGCACTGATACCTTTGTTAACCAACGAATTCTTGGTTAAAAAAAAAAGATTTGGCCTTAATATATTTAAAGTGGCAAGGCGGGAGGGTTCTTGAAAACACACTGCACCGGCAACGTTGATTAAACACACTGAATAACATCACTCCGAAAATAATAACTTTTTTAATGTTTATGACACTGCACCATAAATAACATTTTTATATATTGATAATTCTTTATTGTTAAAAATTATTTTTAAAGCCAGAAAACTATTTTTGTTATTATCTGAAGTGACTGACAGATATGTTATTCACTTTAGATGATCAATTCCAATGCTGTTGAGCGAGTAATTAAACGAAACGTGTTATTAAATAATAAAACAATAGAAAAAGATAAAATGACATCAAAAGGCCGTACAATATCTGATTTAATATATTTTTTTTATCAAACGAATACAGAAGCTGTCCAAATCAACCTTGTTGCCGGTACAATTGGATCTTGGAACTGACATATCAATAAATGTTTATATTTAAATTGATGTTGCCTATATTAACACAAAAACCAATATTTTTAAATAAATTTATTACATTTTCAAAATAAGATTTGTATCTTTGAGATCTGGCAATTTGTTTGGGTTTTTCCAAAACAAAAACAAACAGATAACTATACCAAAACCCTGCCTACAAACTGGCGTTGCGTTAATTCTAGTCCTTGAATCGTTGTTGTTAACATTAATGCCTTTATTATGTTACTAGTTGTTACAAATAATATTCGGCCATTTAACATTCACCTAAGTTTATTTATTTTTGCAAAAAAGGGATTTCAGCCACAAGTAACATAATAGAGACACTTTATAGATCTGTTTGTTATTCAGAAGTAGTGTACACTATTTTACACTTTGTTTACGTCAGCGCTCTTATAAAAGGTGTATTTTAGGACTAGGTGGGAACAAAAAGTATAAAATAGCGTAAAATATTTCTGAATAACAAACAGACCTAATGTCAGGGAAGACGAAGAGTTTATATGGAAACCCGGTGGAACCCTTTGTTCTTGTAAAAATCTTCTTAAAAATCTGACCAGATTATTTTTTCTTCATACCAATTAAGAGCTATTTTTAACATTCGGGATCACTGATTTTCACAACAAAAACTTTCTCTAGCTGAAGGTATACTGATTATGTATTTTTGTTTAAAAGGTCCCAACCTTCTTAATTGGAAATAATATTTGGCCATCTCGTTGGCCACTTAACATACTCCTAGGTTTATTTATTTTTGCAAAAAAGGAATTGAAGCCAGAAGTAAAATAAAAAAGGCACTTAAAAGGTCTGTTTGTTATTCAGAAGTAGTGTACACTATTTTACACTTTGTTTACGTCAGCGCTCTTATTAAAGGTGTATTTTAGGACTAGGTGGGAACAAAAAGTATAAAATAGCGTAAAATATTTCTGAATAACAAACAGACCTAATGTCAGGGAAGACGAAGATTTTATATGAAAACCCCGTGGAACCCTTTGTTCTTGTAAAAATCCTCTTAAAAATCTGACCAGATTATTTTTTCTTCATACCAATTAAGAGCTATTTTTAACATTCTGGATCACTGATTTTCACAACAAAAACTTTCTCTAGCTGAAGGTATACTGATTATGTATTTTTGTTTAAAAGGTCCCAACCTCCTTAATTGGAAGTAATATTTGGCCATCTCGTTGGCCATTTAACATACTCCTAGGTTTATTTATTTTTGCAAAAAAGGAATTGAAGCCAAAAGTAAAATAATAAAGGCACTTAAAAGGTCTGTTTGTTATTCAGAAGTAGTGTACACTATTTTACACTTTGTTTACGTCAGCGCTCTTATTAAAGGTGTATTTTAGGACTAGGTGAGAACTAAAATGATAAAATAGTGTAAAATATTTTTGAATAACAAACAGACTTAATGTCAACGAACACGCCAGTGCAGATACTATATGGAATCCCGGTGGAACCCTTTGTACTTGTAAAAATCCTCGTAAAAATCTAAACAGATTCTTTTTTTTTATATCAATTGAGAGCTATTTTTAACATCCTGGTTCACTGATTTTTACAACTAAATTTTTTCTAGCTGAAGGTATACCGATTATGTATTTTTGTTTAAAAGGTCCCAACCTCCTTAATTGGAAATAATTTATTTGGTCATTTAACATACTCTTAGGTTTATTTATTTTTGCAAAAAAGGAATTGAAGCCACTGGTAACATAATAAAGGAACTTAGTAGGTCTGTTTTGTTATTTAGAAGTAGTGTACACTTTTTTACGTCAGCGCTTTTATTAAAGGTGTATTTTAGGACTAGGTGAGAACAAAAGTGTAAATTAGTGTAATATATTTCTGATTAACAGATAGACCTAATCTCAGCAAAGACGCCAGTACAGATACTATATGGAAACCCGGTGTAACCCTTTGTACTAGTAATAATCCTCGTAAAAATCTAAACAGATTGTTTTTTCTTCATACCAATTGAAAGCTATTTTTAACATCCTGGATTATTGATTTTCACAACAAAAAATTATTTGGCTGTGTATACTGATTGATTATGTATTTATGTTTAAAAGGTCCCAACCTCCTTAATTGGAAATAATATTTGGCCATTTAACATACTCCTAGGTTAATTTATTTTTGCAAAAAAAAAAGGGTTTAATGGTCTGTTTGGTATTCAGAAGTAGAAGACACCATTTTATACTTTTTTACGTCAGCGCTGTTATTAAAGGTGTATTTTGGGATTAGGAGAGAACAAAAAGTGTAAAATATTTTTTAATAACAAACAGATCCCAAGCAGCAAAGACAGCAAAAGACGACAGTACAGATTTTATATGGAAACCCGATGAGACTCTTTGCTACGTACTTGTAAAAATCCTCGTAAAAATCTAAACAGATTCTTTTTTCTTCATATCAATTGAGAGCTATTTTTAACATCCTGGATCACTGATTTTCACAACAAAAATTTTCTCTAGCTAAAAATATACTGATTATGTATTCTGTTTAAAAGGCCCAAACCTCCTTAAAATATTTCAACAAGTAATCTTTAGTCCTTTTAAGGCAAATGAGATTCGAATTTAATTAACCTATTTGCTGATGAACCTTTTTGAAAATTGTCACAAAATGTTTAAATTACTTTTTCAGTTGTAGTAACATTGTTATTTTATTAATTGATGCATGAAAATAAATAAATTAAAAAAAAGAATAAAATTAATGCATTTGTTATTGGTCTTGGGTATTATACGTATATTTTGGAACATTGTAAATGTGTTAAATCCATATTGACACAATATAAACAATTTTTAATTTACATAATATTTGTGTATATTATCATCGCTTTAGATAACGACATATTAACGATTCTTGACCTACTCTTTTTACTGTAATCCTGTTATTTTATTATTGATACCACTAATGCCATTTTGTCAATTAAACATAATAAACATTAATTTATCTATAATTAATATCTTATTATGGCTTACATTATTATCAGTAAACATTATATTAATTAAACTACGACGTTTCCTTAAGAAACTTTGGTTGTTCTATTGATTTTGTCAATAGATTTATTTTATAATTATTATTATAGTGGTTATTAACAGTCGGGGTAATTAAACAGTTAATTTTGTTTAAATTAAAAAAAAATAGTTCCTATATCTTAGAGAAAAAAAGTCTGTTCAAAGATAGGGAATATTACAGGTCTGCTTCTGTACGCTTAAATATTTTGTTGACCTATTTGTGTATATTTAGAACCAAATGCATACAAATCTAGATTTTCCAAATATTAGTAATATTTTACTTCTTTTGAAATTTACTTACATTTCAAAAAGTATAGCTTCACTTAAGTCAGATATTTAAAGAAAATCGAGTTAATTTCAATTAAAAATACATGCTGGCTACAAGATGTTTGATACTCACTGTTTAATATCAACTATTATTTTTTTATTCTATATAACAAAAGTAATATAACACTAAAATCTTTAGTTTATAAATAAAATTTTCAATAGTTTCCTGAGAATTTTTTTAATTTAAAATTTCAAAAATTTCCCAAGGTTTTATTTACCAAATTGTAAAAAAAATTTAGTGGTTTGTTAGTACTGTCATGAAAGGTCTGTTTGTTATCAAGTTCAAAGTAGGTTAGTGTAGGACTAAATTCCGAATTTGATTTTTATACCAGACTTGTTTTAGACTTGTTTCAGGAATTAAAAATGGCTTTATGGTTAAATTTATAAACAAACAACTTTAAGTTTTGTAATAAAAATACATATTTCTTTTCTACTTTAAAAGTTAGAGTAAATAAGTGGAAACTACATCAGAATTCATACCAAACACCTAGTTCTAAATTACACTGATGCTAACAAACGGTTTATTGACAAAAAAGTGTAAAATAGAGTACTCTATTTCTGGATAACAAACAGACCTGTCGAGTAAAAAAATAATAATTCGCAATACACAGGGAGTATTAAAAATGTTTTTTTTTTAATATTCATAGCCATGACCATAATTTTTTATGTTTGAGAAAAAATAGCTTTCATTCGATTGGCAGATGGATGAAGATAGTCTAATTTGGATTTTAGACTAGATATATGTTTTTAATTCAGGTTTTGACACATTATAGTTTGTGCTTTTTTAATTTGTTTTTTTTAGGTATAAAATTTAATATAGTCAAAAGCTTGGCTGAAGGTAAATATTACCGCATTTACAGGAAAATGTGGTTAAGTTTTTTTCTCTACCAAAAATTTCTTATATTAGACTCAGGCAGATTAAAACTTCTAGTTAAAAACTTTATTTACATGTCTCTCATAAAGGTCTTATTAAAACTATACAGGGTGATTTAAAGCCTATCCCAAAAATTGCTCAGTTTTGCAACTGTATTTTTTTTTATCTTTCTGACAGCTCACGAAGGATTATTATATATGTATATTATATCCTACGGATTATATATAAATATATAAACCTAAGTACCAAAGTAACGTGAGTGCCGGGTTTTCCGGTGTTTAACCCATTTCTTCCCAGTTGTCCCGTCAACGTTGTCCAAGCACTGAAACATGCAAATGTTGCATTTCACAGCACCTTTTAGACAACGCGGTAGTGCCACCACGGACGTTATTTTTAAATAACTACTACCTAAAGTGTCTCTCCGGCACTGGGAATCGAACCCGGATCACCGGGCCCGCAAGCCGAAACTCTGACCACTACACTACCGGAGACACTGTATTTTAACAAATGGCAATACACAAAAAATGAGTCTTTTATAGTAAAACATTACATAAGTACCAATTCCTTTAAGGTACGGAAAATAACATTTAAAACATTTATATCCACTATATCCATATAACACTAATGTTTAGGCGATTTTGCAGCTTTTTAGCTGTGTTTACTTTAGTTTGGTCTTGTAATGTTCACTAAGTCTAAATTTGAATAAAATAGAGCGGTTTGGCCAAAACGCCAAAAAGGACCGAGTACGTGGACGCCTAAATTAAGCGAATAAATACATCAGAAATAACAGGTTAGGTTATCAAAGTATATACAGGTGTGGTAAGCAAAGCTCATACCGTGTTGTTGCCGGCAATGCGGCGTAGTTTTTATCTTAACAAGTTCAGCAGGTCAAAAAAAAAAAAAATAAATAAAGTAAAATTAGTATTTTTTCTAAATAATCCTTTTTTTAAAATACTTTAAAATTTCGATTTCACGTTAAACTCGTTTAGATGAGAATCCCAGACGTTAATACGGATAGATCAAAAGTAGAAGTTCTTTGTATAACGTCCATGGTTATACTATAGCGTTCTCTAAAATATGCCGTAAAATGCAGTTATGCCTTCGGTACTTGGACATCGGCTGACGAAATTAGGAAAAATGGATTAAATCATTTAAATATTCGGGACCTATAGTTGGATCAGTATAAAAATGAAAATTCGGTGCTATTTAAAGCGAAAAAAACATAAAAGTAGTTAAAAAGGTTTAATTTAAACTGGAGGCCACCTTTGCGTGCGGGAAGAGGCACATTATAAAAAGCAAAGGTGCCCGCCAGTTCAAATTAAACCTTTTAGCTACTTTTTATGTTTTTTTTAAAGCACCGAATTTTCATTATTATACTGATCGAACAGTACCTAGTGTTAAGGCTTCATACAAGTTTTCATAAGTTGTCCTAAAAACAAAAATAAAAGATATGTATGCCTTATGTAAATATTTTGGATAAGTTCTTTATATATTTGTGTATATTCCTAAATTTAAAACATAAACAATAGTTGGATCAAGTTCGATACCTAGCCAACCTAAAATAGGCAACTTTTTTTTAAACTTTTTACGCTGGTCTTTTTTTTATACAATCAATACTACATTGCTGTTAATAGAAAAAGGATTAAAGCGAATTTAGTGTTTAATCACAGGAACAGAAAAAAAGTCAAACAAATTGTAACATTGGACACAATACGACAAAATACAATTGTATATTTTCAGGTAGTTGTTTGCTGTTTGTGTTTAGAATTATAAAGTAGATATTTAGGGTATGCGGCATATACATATGGGGTTACAAACAAGCTCGCAATTCAAACATTGGAAAAATTAAACAGTTTTATCTCTTTGAAGGTACAAAATGTGTTTTTTTTTTAAAATTAAAATTTACGTTTAGAATTTCTCGTTAAAGGATCTGTTATGGGGACAATTTTTATTTAAAAAATAATTATAAAATACCTTATTATTTGGGATTTTAAAGGTCGTTAAAAATATATACTATACATATTCTAACTCTAGACAATGTATTGATGATTATTTAATTTTTTTTAAAGGAAAAGCTGTTGGTAATTGAATTAAAATAAAAAAAATCGTATTAAATTTTCCCAAATTGGATTCTTTCCGGAAAAAGGAATTTTTACAGGGATTATAAAGTAAGAATAATTAATTTAATTGTGATTGTTTTAAATCCCAATTTTTTTTAAAAATAATTTGATTATTTATAAAGAAACAAATTTTTAGAAATTAATACAATTACCTAATAAAAATTGAATTACTAAAAAAAATTCAATTCCCTTTTTTTAAGGGGAAAAAATGCCAAATTTTGCCCGCCCCACCGTTTTTAACCGGCGAACCCCCTCCCCCCCGATTTGTATTTCCATTGATGCCCCGCCACCGCTTTTTTAAAAGTTTTTTTTGGAAAACTGTTGATATTTGGGTAGGATAAAAAAAATTTTTTTTTGGGGGCATTTAATCTTGAATTTGCCGGAAACAGTTTAAATTTGGGTACGTGCCGAGGGATATTAAATAAATATTTTATTTGTTTGGTATTTTTAATATATTGGAATTTAATAAGTAATTGCTAAAATTTTCCCCAATTTTTTAATTTTAATTATAACTGAATTACTTTTAAAAACATGGGGAATTGGTAATCGTAATTTTACTACTAGAATATTGGTAATTGTAATTGAATTATTTTTTAAAAAATAATTACAGCTTTTTATGGTGTGTTGAAAAAAAAATTATAAAAATTTTTAGACCCAGACCCAATTATTAAATTACTTAAAAAAAATGTCTAATACCTAAAGGAAGGGTTAATTTGGAAAAATAAATTGTAAAACCAAATTTTTAAATTTTTTTTTTTAAAAAATTAAAAAAAAAAATTATGAAAAAAAGGGAAAAACCAACCAAAAATTTAGGAAGGAATTATTTTTATTTTTTTTGCCTGTTTTGTAAAAAATTTTATTAAATTGGTAAAAAATATTTTTTAAAAAAATTTAGAAAATAAAAAAAAAATTTTTTTTTAAAAAAAAAAGGAATTTTTAAGGTTTTTAAAATTAAAAATTTTTTAAGAAAAAAAAAATTCTAAAAATCCGAAAATTAAAAACATTTTTATTTAAATTTTTATACAAATTTTTTAAATTTTTTTAAACTTAAATAAAATAAAATATAATTTTTTTTTTTAAATGAAAAAAAAGAATTAAAAAAAACCTTGGTTTATTAAATTTAAGGATTTTAAATGAAAATTTTTGGGTTTTTTGGAATTTTAAAAATAAAGAAGCATTTCAAAAAAACCTTAAAAAAATTTTTCTTTTTTAATTTTTTAAATTAATTTTAGTTTTATTTTGTAGATATTTAATTTTTTATTTTTTTAAAAAAAAAAAAAAGTAAAAGTAAATATTTAATTTAAATAATATTAAAATTTTTTAATTTTTTTTAAAACCCGAAAAAGGAAAAAATTTTAAATAAAATTCCATTAAATTAAGCCCAAATATGTTTTGAAACTAAAATTAAAAAAATATTTAAATAAAATTTTTATGTGCAATAAAAATAAAGGAAAAAATTAAAATTTTTTTTCAACTTAAATGAAAAAAATGCGGTTTGCAAATTTTTTTTTTATTTTAAAACCGTATAAAATATAAATTAGCTTGCTTTTTTTTATTTTTTTAATAATTACCAAGAAAATCAGAAAATTTAATACTTGCATAATGGTCTATGTAAAAAAATAGCACTTACGATTTTTTAGATTTTGTGTGATATATCCTTAAGAGTTAGTGGATCATAATAAAATTTAACAACAATATATAGATGCTGTTATTTTTGTTCCGATTTTATAAATAACCAGTCTGTGCATTTGTCTTTTGACATAAATATCTGGCAACAGCGCATTAACGAGATATACATGGTGATTCATGAGGAAATGTCAATACTGCAGGTACGTAGTCAGGGTACAAAAATAAACATAAAAGTCTATACAAATATGGGTCCGCAAGGCCTTCGTTTCCGAATAGCGTGTTGTTAAAGTTTGTATTTAATTTTTCTATTTTTTAAATAAAATCTTTGATAATACAAATATTGGAGTAAAAGTAATCTTAGTACGGCTCTTACTTGTAGGGGGTTTCACCTACACGTCTTTTTACTATTTTGAACAATCACAACTTTTTGGTACGGCCCTGTATTACATAAATAATTGTTCTGTCATTTTTACGTCAAAAATGTATACCTGATAAAAGTTGATATGAGCAACCGTTTTCGAGATATTTGGAATTAAAAAAAAATACGACACTGATTTTATTACGGCAAAATTTAAAAAAAAAGTAAAACAAAATGTATAATTAAACAATATGTATTTTAATTTTCAATAAAATTATTGTTCTTAAATTATGTTCACCAAAACATAAGTTAGGTTGTTTTTTATTTAAAAAAATAGAAAAATTAAATAAAACTTTAACACCCTGTATTTGGGAAACGAAGGCTTTGCGGACCCATATTTGTATAGACTTTTATGTTTATTTTTGGAACCTGACTACGTACCTGAAGTATTGACATTTCCTCATGAATCACCCTGTATTTGTATTTATCCTTTTTTACAGCACTTTGTTTTAAAGTGCTGTTATTTACAGTTTGATATTTAACAATAGAGTAAAAAGAAAATGGCACTCGCCAGAGTTAAAGACATCCATATTACGCCTATATGATTACTAAAAAAAAAATGCATGTACGTCACGAGAACATTAAAATCCAGTATTTTCTTTAAAAGGAAGCTAACGAACACCAAGCCATAAAAGCAAAGAACACTAAGAATTGCGTTTACCACATTTTCTAAAAGAGTGGCAAGGAATAGAAAAAGATGAAAGATACTAAAATACACATAAGACAAAACACGGGAATGCTGCTAACTACGTTAAAACACCATATCCTGGCATACGACGAAGTTAAGTGACGTCGGGCACGGTTAGTAATTGGATGGGTGACTGCCAGTAAACACCGTGTGCCGTTGGGTGTAGTTCGTTATTCATGTTAAATTCAATTAAACTTGGATGCCTAGGCCTTAATGGGGGGTAATTCAAAGGTAGTAGTTATTTGTGTAATGTCCATGGTGGCACTACCGCATTGTCTGAAAGGTTTCATGAAATTCAATATCTGCATGTTTTGGTACTTGGACAACGTTGACCGAACTGGATAAGATGGTCTAAAAACCCGAAAGTCACGGTACATCATAAAAGCCTCTGTGGGCTGTTGTAAAAAAAAGGCATGAACAAAAGGTTATCTTGACATAATGGAAGATTTAAAAATCATTATTAGGCAGCTTTAAGCTTAGTTCAAGATAGATACGTTTACACTTTTTGTGCGCTTAATTTCACCCATCTTTTTCTTGTTTTAATGCAGTCTGCTTGGTGGAATAGGCCTTAATCTAATCCCTGAGTTTTTTTTGTTTCATCTGAAGACGATTATACATTGGTTGATACGAACTTATAAGTAGAAACAAAGTAAAGAAAGACAGTGGAAGTCTAAGAAACATATCATATTCTTTGGATACCAATTTTTTTTAAAATATTTAAGATACAAATTTTTCACTTTAAATGAGTGTTTTTTGATATGCATATTATCATTACTAACATTTTACCTTATTAAAAAGAATTTTTGTAAAATTTTAAAGTTGTGTTTAATATTGTTGCAACAAACATAAAGTTTGTGTTTCCCTAAAAAAACTATGTTAATGTTACAAATATACTGAAATTTAAACAAAGTTATGTGAAATTGATTTGATTTTGAATAATTTGTGAGAGTCTTAAGGGTATATATAAAAAATCAGAGACATTTTAAATGTTTAAAAACAAAAAACTATTAGAAGGCTGTGTTTTGGTACTTAGGCATAACTTTAATTCTGAACAACTTTTTTTTATAACATTTTGTTGAATTTTCTGAAATAAAGATACTTTACTCCTGTACAATTTTTATATTTTTTGACCTACCCTGTATGGTGTTTGACTTGCAAACTTTGAAGTGCACCCAATATAATTATTGAACATGCAGCAACTTTTGGCAATATTTTTATTTTGATTGTGCAATTAATAAAAACTATTTGACATATGCCATTGTATATATCAGTATATATATATATATATATATATATATATATATATATATATATAGTATATATATATATATATAATATATATATATTATAGTATATATATATATATATATATATATATATATATATATATATATATATATATATATATATATATATATATATATATATATATATATATATATATATATATATATTAAAAAATATTATTCTTTAAAATATAAAATTAATTACCTGTGCAGCTTTAAGGTAACCACTCTTTATAAACTAAAGGTTTAGTAGATTTTCAAACAAAATTACCTTTTTTAATTTAAATTCTTTTTAAACAACATAATAGTAAAATTATACTTCCTTGCCTAAGGCTAGGCCTTTTTAGGCCTTGAATCAATTATTATTACAACGTTTTTACATGTGTGTGCTGTTATAGTAAAGAAAAGTAGGTAGGTAGGTAGGTAGAAAAATTAAATACTTTCTTTGTGAAGGTGTGGTCAAATTCCATTTTAGATCTTGGAATTTATCTTAAGGTTAGAATAAAATAGAGTGAGTAAGAAATAATGCTTTTTGCGATATTTGTATTTTGAATAATAATATACAGTGATTGCCAAAAACTTGGACACATATAGAAGAACTATTCTTAAAACTATTAGAAAACTTTCTTTAGTAATTGCCTTTGCTTATCTAGTAACCCTGGTTGGGAAAATAATTATAAAAACTAAATTAAAATGTTGAAAAATAAGATAGGTTGGCATAATATTTATAAAAGTTATTTGAAAAAGCTGTATAGGATTTAGATAAGTCGATCTGCAAACTCTGAAAGAAAAAATTTAAAAAATTTAATACATTTTTTTTCTTAAAATTCTTTTTACATAAAGTGACCAGCCGATTCGATAACGTATAATTTTTGTATGTTTTTTCACACCTAGGGCAAGAAAATTAGAAAATTGAGATTCAGCAGCTCCTCTAAGCCTGTACACCTATTTTTTTTACAGCCATATTAAAATTTTACAATTAAAATGTGGTAAATCAAGGCAGATAAGACCATTTTCATAAAATATTATTAAACATTAATAGTTTCTTAACAGTACTCTTCTGTTACGTATATTAACTAAATCAGGAAAAGTTGTTTTAACGTGATCCAAGACTTATTGTTAAATTATTAACACTTTAAACTAAGACCTGCAATTTTCTGCACATGTAGATCGCTTCAGTAAACATTTTTTATACACTCCCAGGCAATAAATAAATCTGTATTTTGTCTAAATCATGTAGTTTATCGTATAGTATTACTACCAGTTTTACTAGTTCTACCTAGTTTATTTCCTGATGGCTGAAGTTTATGACGGATTTATTTTACTACTCTCTGTTCTCCTACGCTGTAGTGAATATAAGTCAGTTTCTCATAAGTTAAATATGTCATGATAGTGCATTATGCCAGTAAACTTGTCTTTTCCACGAATATCATGTCGCGACAGAGGTGTGGGACTATGCTTACAGTTAGAATAACAATTACATATGTAACACACACAGTGTAATTCCGAACTTATCCTTTAAAATTAATGGGCACAATCAAAATATTACTAAAAGCTCAATAACACTATCGACATAAATGTTGTTTTAACAGTGGCGTGCGGTAAAATTTGAAAGAAGGAAAGCAATTTATAAAAATTCACCTATTTATAATGTATTTTTTTTTTAAATTGGAGAATACATTTTTATTTAACAGAAGGTTATAAAATATTAAAATATATAATGTTATAAATACCAAATTACAATATTCTGGAATTAACTGGATAACTATATTTATATTTAAAAATTAAAAACTTCATTAAATCCTAGGTCTTCCTGGATTGTACCTAGTACCGATGCTGCATTACCCCGTTGCACAGCTAAACCAATTCTTTAGATAATGAAACATCCTTAGCCTCATCACCCAAAGGACCAAAAGTTTCCACAGCAAAAGGAATGAAGATAAAGCGGCCTTGAAGCTCTTTATATTTATAATGTTTTTTTTTTATTCTGGGCAAGACTAGCAGCCGCACCTACTGAATTAGAAGTTTTATCCAGATAGGATTTTGCAAGTGTATTGTTGCAAGCGAGGTTGCAAGCGTCCAAAAGTAATTGTTTTTCATATTTCCAGGAAATTAAGGTCATTCCATCTACTCGTTTTCCATCGCTTTTGCAAACTCCAAGAGGCTCTAACACAGAAGAATTTTTATCTGAAATCAGATTTCTCCTGATAATGTCAATTATCTGACTGTGTCTAGAAGAACGCCTTGCGCTTTTTTGCAGCTAAACTCATGTAGGCTATAAATATCAGCATTTTCGCCGCAAACGCAGGTGTGCTGTCCACACACAGGCAGACCAAGTCTGAGAGCAATGTAATAATATTTAATTTTTTATCATTTTACGCAAACTCGCTGCAAGTGAGATTTAGACATAACATGTCGTTTGATTCTCTTATGAAAATTATTTAAATTGCTAAAACCACTCTGATTCTAGACAACGTTTTTATTAACAAGAGGCAAACAGAGCCAACAAAATAGTTTATTTCTGATTTCACAACCTCTTAGCTATTTAAATTGCTAATAAGATTTTTCTGGGTTGAAATGTCGCATGCAATTTTTTTTTGTAAAGTACGTTTAGACCTGACATTTATTGCATGATATTCATGTCAGACACTGATTTTCATAAATGTAAACAGACAAAAAATTTATGTCTGACATATATGTATCAGTCTCCAGTAATATGTGTCTACATATCTATACGTTTAATGTAAACACTACTCCTTCTACAAGTTCCGACTTGCCCGACAGAAATCGCGTAAGTTGACTAGTCGTCTACTTTTGTGGAAGTGTCGGGTAATTTATTTGCGTATAAAAGACAAAATGGGTGAGAAAAAAGAATGGCTAAAAAGTGAAATTGATGAATTAATTAATATGTACCACAATAAACCTGATCTGTGGGATGTTAAAAGCAAAGGCTATAAAAATAGAGTGAAGAAACGAGAAGCACTAAGTGAGATTGCGGAAAAATTTGAGACTACTGTAGAAGAAATAACTAGAAAGATTCATAACTTACGAAATAAGTTTAACAGTGAACTTAAAAAAACTAGTAAGAAAAAATCAGGGCAGAGTACAGATAAAATTTATACATCAAAGTGGCCTTATTTTACATCGCTTTTATTTCTACAAAGTGGTCTAACCTGTAGATTACAAGTAGGAAATATAGCAACGGTAAGTAATAAGAAAAAAATACTTGCCATGGAACTTCTCCTTGGGGGCTAACAAAATACTCTCGAAATCCTTCTCTAATTTCTCTTGCGATGTTTGAATAGTTATTACTACCTTCTTGCGTCAACTGTAACATGTTTTGGGGCTTATCTTCATGTCTCCAAATTCCCGGTATTAACTCACCCGTGTCTGGATTTTCTCGATCAAATGTACCTTCAGGAGCATATATCATTGCAGAAGATTTTTGCGATAATAAATAATTGTGCAAACAACAGGCAGCCAAAACTATTGAATCTACCCATTCTGGAGCAAGAAGAATTGGTTTTCTGAGTACTCTGAATACACTGGACATAATACCAAAAGCATTTTCCACGATTCTTCTTGCTCTGGAAAGTCTATAGTTATAAATTCTCATTGAACCTTGACTGTTAAATGGATACGGTTTCATTATATGTAGTTGCAAAGGAAACGCGTCATCTGTTACAAAAACAAGGCGTACAAACACGTAGTGATCTTCCTGGAAGTGGCGATTTTTCCAATTTATTTACTTCCGTATCGATAAAATGTGAAATTCCGCTAGCTGTAAAAACTCCTTCATCAGAAGTTCTTCCATTACAGCCAACTGTAGTGATAAGAAATTTATAGTCTGCATCAACAGCAGCCATTAAAACAGTGCTATGTTGTCCCTTATAATTAAAGTAATAATTCCCACTGTTGTAGGGCGCTTGAATAACAATATTTTTGCCGTCGATAGCTCCTAAACAGTTTGAAAAATTCCATTTTACCTCAAATTTCTTGCTAACTTTCTGCCATTCTTCTGGTGTGCTAGGTACCTAAAACATAAAGCCGTTGATTGGAGTTTATTGTATCTGGAATCTAAATGAGAATTATTATTTTGTAGGGTGATGTTGGGGCGGAAAATGAAAGTGAAAAAGAGGCACAGTATGATAGTGAAGACGTATCATTGGAGCAAGCTGAAGTGAATAGTGTTGGTAATATTAAACCTATAAACAAGGAAACTCCGCAGAATTCCAGGAAGAAAAGAGAAATAATGATACAGAAGAAAGTGATATAATCATGCAAAAAGCTTTACATGTTTTAAATGAAGAAGACGATCAGTACGCTGTTTTTGGAACATACGTAGCAAGTGAATTAAGAAACCTTTCTTCCGAATATTTACGTAAGAAGTTAAAAAGAAAATTTTAACAGGCCATATTAGAGATAAGTGAGGAAGAAGAGCGACTAAATGCTGTTACTAATGCCTATAGTAATCCTGGTTCAGTGGGTTCATATTCTGGCCATACAGCTATTACTAGTGCCTACAGCAATCCAGCTTCAGTAAGTTCATATTCTGACCATACAGATTTACCCAACCATACAATACAGGTCAGTCAACAGCCTTTGCTACAAACTGTAGCGCAATACTTGCAGACAGAAAATGAGAGTAGTTATACAAATATGTAATATGTATATATTCCTAATTTTAAAAACTTACTTTCATATAATCGTCTTTTAGTACTAAAAATATTGTCCTACATACTTCTGGAATAATTAAACTTATTGTGCACTTTGGTATTCTGAATAAATAACTAAGACTGACTTTAACTAAGAGTCACCTGCAAAAAATATTGCTATCACATTTTGAAATGTAAAAAAACGCATTGTAATTAATTTTTATACCTAACCTACTCACCAGATGCCAAAAATCTTAATGTTACGGCAAGTCGCTCTCGTACATTGATAGCTTTTCGGAATTTGGTATCTTGTTTTGATACAAAAGGCGCTATTTTGTTGGCCAAATTTTCAAAATCAGACAATTTCATACGAACAAAATTTAAAAACTGTGATGGGTCTTCAACACTAAGTTCACGCATTAACTGGCTATATGCACCATGTTCTTCACGTCTTAAAATCCACTCTCGAACCCACACAGACCGTTTATTCTTAACTTTTTCTTTTCTTTTTTTTAACCTGTTCATAATAATCACAATGGCTGCACATTTTCTTTTTGATATTTTCATCGTATAGATATCCGCACTAGGAAACACACTTAAATGTAAACTAATAATACATTTATTGCAAATATAGAAATATGTGTGATGTCCGATACAAATATAAGCTATAAATGTCAAGTAATTTATATAATTAATGTAAACAGTCAATGCTACTTTATGTCGGACATTTGACACTTATGTCTTGACACAAGTATCAAATGTAAACGTACCTTAAGTCAGGTTTTTTTAACTCAAGCATAGGCCTATCTTTATTTATTATGTTCGATTTTTCAACAAAACTTTGAGACCTGTACGGTACAGGTGTTCAACAAAGAAACACAGCTATGCAGTCTTAACAACTAAGACATCAATTTTCGAAAAGTCAGTTATATTTTTAACTGTCTTGTTATTATTGATTTAGATTAAAAAATTAATCCGCGGTTTTCAACAAACTAAACCACAAGCGCAAACTCCAAGTAACGTATATATATTTAATCTATTTAGTTGCTTATTTAGCGGTAAAACGCCCCAAACTTAACCTCTCTATTTTAACATTTGACCCTGAAATTTTTGTACGTAAACTAAGAAGCAATTAGATATCTTGCGAATGTGAAGTTGGAGTGGCTGAAGCATCGAAGAAGAAAGAAAATTATTACATTTCATAAGGTTTTTTAGGTTCCTGATTTTATATTTGATAATATATTTTTTTTAAACAAATTGACGGATCCAATATGACGGGCCAAAGGAAAGAAAAATTATATTTGTCAAAATAATTTGAAATATGGGTACATTAAGAATTTTAAGGTCCCTGATTTTAAATTTGATAATATTAAAAAAATGCGGATTCAATATAGCGGACCAAAATTTAAAAACTCTTTAAACTCGTCAAAATAATTTAGAAAATGGATACATAAAGGTTTTTTTTTCAAAAAACAAAATGTTGAATTCAATATGGCCGAACAAAAGTTAAGAAATTTTGTCAAATTGCTTTATAAACAAGGTACAATAAAGTTTTTTCCTGATTGCAAATTTTATACAATTTTTTTCGAAAAACAAAATGGCGGATTGTATATAAAAGTATTTTCCAGAAATCAATTGGTGCGGAGAATAAATGTACATATTGTTGAGTAATAAAAACTCTAAGAAACTAAATTTTACATTTTTTTAATAATAAGAAAGTACAAATTTTATACAAAGATGAGGTCCTAGGATAACCTTAAAATCAATTAACTCACCACCCCTTCTATCGTTCAAAGATTGATATAACAAATTATTTCGTCCTTATTTGTGACATTACGACATGAATTATAAAAAAAATTTTTAAATCTCATACATTTTTTAAGTAATATTAAAAAAATATATTTTGATTATTGTTAAATTTTTAGCACTATTTTAATTTTGGTGACCGAGTTGTCACCAAAAAAATAGGTATATGTGATTTTTAATATGTTTTTAAAGCATTTTTCTTTTTTTTTTTGTTAATCAGGGTCAATCGACTCTGCGTGTGCACAAGTCGTACCCTGAGACCAGGGCCAAAGCGGTCTTGCCTGGCGAATAACCCAAAAACTTTTTTTTTATTGTTTTGTCATGTCGCAAATTGTTAACAGTTAAGTTTAGATACAATGATTATTGATGATATATGAAGAAGTCTAAATCCTTAATTTGGTC
>JAHBCN010000038.1:356390-376390 GCA_019359885.1 Listronotus oregonensis | reverse complement strand
ACACACTTAATACAAATGACTTTCTATAGTGACAAAAAAATATAATTGAAAAATCAAGACAAAAAATTAAGGAAGAATTGTTTATAAACTGCGAACGTCACGTTTTCTTAGACCTCCTTATCCCCTCCTGTCACATCTTGTCACACCTTGTCACACTTTATCACACTAAGTGATACCTACCCCCATTAAACGGAATAAATACTCCCTTATGTTAAAAGTTAGATCTTAATAAAAACTGTCTTCATCGCTTTTACCAATTATGTTTTTATACACTAAATATATTTCTTTGCATTTTGCGCCAACTCTAGAAGCTACATATTTAAAAAATACATAATTGATTTCCTAACAAATCACAGCTTTTAAAGAAAACGGTAATGTGTTTGTTGATTTTTGCTGGTGGACTGTATACAGGGTTGGTTTTAACCATTTTCTGACTATTTCGAATGTAAATCCTAAAGATAGAATAAATTTCAGAAGTGTCCACTAAATCACTGATTTTCGGGTGCAGAAATTGCTAAGCAAAAATCCCGAATACAAAAGAAGTTGTAACTATTTAAAGTTGATCAATCACATTTTGAGTTCCTATTTGGAAAAAAATTACCTATAAAAAAACGAATTTATAACATTTGGTATGCAGTTTTTTTCCAACTATTTTATTTTTTAACAAATTTGCATTAAAAGTTTTTAAATTAACACCCAGTGAAAATAAAAGAAATTAAGCAAAGGAGATAGGGGCAATACGAAGGAATTATAAGGCAATATATAGGAATTATGGTAAAGTATATATGAATTATGGGGAAATATATGGGAATTATGGGGCAATACAGGGTAATATTTTCCCAAAATTATTTAATCAAAATTCAGGAGGGGTTTTCTTATATATATATAATATATAAAAAATATATAAATAATATATTATATATATATATATAAATTATTATAAAGTAATATATATATATATATAATAATATAATATATAATTATAATATATATATATATATATATATATATATATTATATTATATATATATATATACATATAAAGTTATTTTAAAAATACGTATTTACAAATTTACCTTTCCTGATATTGATTGTTATTTATGATCAGTGTTTTTAATTTTTTATACTAACCGACTTTAAATAAAAGGAGATTCATCAGATATTAATTACAATGCTCAAGAACAAATAGAAATTTAATAAATTAAGAAAGAAAGAAAACATAAATGACAATTAACAAAAAAAGAAACCGCAACATTTTAACTCAATTATTATAAAATTTTACTAACGAGGGGGTGTTACTAATACAATGGAATTCAATTTATCAGTAACAAGCATCCGTGTTTGATTTACCTTTCAGTGATTGATTGGTGGTCTTTTTACAATCGTCTGTTTACTCTGTTAGTTAAATAAAACCATCCTTTATAGAATGTTCGGCAATAACAGGTGCTCTACTAAGTATGTAATTTATTTATGCACTCGTATGAGGTAAACTTGGTAGAGTTAGATAAACATTAATTTGTCCATAGTTAAAATATAGTTAGCTTTTGGCCCACATTACAGCATAAAATAATTAAATCTTATATTTAAATTTAAAATAAAAATTTGATAAATTCGAACGCATAATTTTCCTTATTAATAAAAAAAATAATTGTCTTTGTAATTTTGCAATAAAGTACAGGGTCTTTGATTATATTTACGTGACATTTGGAGCCTTTAGTTTTGAAGATAGAAAAAAATGTTTTTTATTAAAATTGTAGGTTTTTTCCGTATTATCTTTTGAAATTATCAGTAAAAAATATTTCATTAAAAAATTAAAAAAATGAGCAACTTCAACTTTTTTAAATGGAACACCCTGTATATTTTCATTTTAACTATTAAGGATAATTTTCTTGTCGATGGGCTATTAAGAAGTACAAAAAAGTCGCTAGCGTGCGTTTTTTAATGGCAACAATAATAATGTGACGACAGTGCAAAGGGAATATCACTTAGTATATCCTTAACAACGGATACCATCTATTGACACTATTAAATACAGATTAAGAAAGTTTAGGGACTGAAAAAGCTTAAAAATAAAGAAAAGGACTGTAGCACTAAATAAAAACAAAGATTTGGTTATTCTCGTTTTTTCCAGGAGAATTATTACACTTTTTCAACTTTTTCTATTGGACCAGCACTAACTACTTTTAATAATTTTAGAAAATCCTGAAATATTAATCTTGGATGCGACATCTAAACTGAAAAAAGTTTATAAATTTCATCCTCTTAAATTCATGTCTGTCCAGAATATTTCTGAACAAAACATACAGGACCGACCTAAGTATGCTCTAGAAATAGCTAGGCTTATCCGGTAGGATCCAGAGTTTTTATATAAATTCTATTCACCGATGAGTCTTCCTTTACTTTAGCAGGAATGTTTAATCGCAAGAATAAACATTATTGGTCCAAAGAAAACCCTCACCAAATTTGGCAACATAACAATTTTATTGTTTCCATGGCATTCTTGATACTAATATGATTTTCTTTTCAATTTATTTATAATTTAAGCTAAAACATCTCAAAAACTGTTCACTCAAATATCATCAATGTATAAATATTTGAAATCAGAAAAAAAGATCTTTTGTTGTAGCCCATTATATACAGGGTGTTCAATTTAAAAAAGTTAAAGTTGCTAATATTTTTTCATTTTTTAATGCAATATTTTTGTACTGATAATTTCTAAAGATAGTATGGAAAAACCTACAATTTTTATATAAAATATTTTTTGCTTTCTCCAAAAAAAAAAAGGCTCCAGATGCCACGTAAATTTAATCAAAGACCCTGTACATGGTAATATTTTTTCCATTTTCATTAATGTAAATTTATGTTTTTCCTTAATTAACTGCTACAAAAACAGCCTTTGGGGTTTTTCATATCCCCTCTATATAAGAGAAATTAGCATCTTTTGGCCACATCCTGTCAATTGCCATGTAAATTAGTTTAATTAATTATTAAAAAATCGATGATTCTTTCTATAGTCAGCTAATTATTTAGCCTTGTAAAAATGACCGACAAAACTTTATTAAAAAAAAACATAACTTTTTATAAGTGTTTGAACCACCATCTAGAACATACAAAAGAACTAACCCTATTTATTTAATTTATTTAAAAAACATCGATTTTTTTTACATTTTATTTAATGTTGACCATTAACATTAAATGTCGAAAAGGTCGTTTTAAGGGATTTTGGAATTTCTTTGTGTATGTTCAATTGACCTAAAATAATTGTGGCACAAACTGCTCATTTGAATTGCTTGTCTAGTTCCTTTTCTTTATCTTGACATATTTTCTCACAAAGCGGAACTAACAGAACTTTCACCACCTTTATCACCTAAATAATAAGCGATATGGCAATTTTTCTGGTTATGAATATTGTTAAATTAAAAGCATTGCAAAAAATTGACAATAGGTTGGATAAAAACAGTAGACAAATTGTACATATTAAATTTCCAAAATGAATTACACAATTTAATGTAGACTTACTACACACTTTGTTACTGTAACAATCGCACATTTTTAAGCGTGAACTTGAAAAAAAAGTAAAAAGTAAGTAACTTAGGCAAAGGTATACAGGGTGGCCCACCCCATTCGCCTCGGTTTTTCTACGAGAAATGAAAAGAGTTGGGGAAAAACTTTTAGTAGGGTCATATGTGGGTTCATGAGGAGCATATTTCAAAATTATTTTGAAATATACAGGATGACCTAAAAAAAGTACATATCAAAATTATATTTTTTCTTATGAAACACCCCATATTTTTTTATATTTTTAGATACTATAGACCAAATAAAGGTAAGTTATTGTTATATATCCTATACCTTAAACTAACCGTTTCCAAGAAATTTAGAGAAATTTAAAAATATAGACCATAATTTAAAAATTGTTTACACCCTGTAACATATAACGAGCTGCTTGTGATTAAATTTATTGCTTAGCCTAAGGGCTTAAGTTAACTATCACATAAAAGTTTAACCTTAATATTATACAGAGTGTTGAAAAAACTGCTTTAAAGTTTGGACATACATTTTATTAAATAACTTTCTTAAGTTAAATGGAACACCCTGTATTTAGTGGCCTATTTTGACGCGAAACTAAATTTTCTTTAAAACCATATTAGGGTTTTCTATACCTATCTCTTCTGCTTTTTATGCAAAAGGCGTTTTAATATTTGACTTATTCTTTATCTCAAAAATGAAACACCCTGTATTGTAATTAAAAAACCTTTTTAATAAGGTAATCACGTAGATTCGCTAAAAGCACAGGTTTAAATTTTTGAAAATAAGATGTATCTTAAGCAAAATGGAGGCAAAAGTAATTACTCCAAATTATTGCCATTTCTAAAATATTAATGCATTCTTATAAATGAGGATCGAAATATAGTAGAAGGCACACCTGTCCTAATTGTTGAGACGAAATATGTTAAATTGCCCTTGTTTTCTAGAAAATGTATCAGACTTTATTTTTCATAACAATTAACAGTCATAACTTTTACTACTACATTGACAATAATCCTAATATTTTTGGAACCCTTGATCACCAGCACAAATGATCTGTTAACGTGTGGGGTGGAATAATTGGAACACGAGTAGTTTTATTTTACCATAAAGTCTGATACATTTGCTAAGAAACAATAATTTAACATATTTCGTCTCAACAATTAGGACAGGTGTGCCTTCTACTATATTTTGATCCTCATTTTTAAAAATGCTTTAATATTTTAGAAATAGCAATAAATTGGAGTTATTACTTTTGCCTGCATTTTGCTTAAGAAACATCTTATTTTCAAAAAAACTTGTGCATTTTGCGAATCTACGTGATTCTTAATAAAAAGATTTTTTTAATTACAATACAGGGTGTTCCATTTAACTTAAGAAATTTATTTAATAAAAAGTGTATCCAAACTTTAAGGTAGGTTTTTTTAACACTTTGTATAATATTAAGGCAAAACTTTTATGTGATAGTTAATTTAAACCTTAGGCTAAGCAAAACATTTAATTACAAGCATGGTCTGTATTTTAAAATTTCTCTAAATTTGTCAGAAACGGTCAGTTTTAGGTATAGGAAATATAACAATAACTCACCTTTATTTGGTCTATAGTATCTAAAAATATAAAAAAATATGGGGTGTTTCATAAGAAAAAATATAACTTTGATATGTACTTTTTTTTTGAGGCACCCTTATATTTTAAAATAATTTTTTAATATGCTCTTCATGGACCCACATATGACCGTGCTAAAAGTTTTTCACCAACTTTTTTATTTCTCGTAGAAAAACCGAGGCGAATAGGGTGATCCACCCTGTATATAAAAATAATTTAGAAATCATGTATATAAAAAACTGTTTTTAATTAAAAATTACGTAGTTTTCTGACAATCGTCACTAGGTTCATAAGTTTTATGTATTGTATTTACCGGAACACTAGTTTCACGGTTATGACGGACTTAGTTTACAACTGTCTGCTCTTTTATGCTGCTGTTAACATGAGTTAGTATGCACAACCTAAATACGTCGTGAAAATGGATTATGATTATGTCGTAGATAATAGAGAGTTTTACACCTCTTAGTTTTAAGTATATTACCGGTATGTCATATAATTCTAAATAACTAGCTTATTCTCTTATTATAAATGCATGTAGTTATTAACGTATTATAATGAAATTATCGACTTCTGCAAGAATTTTCTGGCAAATCCGTAATAAAGAGTTATAACGATAGGTATACTTTGTGTCCCAAACCAAGGGGCAAGAAAAAAAAATAAAGAAATGAAAAATCAAAAAATGTTTAAGTGTTTAAGTTAATGGCTTTTAAAATATTTAGTAAATTTTTTTCATAAAAAAAAATGTAACCAGAAATCGATGAAACAATGAGCACAATCATCAGCTTTTTAAATCATTCAGACGTCTAACTAAAAACCCAAAGATGTCGACTCAAACTAACTCCGCCTTAGATTCATATATCGTCATGCCCTAATGTAAAGAATAAATTCAATGTAAATATTTGGCAATCGTTTAGAAAAAAGTACCACTTTGACATACATACATCTCTTACCATTGTTTTAATGGTTACTATACTACAGCATTTTTAAATTCTAGAATTTTTGTTATTTTATAGCATATTATAATATCGACAATTTTTACTCTGTTTAAACTTAAGAAAGTTACAGCAGTACAACCAGAAATAAGGAGTTTACCATCATTTTATTCCAATGTGAACCGTTTATGCTCTGCAAATACTAAAATAGTAAAAAGGTGTAATATGCCAAATACAAAAAAATATGTTAAGGTTTTAAAATTTCAATAATGCACAATGGTTATTATAGAATCCATTGTGCCTGTTTAATTTTTTTTTGTAAAAAAGTGCGTTGTCAAAAATTAAAATGATTGACATGAGTTAGACTCTGTATGCTTATAGTATTTTTATTTTAATTTTCAAGACTTGACAAGCACTAAAATCCTGTTATTTTCTTGGTTTAATAAGTCAGTAACTGGGGTTACAACTGGAAGACATTTTATTCCAATGTGAACCGTTTATGCTCTGCAAATACTAAAATAGTAAAAAGGTGTAATATGCCAAATACAAAAAATGTTAAGGTTTTAAAATTTAATAATGCACAATGGTTATTAGAATCCATTGTGCCTGTTTAATTTTTTTGTAAAATGGTCAGTCAAAAATTAAATGATTGACATGAGTGACTCTGTATAGTATTTTATTTTAATTTCAAGACTACAACACTAAAATCCTGTTATATTTTTGTTTACAAGTGTAACTGGGGTTACAACTAAATAAATGATTTTAGGTCGATTTTAGTAGTTTCGAAATTTAAGATGTTAACCTTTTTTTCAGTTAACAACGTCCAAGTACAAAATTATGGAACAAGTGAATTTTACTACACCTTTGAAGTGTTACCAATGACATTTTACAATTAACTACTATATCTGAACTACCCTCGTTACCGTTTTGCTAATGTGATGGTGAAACAAATGTGGAATCCGTTTACCGGCGGTAACCTCACCGGTCTCCCAAATAACTATTGACCGCATTACGCTAAGCGTACTTATGACTACTTGCGTATTGCTACTTACTTACACACAAGGCTCCCTTACCCGATAAACAGTAAAGCAATTTATAAACTAAAATTGTTGTATGACGATTTTGCTGAATTTTTATATTGTTTTCTAATTTTTTTAATGTATTGACGTAATTTACCTTTCTAAATACTAAAATTACTGTAATAAGAAAACTCATTAACTTAAAAAACATATAACTATTCTGCATTACAATTAACAATTCCTAATTTAAATTGGACCAGGCTTCGTACATACAAGTAATACATACAATTTATACTTTTTTGTCATTATATCGTCTTTCACACAATCTAATAATTGTCAAACGAACTGTAAGTTTTTGTTGACACCTGGTATTTCTAAAATTCGGAACAGATAGCTTTATTTGTTTTAAAATGTAACTGTGGGTAAACACTAATACTTGCAGATGACTGGCAGTTATTTTAACGGACCCCACAGCCGCAGGTGTGTAGCGTGAAAGTGTAACACCATCTGCCAATACTGCCATTTTAAAAATAAAAATAGCCATAAAGAAATGTTTATTTTAAGTTTATTTCACTATTAAAATAATAAAGTTTTTTGAAAATTCATCGTTAGCCTAAATTCGACGCAAAATTAATTAATCCTCCAGATTAAGAAAACGATGGATCCATGAAAAAAGACGTGATCTAGGATCCTCAAAACGTGTAGATCTGCATAATTTTTTTCGCAAATATATATATATATATATATATATATATATATATATATATATATATATATATATATATATATATATATATATATATATAAAATTTCCGTTTTAAATTCTACAAATAATTTTTTTTATTATTAATTTCTCAGAAAATTTTTCTTTATAAAAATTTGTATGGCCAAAACCCAATGTAACGCCCATATTAAATTTTTGCAGACGATACGGGTTTGGGCAAAAATATGTTTTTTTTCCAAAAAGTAAACACCTTTATTTCTTTAAAAATATCAAAAAATTTTTATTTAAAAAAAGTTGATCAGAACAAAATCACGAAATATAAATTTTTCAAAAATTTCCACATAAAATTAGGTGCCTTGTTCTGGAAAAATGGGAAACTTCTTTTACTTAATGTAAAAAAAATTACTTTATAAAAAAGTTCTCCTTACTGAAAAAATAATGTTGACTATTCAAACTTAAATAGTACAGGAAGATCAAAAAATTAAAAAAAATACAAAATTGACCTAGAAGAAAAGTATTTAATTTTAATTTTAGACAAAATGGAATAAGAAAATGTTGATTGGCATTAAAATTATATCTGTTTTTCCTTTAGTAGACTATTATCGAAAATAAACTTAAAAATTTAAATATTAATTTTATTATATTGCCAAATTTTCCCCACCTGAATTTGAAATTTAACTGTCATTTGTTATTTTTAAAACATCAGTTTGAATATTTATTAGATAAATATGCCGTTGAAATTAGTATGAAGATAAATTAAAATAATTTTAATTTTGGTGACAATTACAAAACTATCGGGAAACGCCGGGAAATTTTTAATTACCGACATCCTGATAAAATTATTTGTTTTGGGAAAGTAGGAACATAGTAACTAAATTCAAGACCTTTTGGAAGGTTAAAAATCTACAAGAAAAAACGAGCCGGGGGTGAAATAATGAAACGAACCAAGTAATGTTGTCTGTAGTAGAAGATCCTAAAACATTTGAAAAAGGTCAGACATTACCAAATGATGTGGGGAAATACAATTTTCAAAAAAATTAAAAGGAAAATAAATTTGGCTTACAAACCAAAATTTATTCATAGTTTGAAGCCAGGTGATTTTGAAGACGCTTAGAATTTTGTTTTTTAATACAAGGGAGTTAGAAGATAACCCTTTTTGACAAGAGATATAATTTTTCCGACGAAGCAACCTTTACCGAATGGGACTGTAATTCACAAATTTTGGTGGTGGAGTGGCCTTAATCCAAATTTCACTATACAGACACGTGACGTACTCTTTAAAACAAATGTGTGGTGCGGAATTTACAAAAATAGAATATTAGACCTTTTTTTTTTCGACAAAATTTAAAATGGTGAACGTTACTTGCATCTTTTTAAATAATTATTTGTTTAATTTTATATGGACTTCACATAGCCGATAGACTACGGATATGGTACCAACAAGATGGTGCACCATGCCACAGTACAAGGGATGTGAGACAATCTTAAATTCTTTTTAATGGAAAAGTTATCGACAGATATTCTGATCTTTTTTGGCCCGCTAGGTCTCCTATCTTGAGCCCTCTCGATTATTTCTTGTGGGGCTACTTAAAACAGAATGTATACAAACAAAGGCCATTTCAAAATTTGGATCATTTAGAGGGTAATAAGAGAGACAATTACAAATATAATCCTGCCATGATTAGAAATGTTTTAAGAGAATTTTCTGCAAGAACGGCTAAATGTATTGAAATGAGAGGATATGTTGAGGCAAATGTACAGTGAAAAGTTAATAAAAAAATTATTTAAATTAATAATTTAATGTTTATTATTATTAAAATTATATTTTGAAAAGTCAAATTTTTTTAATAACAGTTATAAGAGTAGAAACAGATAAATTTTTAATGAATCAACATTTTCTTATTCCATTTTTGTTAAAATTAAAATTAAGAGTACTTTTCTTCTAGGTCAATTTTGTATTTTTTAATTTTTGATCATCCTTAAATACTATCTTAAGTTTGAATGTCCAATATTATTTGTTCAGTAACAGAACTTTTTATAAAGAGTAACTTTTTTCGTTACATTAATATTAAAAAAGTTTCCCATATGTACAGAACTTAAGGGACACACTGTATAAATATATATATATATTATATATATATATATATATATATATATATATATATATATATATATTATATATATATATATATATATATATATATATATATATATATATATATATATATATATATATATATATATATATATATATATATATATATATATATATATATATATATATATATATATATATATATATATATATATATATAACACAGGGTGATTCAAAAATCGATCACGAAACTTAGGAGGGTTATTCTACATGAAAAAATAATGGTAGAGCCTCATATAATTTTTTTTCAAAATGTCATTCGTTGTCGAGTTACAAGCCGACAAAGTTAATTTTTTTATTTTTTGTTTTTTAAATTTGCTTACGGAAAAACCGATTTAACTAATATTTGAAACATGGACTGAGTCGATTGCGCTTTATCAACAACTCACATTGATTGTGTGCCGCTAGAGGGCACTTTACCTACATTGAAAATTGTTTTTTTGACATGTTTTTTTAGTTTTGACAGCTATACTCGTTTTAGGTATTTTTTCTCAAAGACTGATGCAAGGTCTTTAAAAAAGGTGCTCTTCATTTAACTCGCTAAATCCAACCGTTTAGACGTAAATCGCCCTTAAAGATTAAGTGTTTAATTTTTCTCATTTTATTACTACCAGATACCAGGTAATAACAAATGACATTTTGAAAAAAAAATATATCAGGTTTTACCATTATTTTGTCATGTCTACTAGGAAACTGTAATTTAAATAACATTTTGCAGATTTGTATTAAATTTTATGTAAAATTTGTTATCACAAAAAGAAATTATTATACGGCAGATAAATGGTGATTTTTAAGAGTAGAAACAGTAAAAAAATAACAAATGAAATAAATAAATGAAAAAAGTATTCTTACTTTAAAATGGTAGATCTTGTATTAATTAAAAATCGTTTTCATTACCATCCTGTTAACTCGAAAACGGAGCATTTTTGGACCCATGCTAATAAGAACTTTTTTTCATATTTTAATGAGGGATACTTTAAACAAAATTAAATTATTATATGCGTAAACATGTACACTAAAATTTTTAAACTTAAATATCTTGCAAACTGCTTGATCTATTGTTTTAACTCTTAGTATCTTTTTACGAATTGTCGGTTTCTACTGACTATTAATTTAAATTTAAAAAAAAAACAAAGCACAGAAAAGGTTCTCCCTACCCTTACAAATCTACCTTTTATCAGCTGTATATTAATTTATTTTTTATGTCAGCAAATTCTACATGAAATTTAAAGCAAATTAGTGAAATTCTATTAAGAGTACATCTCTTAGGAGTTGCAATAAATGAAAAACCGCTGTTATTACTAACATTTAACAGGCAGTAACTCAAAAACAAAGCATTTTCGACCCCTGTTAATAGGTACATTTTTTTAATTTAATGAGAGGAAGACGAAGACATTTTTAAAACGCGAACGTTAATTCACTACTAACTGGTATTTTTATTGTTGTTCATAAATATGAGGCGATAATAAAGTAACAATTTTTAAAAATAAATTAGCATCTAACTAGCAAAGGCTGTAACCAAAGAATTAAGTTTTTTCCATCGTCGTAAATTTGCATGCTCTTCAAAAACCTTAATTTGTCTCCAAAATAATTAGGGAGCCAATAATTGACCCCATAAAAAATTACCTGGGATTTTCTATATCCCGCCCGACAAGTTAACCAACTACTGTGTCGCTTGAATTCTACGGTAAGCTGTAGGTCTTTAAGACATAACTCACACGTTGATTAGGAAATGCTTGTCCTGCCAGAGGTTAGAAATCCCTAATATTTTTAGTTTTCATTTGACTGCGAGTCTGTTTTTAATAGAATATTTAATTCATCTAAACATAAACTTTAATCCACTTTCTGTATTAAACATTAATTGACTAATTATTGTTACATTTTTAATTAAATAGCCAATTATATTATAAATGAGAGGTGTCAAATACATTTGTGTGTCATTTAACGAATTAACAACATTACTATCATTAATGTGAAAGCATTAATAAACTACAAAACTAAATTTGTTAATGGCTGTGTGACCAGAACTTACTTAAAATTCATTAAATTTAGTCAATTACAATTAACATTTTAACTAAATTAAATATTTAATACTTTAATAAATCTTCAACGATATTAACCTTGTCGTTTATTATCATTATACTCTGTGCTAATAAAACGCTACTGAAATTTAATCTTTTGGATAAATTGACCCAAAATTACCATTTATGAACCCAATTAGGCCGTATTTATTAGCAAACTAAATTTTTTATAACCATTTGGCAATAAAAATAAAAATAGCTTTTCATAAAAATTTAATTCCGTGCCCGATAAAAACTTAATAGCTATATTCGATTTTAATTTTAATAACGTAGTTTTGTTTTATTTGCCATTTCATTTTAAAAGCATTTTAAGTTTATTTATAGGCTATAAAAATGCGACAAAACCGCTAAATTTCATCTTGTGCAAAAACCTGCTAAAAGTATGCCATTTTAATATAATAAAACAACTGTATTTTTATTTACTAGTCATACAAGGATTTTATTACTTTTTACTGAGCAAAGAAAATAATTATGCAACCTATTTGAATAAAACAAAATATACCTTATTATTGTAATGTATCGCTTTTTAAATGTTACTAAGCTTAAGAAGTTTGGTTTACGTAAAAAGATACACAAGATGGCCATTTTACATTTTTTTAATTATCAGAAATAGTCCATTAACTGAAGACCTGATAGTACAAAAAGTTGTTAATAAATCTGTACACTTTTCATGTGTGGCGCAATTATTAGGCCTTTGCGGATTCTTTCGAGCGAGAAAAAGTTTATCACGATTCCGACGTGGAAACCCGCTGAAAATGGCCCTCCAAAGTCCCAAAAATGAGTTTCCCGCGAATATCTGCCAAAATATGAGAATTAAAAATTTTTTGTTTTAACAAAAAATGAAAATCTACAAAAATTGTCCTTACCATTTTTTTCGCAACACCAATATTTTTCCCAAAAACGGCCGTCGAAAAATTCTTAACATTTCACACTGGATAGATGTGGTAGTCGTAGTTTCTTACTAAAAAAATGCAGATCAGCAAAACAATTTTTATTGAAACGCAAGAAAGATTGTAAAAAATGTACCTGGGATTGATTGATTGATTGATTGATAAACTAAATACACAAGTTGAGGTTTTGTCCGCCTCGACACTGCAGCCTACAGGGCTTGTTGTATCTCTTGTGTATTTGTTTCAGTTAAAAAGGTTTGAAACCTTAGACAGGTGTAGTAGCCCTTTTACTGTTCTTTTCTGGTCTCCAGCCTCCTGGTGGTTAGTGTCCACCATTAGGTTTTGATTTGTTCTCCAGTATGTAAGTGCAGGGTACTCATATATGATGTGAGAGGCTGCCTCTTCCTCTTCGTAACATAGTCTGCAAATGGGTTCTTCTTTATAGATGCCCATAGTGTGCATATGTTTTCTTAGGGTGCAGTGTCCGGTTATTAATCCTGTCACTATTCTAATCTGATTCCTATTTAGTTTTAGTAGTTCACTTGTCAATGCTTTGGATGGTGAGTCCAACATTAATTTAGTGTGATTTTGCCTTGGAATGTGGTTCCAGTATGACTGATGTTGTGGTTTGAATCCACCGAGTCATGTAGCCACGAACCGAGGCTTTTGGTATTCCAAAAACAGGTTCAGGACCCACAAACATTGCTGCGGAGCCTCGCCTGGCCAGGGAGTCTGCATTTTCATTGCCCTGTATTCCCCTGTCCTGGCACCCAGGAAAGTGTAACTTTGTTGTGGTTAGCCAGGTTTAGGAGGCATTGCAGAGAGTTCCAAACCAACCTTGAGTTGACTTGTTGAGATGCCAAAGCTTTTATGGCCGCTTGACTATCAGAGAAGATAGTAATGCCCCTGCCCTTATATCTCCTCCTCAAGTTCTCTCGCAGACAAAGTTCAATGGCATATATTTCCGCCTGGAAAACAGTGGCATATTTCCCCAGGGAAGCATAAGCATTAAACCTAGGGGTCATACCATGTATTCCTGCGCCGGCTCCATTGTCAGTCTTGGATCCATCGGTATACCAAACCAAATTCCGAGACTGACCAGGAGATCGCTCACTACCGCCCCACTACCTGGGATCATTAAACACTTGCTAAGGTCTTATTATAAAAAAGAAATGTTAATATTAAACAATTTTTTCAAAGATTATCAACAAATTAATGGGATACTCTCAAAATATTGTGAAAAAAAACTTTGACGGCTTTTTTCAATATTCTAGGAAAATCAAAATGGACCCAAACTCATATGCAATGATAGGTACGGGTTTGCCCATTCCGATGAACTTTAAATGATTAAAAAATGTACATTATTGCCCGAGTAATGGAACAATTCGTCCGCCCGCTTATAAGTGAATCCGTTAGGCTAGCGGCATTCTGGCGGTAAAGCGGCAGCTAAAATTAGGAGACTTTTGGGTCCCGTTATCTCGAAAACTATCGATTTTTCGAAAAAAATTATAAAGACCATTTTTGTAGATAATAAGACAATCTTCATTTTTTGTCTATACAAAAATTCTTTAATTCGCATATTTTGGCAGATATTAGCGGGAAACCCATTTTTCCGGGCCCTGAGGGGCCATTTTCAGCCCTTTCCCACCTGTTAATGTTGATAAACTTTTTTTGCTCGAAAGCATTCTTGAAGAACTAATAATTGCCCCACAAGGGAAAACTGTGCAGATTTATTTACAGCTTTGTCCCATTATTTATTGGACTAGAAAGCCACAATCTATTTACTCCTCGTTGAAAGTCCCTTTACAATTTTAGAGTACTTGCAAGGTAACTTGATCTTTTAAAACTTTCTTATTTATCATACTCATAAAAGTTTTTATTATATAAAATTATTGTCATACTTAGTGTGTCTTAAAATCCGCAATATCCGGTTCTAAAGCGAGTTTTTTAAATGACATGGGAAATAAAATAAAACTCCTAAAATACATTCTTAATGGTTACCTCGTTGTATAACATATACTTAGGTGGCTTTAACGCATCATTTACAGTGTGCTGTCCTCAAAACCTGAATTTCACAAAATTCATGTTTACAATAAATTACTTTGACTGGCTGATAACATGGTTACGCTTGGTTTATTCTATTTCTGTTAGAATAAACTTTCTTTAAGAAATATTTTATTTAATATACTAGGAGTTATTTATGATATAAGTGCTAAAAGTGACATTTTATTTGGTGAGAAGGGAAGTTTGGATCACGGCGCGAAGGCGGATTCTTCCATGCTTCGAACAAAATAAAATCACTTTTAGCACGTATATCATACACTATTTTTTACAAACACTATTAACAGTCCAAATTAATGATTTTTTATCGTCAACATTATTATTATTTTTAAAATCTAAGTTCATCTAATTTATTTAGACCTAAGTTGCATAGGTAAAAAAAAATCGAAATAATCGCAAATTCTTGTTTAATGGAAAGTGATCAAGAATCATCTCTCTCAGTGGAAATCGAAGAAGCTGCCAATAAAGCTACTTTTAAATTATTGCCTAGAAAGTCAAAGTAACAATACGAATTTATATACGATCTTTACCTAAAATGGTGTGACCAGAAAAATGTTAGTGGCAAGAATGCCAGTAAAAAAGTGCTTCTTGCGTACTTTGAAAAAAAGTCCAAAATATGGAAATGGTCCACGCTCTGGTCAAATTACTCCATGTTAAAGGCGACGATGAACATAAACATTCAGGTTATAAACAAATATTACATGCTAGTTGCCTTAATAAAGTGAAAGGGTGTAGCATATCGACCGAAAAATTCTAAAATATCGACAAAAGAACACATCGACAAATTTCTCGCAGAAGCCCCGGATGAAATATATCTTAGACAAAAAGTAGCCGCAATTTTCGGTGTATTTGGAGCCTGTCGTCGAAAGGAAGTGTGTAATTTGACATTAAATAACATCGAAGATTTGAGAACATCACTAATTGTGCAAATACCAGACACCATAAATAAACTATTATAAAAAGTACATAGCCCTTCGTCCAGTAAATATTAATCATTCAAGAGTTTTTATAAAATCCTTAAAAAATAAATGTGCCATAACTCCAGTTGGAATCAACACATTTGGTAAAATGCCTGCCTAAATGGCTAAATTTCTAAATTTGACTGATTCCCATCTTTACACTGGACATTGCTTCCGACGTTCCTCAGCTAGATTGTTGCCGGACTCTGGTGCTAATCTTACCACAATTAAGACACACGGTGAATGGTAGTCCAGTACAGAAGCAGAGGGTTACATAGAAGACTCGCTACAGGAGAAAAGAAAATTGCTGATCAAATTTTGTCCAAAACTTTGATGGATGACATTGCTTCCTGCTCGGGTACATACCTTACCAAAATAAATTGTGTAACAACCACCATTAAGATTGGCCAAGGAGTTTCTTATTCTAATTGTATTTTCAGTAACGGTACTTTTAATTAAATAAATAATTTATTTTGATCTAAGTATTACGTTCCTGTAATTTCTTATCCATGTTAATCACTTTTAGCACAAGTGGTAAAAGTTATTATTTTAACACCAGTGTCTTAAATGACATTTTAGACACTGACAGCATGCATTAAAAATCTAACTTTTACTGGCGTTTATAGAAAAAATATTTTACATATTTATTTTTATCAAGTACTTTGTCAGGTGTTTCACCGCCTCTCATCAATTAGGACAAGATAAAATCCTAACGTTTGCCGATATTTGTTATATTTTGAGGAAATGGCGGTTAAAAAGTTTACTTTTTATATAGAATGTTTATTTTGGCAGGGCAAGGCAAATAAACAAAGGTAGAGGATATAAAACAATATAAATATTATTAATTATGTACATTTACCGTTTTCTTTTTATTTTAGTGATGCAGTAATTACGTTTATTATATTCTATTCCTCCTGCAGTTCCTTTTCTGCCAAAATGGATAATTTTTTCAAAAAGTTGTAACTTCTTAACAGTCGATTTTTAAGCAACTACGAGGGAAACATGATTAGTGATTAGAAAAATTAAATAAATAAAAACAAATATCTTTTATAAAAATAGCGTAAAAGAAAAGTTAATAAATTTAGAAGCAAGAAAATGACCTTTGCAGGTTTTACAATTTAGTTACTCTATTGATAAAGAAGGGAATAAAGTGTAAACTTCTTGGCTTCTTCAGATAGTATGTAAAGGGCTGTAGAAAGTAAAACTTTTAAAAACTGCCATGCTAGGAATTGTATTGGCTAATTATTTAGATAAAAAGCCGTCGAAATACCTATCAAAGGAAAACAAGCCTTCTACGGCTTGTCGGTGAGCAAGACAAGGACGTTACCTTGTGAGATTAAAATCAAATAACTTTTTTTGAGTAAAATAAAAAATGCTAGTGAAATAAAAAAAAACTCAATTTTTTTAGACCTGGTAACAGTATTCCAAGGAAAGCCCTGACTAAGAATTTTGGAAGATGACTGGGCTATAAATTAGTTTTTTATAAGTTTTATTAGATGCTTATCCTTGTAATATTTTTGAGATATTTACTGGAGTCAAATTAACAAATAAACATTTTATTTTTTGTATTAAAAAATGTTTCACATAACTTTTAGTTAAGCAGATATTTCTGACTTATTTTGAATTTGATTTATAATGGTGACATAATTTAACTAAACAGTAAGCAGTCACAGATCATAAACAATGTAATAATAGACTAGTATCGCACTAAATATATACTAATTTTACCGTGAAATAGTTCTAGTAATCATATGCTCAAAAATACTTCTTGTAGAATATTCTTTTAATCTGACAAGACATAATTAAAGGGGGTATGACACACGTGTTATAACTTAAATATTCGGTAGAATCTGAAAATGTCAAAACATAAAGGATATTCAATTTAAATTAACAAGTTGATGGTTTCCTGTCAAAACATAAACCATATTTAAATATTATTTCTACAAAAATTACACTAGAATCACCTATATTTTCCAGTCAACCCATGCTAATGCTTTACTATTTTTGGGCTAGTTCTTGCTTTTATCTATTAAAAAAAATGCAAAATTTAAATTACTTACTGGAAAAGATACCTGATTTTAAAATTTACTCTCTTTTATTACTCTCTTTTATAAAATCTATTTACCTTTCTCATAATATTTTGGTTCTTTATAGAGTTAATGCTCTGTTGAAGTTCTTGTTGGGGTTAAAATTTTCACCAGTAGTGATCGGTTTAATCAGATTATTCTATCTACTACCGCACTGCCAACAATTCTGTATGAAATGGCCTTATATACTGTCTCGTTGTTAAAAAAAATCTTTCTACGATTTTTAAAATTTGCAGTCGCAGCAGTAATTAATTACACATAATGGGAGTTTGCATTTTTCGTTGAGGATCTTTCCAGATTTTAACTTTTAAACGGATTTTATGAGCAAATATCACTAAAATTATTAATTTTAATCAATTTGCCACAGCTAAAGTCAGTAAGTATGATACAGCAGAGTCTAATTTTATAAAAACGACCAACTTCGCAGTAAACTTCCCATGAGGTCCAGTTTGAAGACATTGCCATATTTGTCGCGATCGTAGCACTTGAGACGTGAAGGTGCTTGTCCGATGTTCTCATTAATTTAGATTATGTCCGGTTGAGGGAATAGTTTTTATTGATTCCATAGGCGTGGTTAATAAAAAAAACATTTTGTCGCTGGTTTGTAGTGGTGGTTTATTATTAGAAAACCTTATCGGTTTATTGCTTCTTGATCTAACGTTGAACCTCTATAATTTTTTCAGATTTGTCCGTCCATCCTCGCCACATAGCCTTTACAATTACGGCGTTTTATTTTTATTACCTTATAAATAGATTAAGAAAATTGTAATAAAAAATAGATTATGAATTTTTTGCGTAGTTTACATAGAAAAAAGCTATTTTACAGAAAAATCAATTTTATTTTTTAAAATACCAAATTTTATATGGAAATATAAAAAAGTTTTACTGTTTCTGACGAGACAACTAGTGTGTTTTATGGTACAATTTTAAAAAGCTTGTGTTTAAAGTAGTAGTATCTAAAAAAACATTAAACTTTTATTAGGTACTAAGAAAACCTCATAATGAGAAACAGGCTAGTAAAAATATAGTTATTAGAGTGTAATCTCAGTGTTATAGTTTTTATGTACTTGTCACATTTATGCGAGCATTTATGCCAGTAAGTGTAATATATAAAAATCTTAAGGATTTAATTGATTGACGTTATTTTCAAAAACACGAAATAGGTCAGAGAGTTCTAAAACTTTAGGCAAAGCTTTCTCTAGGCATAAAAATAATTGAAAGAAACATCATTTTTTTTTTTGGACTAAATTTTTGTCTATTTTTTTTTTTTTGGTAGATATGTAGGATTTGTATTTCATAACTGAAAAAAAAATACAGAAATTAAAAAAGTATAATTTTATTATTATTTTTGCGTTTTAAAAATTACTAGCATGTTCCAGCAAGAGGTTTTTTTAGAGTCAAATTGACATACTACCTCTTTGGAAGCAAATATTATTTTTATTGTTTTCTGATTGGGTATATTTTTTTATTATACAATTTTTATTCCTTAAATTTTTTATAAATATATTCCTTACATTATATTTCAAATTTTCACTGCGAAAAAAATGGATTGGGTCCTAAAATATTAAAGGTACTTAGGACAAATTTTTTTTTTAAACAGATACTAACAAGGAAGGTTCCCAGGTCTGCCTCCGATTTTAATGCCGCTGAAATATGCTATTCGATGTCGAAATCTAAGAATCACGTATTTTTTTATCGGCGAAAATACAATTTTGGGGTGTAAAATCCACCCTTTAGGGTCAATTATAGGTTTCACATACTTGTAGTCGACATTTTTGCAAACTTTTTCATGCATGGTAAACTTTGAGGGTTAGCTTCAAGGTAAAAATTCCAGATCAAAGGGACTGGCAACAACCCGATCTCCTTAGCATGGTTGGAGACATAATTTTGTATAGGGATGGTTCCAAAACCGAGCAGAAAACTGGAGCGGGCGTGAACAGTGAAAGTAGGAATTCACAA
>JAHBCN010000038.1:325000-356373 GCA_019359885.1 Listronotus oregonensis | reverse complement strand
AGCTGGGGGTATAAGTTCAGTTTTTAGGTAGCGATAAATGTGGGATGTTTTTCGGTAAACTGTATGTACGACTTGTCCGTCTTCGTATTTCTTAACTCTAGGAAGGCGAGCTCTGCATTCTGTTTCCATAGTAAATTTTATTTTCGGGTGCCTGTTGTTGAGATTTTCTAGGAACTCCTAAAGTGTTTCATATGGCCATACTACATAAACGTGTCGTCGACATGTCTTACCCAGAGTTTTGGTTTTATTTTGAAGGTTTCTAGGGCTCCTGTTTCGAAGACCTCAAGGAATAAGTTTGCAAGTGCTGGTGAGAGAGGTGAGCCCATGGGTGCCCCATTTACCTGTCTATAATGTTGTCCCTTACATGTAAAATATGTGTTCTTCAAGCAGTGGGCTATTAGTGAGATTATGTGGTCCGGTGGTTTCTATTTGGCTTTAATAACTTTCAGAGCTTCTTGGACGGGGATTTGTGTAAATAACAACACTACATCTAAACTTCCAAGGATGTCATGTTGTGATATGTCTGTGTTTTGAATCTCTCTCATCAATCATCTGAATCAAAAAATCCCAAAATTTTAATATAATACTACTAAAACAGATAAAGGTCGGTTACAGAGGAAGGTGAAGGTCCAAGTCCAAGCAGGTTTGATGAAAGGTATAATAAACATATAGTAACACCCGCCAAGAAGCCGAACTACCAAAAAACTTGAGTGCCTTGTAGTTGTTCTTTCGCTGCTTGTTAATTTTTCATTAATATACGTTATTTTGTGCCTTTTGTTAAACTTACTTCTAGCTCAAATCTTCAGTTTTCTTTCTTATAGACATAATACATGTACGATAAATGGTCTCTGACTCTTCCAACTTTTATTTAATCAATAGTGGGAACTTCAAGACTTAGAATTGATACTAGCTGCCTTCGATTATAATAAACACTTTTTTATGCTGAGTCCATTCCTGGTTCAAAACTTCTTTATATGCACCTTGCTGTCTATACTTTTAAAACTTTTAGCGAATATATTTTCATTTTCTATTCATGTTAACTGCATTTTCTAAACTCTTCCATAACTAACTTTAAACGTTCTTGTACTAACAGAATAAATTGTATTGGCACATACAAGGGATATTTTATATTTTTTTCAAACTTAACAACGAACAAAATATTATAATAGAACATATTCAGCAAACTTCACAAGCTGTTTTTCTTAGAACTTAAGAAATCTTAAGGGAGAATAGAAACTTTCCAACTTAATTTAATGAGTTTTAAAATACAGCTTTAAAGTAAAGGCCTTTTGTACACAATGAGAATTATTATCCGCTTACAGCGTTTTAAGCTGTAATTTATAAACTCTTTAAATAAAGATTTTGCTTAACTGAATTTAAAAAAATTGTCGAAATCTAGACAAATATTTTTGGTATACAGGACTGAATTTAGTTACGATTAATTTTTAGTAGATAAATTCTGTTTCGCATAACTAAATTTTTTCTACAAACGTGTTAAAAATTCAATTTTGAACACTCTTTAGATGCTTTAAAAAGGTTACTTTAAAGCACTAGTGCCTTAAAGTAACATTTTAAAGCACTAGTGTTAAAAGTGAAATGTCAAATTTTGAAAGGTAACGTCAACGTTTATTTATTTACTAACATTTATATTAATTGTTCAATTCAAACAACTTGAAAAACAACAAATACTTTATCCTACATTTTCTTTCATTTCAAGTTAATTTTTAGTAAAAACTAAAACGAGCTAAAACTGACAATTTGAAGTAAACATACCGTAACTAACCATCATCAACAACGGCTGTTAGAATTCATTAATAAATGCCAACTTCAATATGCTATGTAAAACTATATTTTCTAATTTTTGAATAATTTAATTTTTAACTGCATTATTGTGTTTGAAGAAAAAAATTGTATTTGTGTTAAAAGTACGTTTAGGGACTCATGTGAGTTGCAGAACTCGCTTCGTTCATTCTGCAAACTTTCATATTTGTGACTTAAAATTGTAATTTTAACACTTATACTGTCCAATAAATTTAAGAAAAGTAAAAAATCAAAAACATGTTTTAGAAATAAATTTTAAGAAAATAATTTTTAGATAAAGAAGAAAATCCAATCCTTTTAAACCTTGACTGCAGATTAAAGATTAAGATCATTTTCATATTAACTTTTTTTTCTTGAATAAAAGACCCTTTTTTTTCAGAATCTAAATCTACGTATAAAAAAGGTAACTTTTATGTAAAAAATGTTTAATCCCATTTTGTGAAATACTTAAGGTGATAATTTCACATCCTCTGTATAGACCAATCAAATTTCTTTTTTTTGTTAATGTTACCATGACGACAGTGATGTGAAATTTTTTTGTTGTGAGTAGGCTGCATAAATTTAATAAGTGGAAAACTTTCTGTCAACCTTTGACATTATAAGATTTTATGATTTGATTTTTATATTTTTATTATTATATTTTTTAATCTTCCGTAAATTTTAGCAATATAAATAAGTTACTAAAGCTTCAAATAAACTTTATTGGAAACATATTATGCATCACATTTAGCTAAAATCAAAGGAAATACGAATGTAAGTATTTTTTTTTTTGAAACTAAGCTAAAAACTTTATAAACACAAAATTTTGGATATTATATTATTTGTTTTAACCTTCCGTAATTTTAAGCAATGTAAATAAGTTACTAAAGGCTTAAATAAACTTCACTGGAAAATTTAGCTAAAATTACCGGTAATAACAATTTAGGTATTTTGTTTGAAACTGAGTTAGGAACTGTATAAATTACAAGAAATTAAAAAAAAACTTTACACAACTCGATCTTTTCTGAAAATGACGAGTGCGGGAATGTCAAATTGACAGAACTTATAGAAAATATCTTTTGTCATTTTAGCTTATTTAAGGTTTGACGTTACTGCATTTACTTGACATTTTTTTTAGAATAATAAGAATAATAAGAAAAAATTCTCTATTATATCTTTTAAACAAAGCAGAGCAGCAGAAAATTTCGCAATCAGCAACTCGCTCACCAATTTAATTATGGAACCTACCTACTTTCCTAGGGTTCCCACCCATAATTCAAATCCCCTAGATCTCTTTCTTACTTCCACCCCCGAACTCTATCAAGCATCAGTAACTACTCCCCTTGGTCGCTCTGACCAAGGTTTGGTCTCCGTATCTTACTCCACTCATTTTGAGGCAATTGAAAGCATGCGGCCACGAACCGTCTGGCACTACAATTCGGCCGACTGGGATGGTCTGAGAGATTTCTTTACCAGCTATCCTTGGGATCCTACCTGCTTTTCTACTTTCGATCCTTCCGAAATTTGTAAACAAATTACCGAAACAATTCAACTAGGCATTGAGACCTATATTCCCCACACTAAAAAGAACCCCATAACTTCAAATCACAAACCGTGGTTTTCTAAATCCTGTGACAAAGCCAGACTTTAAAAATTCAAGCCCACAAAAAGTTTCTTCAAAACTCCAGTCCCGAAAATCGACCTGCTAGCATCGAAGCGAGAAATCAGTATAATCAGACGATCTCAGAAGCAAAAGACAATTTTAACAATCGATTAAAAGATAAAGTTCTCTCTTGCTCAAATGGAAGCCGAACTATTTGCCAAACAATTTGCTGCCAATTCTACGCTTGATCCTCCTACTAATCTTCCCCTTCCAACAGTTGTCCCTGTTTCTCATAAAATGTCCGATATAATTTTTAAAGTTAAACAGATCAAGCGTATTCTTTCTTCTCTTAATACTAAAAAATCGTCTGGGCTGGATGGCATACCAGCAATCGTCTTAAAAAAATGTGCTCCCGAGCTTGCACCCAACTTAACTCGCCTCTTTCGAATCTCTTACGACACGGGCATTTTCCCGGAGAGTTGGAAGCTGCACGTGTGCAACCTGTCCCCAAAAAGGATCCAAAAGTCCCCCTTCCAACTATAGACCTATATCTCTTCTTTCAGTTGTTTGCAAAGTAATGGAAAAATTCATTAATTCCCAAATCTTAAAGTATCTGGAAAAACATAAGATCTTACATGATAGACAATATGGATTCCATCACAGTAGATCCACAGCTGATCTTCTTTCCTTTGTCTCACACAACTGGAACAAGTCCCTTGAGTTTTTGGTGAATCCCAGATCGTTGCTCTTGACATATCCAAAGCTTTCGATCAGGTCTGGCATGATGGGCTTCTTAACAAGCTTCCTTCTTACGGTCTTCCACCTAAGCTTTGCTCTTGACTTTCCAGTTTCCTTTCTAATCGACGTATATCAGTTAGTGTAGATGGTCATTCCTCCAGCTTCTACCAAATTAATGCTGGGGTGCCCCAGGGCTCAGTGCTGGCACCCACGCTGTTTCTTCTACACATTAACAATCTTCTCTCTTCCACAATCAATCCCATTCATAGTTTTGCTGACGATAGTACCCTCCACTCTAGTATTCAATTTCTTAAGCCACCGTGTAATCCTGATTTCGAAAACAAGCGCGGGTCAATGCAGATATCTCTTTCACAAGACCTCAAACTTATCTTGGATTGGGGCGCCAAAAATCTTGTTCAGTTTAATGCCTCGAAAACACAGTCATGTTCCCTGTCGCGAAAAAAGTCTACAAATGCTCATCCCTTACATATGAGCGGCCAAGTTCTGCAGAACAAAGAGTCGTTTAATCTTGTTGGCGTTACTTTAGAGAATAACCTTGACTGGCACAAACACATTTTATCCATAGCTTCGGCAGCTTCAAAAAAGATTGGATTTCTCTTCCGAGCCAGAAAATATTTCTCTTCTTCCAATTTGTACACTCTGTATGTATCCCAAATCAGACCCTCTTTAGAATATTGTTCTCATGTCTGGGGAATGGCGTCCCCTACAACACTTAGCATTCTGGACTCCATTCAAAGAAGAGCCGTTCGTCTTATTAATGATCCAACGCTCACAGAAAGGCTTCCTCTTCTTGCCCACCGTCGAGCTGCAGGGGATCTGTCGCTCTTCTATAGGTATTTTCACGGCTTCTGCTCGGAGGAGTTGGCCAGTATAATTCCTTCTCTGGCAGCTCCCAACAGAGCAACACGTAGTGCAACTTTTATGCATCCTTTTACAGTTCAGTTAGAGAGGCCCCGAACTTCCCGCTTTCTTCGTTCCTTTATTCCTAGAGTGTCAAGACTATGGAACCTGCTGCCCGCAGAAGTTTTTCCTTCTCCTCCCAATCCCCAAAAATTTAAGTCCCGTGTGAACAATCTCCCTCTCACTACACTGAAGACACCCACGGTACGTTAGTACTTAGGCATCAGCCTTCGTGGACTGTCCCAAGATAAAAAAAAAATAAAAAAAAAATTGGATTTATGCTTGTAACATTTTAGCAAAGATAATACTACTACGGATAAGATGGACCATTCAATGCTATATTTTTGATACCCCTAATGGACTTTGGCTAACGCGAGCCGATGTCCATCGAGAGATTTTCGCGCTATCCTTGAACGAAAGTTAAACAGTGTTGCCGGCAGGCCTTTACTATTGGCGTGATGAAACGCGACTAGAAAATACACATACCGTTTAGCCGCCCGCTTTCGCTACTTCGTGTTCCGAATAAGGTACAAGCGACAGACACTGGCAATGTCGCACGGTTTGTTTCGCTGGGGCAGAGGTTACCGACTTAATTTTATTCGCATTTACGGAAGCATTGATATCTCCGAACTGATTCAAAACGCCCCATATAAATGAACCATCTATTCGTAGTAGTATTATCTTTGATTTTAGTCATAAGAGTTTCCTAAATAAGGATGAAACTCCATCAATAATCTTTACAGTATATAGAAAATTATTATATATTAAAAGATACTCAGATTTGATTAAAATGTACTTTTAGAAAAGGAAATTGAAAATTCAGGTAGATATAAACTCTGCTATATTTACCAGCGCAATATGATTTTTACGGAAATGAGATAATATTAAGATCAAATAAAATTCTCGTTTTCTCTTAAAAGTACTTTCCACGTTTATAAGATAAATCCTTTATTGGATACTTCAGGAAATTTAAAATTGACTTTTTAAATATCCAATATGTTTTTAAATATGACATTTTTAGATATACATACAATTCAAAAAAAAAAAGGAAAAAAGTAAAAACAATATTTTTAATCCTAAAACGTCAAAATCCCTTTAGTCCAGTAAAAAAAGGACAAAGCTGTAAATAAATCTGCACAGTTTTCCTTTTTGGCGCAATTCTTAGGTCTTCGGGAATGCTTAAGAGCGAAAAAAAGTTTATCAACATTAACAGGGGGGAAAGGGATGAAAATGCTCCCTCAAGTCCCGAAAAATGGGTTTCCCGCTAATATCTACCAAAATATGCGAATTGGAGAATTTTTGTTTTTACAAAAAATGAAGATCGTCTTGTAATCTACAAAATGAAATTTTTTTTCAAAATTGATAGTTTTTGAGATAACGGGACCCAAGAGTTCCCTATTCGCTGCCCTCTCCGCTAGAATCCGCCTCTTCATGGATTACTTATAAGCGGCCGGACAAATTGTTCCATTACTTGGTCAATAATGACATTTTTAATCTTAAAGTTCATCGGAATGAGAAAACCCGTACCTATCATTGCATATGAGTTTGGGTTTATTCTGATTTTGCTAGAATATTAAAAAAGCGGTCAAAATTTTTTTACAATATTTTAGAGTATGCCATTAATTTAGTGATATTTTTGAAAAATGGTTTGTTACTAACTTTCTTTTTATAATGGGCCTAGAAGTGGTCAATCATCCCAGAAAATTTCCTTCACCATCTTTCTTGCGTTAAGTTAAAAAATTGATTTACCCATCTGCATTTTTTAGCCCGTTTAGCCCATCTATATTGTGAAATTTATGGATTTTTCGATGGCTTTTTTTCGAAAAATATTAGTGTTGCGAAAAAAATAGTAAAGACCTTTTTTGTAGATTTAAAGGTGATCTTCATTTTTGTTTAAAAAAATTCTTGTTCGCATATTTTGGCAGATATTTGAGAAACTCATTTTTGGGATTTTGGGGGAGCCATTTTCGCGGGTTCTCACGTCGGAATCGTGATAAACTTTTTCTCGCTCGAAAACATCCGCGGACCTAATAATTGCTCTACAAATGAAAATTGTACAGGTTTATTTACAGGTTTGGATACTTTCAGGCCTTCAGTTACTGGACTATTAAGTATAAAATAAATCGAAAAATTGTTCAGTTTCTATTTATAAATATATTTCTAACCAAAGCTGGGCGCTTTTTTTAAGTTAGTTTAAATTTTTTATACTCAAAATTTTTAAGGTTGGTATCCTAAAATTACTGAAATATTCACCAAAAAATAAGGACAGCTGCAAAAAACCATTCACCGTATTCTTAAAAGAAAAATTTCAACAATTTTTAGGAACCGTAAAGTCGGCGTAGACAGACAAAAACATCGAGCAAATCACAAATTAATTTCCTTTTGAATTAATCTCTGAACTGTAAATACATTTATATAAATAATATTTTATAACCGTTGTAAACGTAAAATAAATTTTAATTTAACGTAAAGGTAAAGAACAGTTAATGTACTTCATCCTAATATTCAATTGGTTGTGTTTTCTATTACTTTAATCACATTTATTAATATTCTTTATAAAAATACGCATAAACACACGCATACCTTATCTACCCAAAATACCATCCTGCTGGCCTTCGGGAAATATGCAATTGTTTAGTTCAAGGCCGTCCGGTAAAGGAATGTCCGTTCCGGTTCCATTCGTTCTAACGACTTCCGACCTTAATTTAAATATCTGCTTGAGTCTGTATTCTGTACCGATGATTTTTACTTCTTTATTTTTTTCGGTCGCTCTCTTATTCTGATGCTTAAGTTTTTATGGTTAAAGGGAGATAAAGATCACAATAAAGAGTAACGTATATAAGTGTGTTTTCGGTTCTGTCAGCAGGTGTTGGGCGAGACGTTAAGATGACATATTAATAAATAAAATAATTCTTGTCAATGAAATAACAGTTTTTTGAACTTGAACTACATAGTTATATTATAACACTAACATTTTTAAAAAAACACGTTAGGGTTAAACCATTCTTTCTTTTTAAAATTTATTTAATCTGCTTTTTGGTTAATGGGTAAGTCGGGAGAAACGCAAACGCAAAACTGGTTCTATTGTACAATGTACACGTAAAAATAATTTTTTAAAAAAACCCCCATACGATTTCATTTTTTTTTCAAAATTAGCGTAATTAAAAAATAGAATTTCCCCAAAATTTAAAAGATTTTAATTATAGGTGTTTTAACAAATTTTAAAAAGCCGCCATTAACCTCTAAACACATTCCCTTTGTCGCGGGGGCTCTTGTTCCTTTTTTGTGATTCATGTCTTTTTTAAAAAACCCGCCGCATTTCTAATGGGTTTAAAATTTGGCTTTCCAAGTGTCGATTTTACTTTTATTTTTTAAAAAAAGCCCCAAAAAATAGCCCAGTGGGTGAGCCCCAGTCTTGGAGGCCAATAATAGGACCACTGGATTAACCGGAAACTCTTCGTCCAAATATTGTTTTACCTGACGAGCGAAATGTGCAGGAGCTCCATCGTGCTTAATATTTTGCATTTTTATTTTTGAGGGAAATTTTCAATAAATTTTAACTTTTTCAAAAAAATAAGATTTTTTTTCAAGCGATTTTCAAAAAGGACAATTATTATTTATAACCCCAAAATTTCATACGCCTAGCATAATCTTTCGGGTTTTAGGTGCTACACGCTGTACATGGGATGAATATAGGCCCTTTCTCGTGGAGCGTGTTGATTACCGTTTCTGTGGAATGACCAATTGAGAAAAATTCCGTGAGCTGGTCGTTGCATCATCTTCCACCAAATTCAAAATTTTTCCTTTTTTTAACCCCCGTCAGTGGCTCGTTTAGACGTTATTTATTCGGGGAGACTGGGGGTCGCAAAGTTTTTGTAAACTCTGGTAAATACTTTTTGTCCGATTTCTCCGATGTGCAAATTGTCGACGGTATTCTTGAACAGCAGCTGTAGCATTCCCATTACAAAAACCGTAAACAAAAACTCGAAAACAAATGCGTCAAACACACTGCCACTGACACCAACACATATCATAAGAACAAATCGGACCAAACAATCTTTTGCATTTTTAAAACAGTAAACTATTTAAAACATTTTAATTACGCTATAATTTGAAAACAAATGAGAATGGTTAAGAACACATGATTTTTTTTTTTAAATAATTTTCACATGTACAATACTTACCTGGGTTTGGTGCTTTCCCCCGACTCACCCTGTATAAACCTAGATCGCTTTTTCAAGATTTTTTTTTTCTAATTGAGTTTTCTTATAATCCGTTTAACAAATTCAAAATCGTTTATTATTTTGTACAAGACAAGAGCAAAAAAAGATTGTTTAGCTAAAACAGCTCTGGTCTGATTTTTTTTTTTAAATCAATTTTTTTTCGTGCACCGACATTGGGTTCCCTTCGGGAGCTGTTCCAAAAAAAAAATACACAGAATACGGAGCCACCTGCATTTTCTTTTTGTCATTAGATAACACTTAATGAACTGGCGTAAAACAATGTACTCAAAAGTTATTTTCTTTATCAGCAGGGTTTTTTCCCATGAAGGAACGTAGGTAATATGGGGAGCCAATGCTAGACACAATATTCAAATTTACAAGATTCGAAAATTGGTGTCATCCTATGAAATCTAAAAACGGCAACCCAACAAACCCCCCCTTTTTTTAAATTTTTCAAGAAAAAAAATAAAACAAAGGGATATCAAATGGAAATTTGACTTTTTTTTACAAGTCTAGTGACTTTCGGTTTTATATGGAGCACCGTTGGCGCAGAATGTTCCTAGATGTCGAAACATGTAAAAAAAACAGGATGTTTTTTTGAAATGGAAAAAGAAGTTTTCGGTGAAAGGGAATCACGAAAATCCATGATTATAAGAAAAGTCAAATTTTAAATATATATCCCCGTTTTAGTTTTCTAAAAAAATGCAGTTCTAATGTCTTTTGCTTTTTTGGACTTATGGACATAAAAGAATATTCAGCATAAGAACAAAATATCATTTTTTCCCCTTTTTGTAAAATTTTAAAAACATAATAGTGTAAAACCATATGTATTGTGAAAGTTAGAATAATAAAAATTGTTTTATAAAAAAAAAACCTAGAAGCAATAATTTTAATATCAAATTTGCATCTGTCAGAATTTTTTTTTTTATCAGTCTGTCTGAATACTTAGTTTAGAATTAAACCAATAGACTTTTTTATGGAATACCACCACTATTTTTAGCAATAGCTGAGGGCTTGGGATGTTGCTAATTTTTTAAAAAAAAACCAAAAAATAATTGTTGAAAAAATTAAAATTATAAATGTAAAGAATATGTGATTTAAAATAAAAAAATTAAAATTATTTTTACATTATTATTTTTAAAAAATGTCTTAATTCTCGATATACTAAAAATTTTAATATTTTGTGTGTGGACCTAGGTAAATAAAACTTTTTTTATAATTTTGCCATAATTGCAAAATTTTGGACTTTTAAAGTAAAATATTGTTTTCGACATTTTAATATTTGGAAAAAGCCCAATGTCGACGTTTTTATCACAATATTTCCTTTTCCCATTCTAAAAAAAAAATTAAAACTTGTTTTTAAAAAACTGCCCTAAATTAATTCCCCGAAAAAAAATTTTTTAAGGGCCTCATTATACCTTTTCTAAAGTTTTTTTTGTTCCCACAACTAAGTAGAATAAAATCCATACTGGGAAGAACATAAATATACATTAGCACAGGTTACCAAAATTGAAATATGTAATTATTTCTAGTTTCAGAGGTTTTTGCACCTCTGCCCTTTTATTTAAAGATGAAAAAGTCAAATAGTTTAATTATTGATGTCATTAGAAACAACGGTTCTTTTGACAAATCTATTCCATTAAACCTAAAGAATTTTTTTTTCATTACTTAATATAAGTATGTCTTTTTTTTTTGTATTTTAGCATTTTAATTTTACGTAATGACAGAATCAAATATTGTACCGGGTGCCCCAAAAGAAAAGGGCGGGGCCTGTATCTAAATTTTTATCGCACACCGTTGCGAAAGAATATTTTGGTAAAAGTAGCCCAGAAATAACGAAAATTATTTACAATTTAAATTTTTTTCACCTTGTAAAATATTAATTCGCATCGCCCAAAACCAAACTTAGTGAATTACTTTTTTAAAATATTGTATTAAATTTAAATTATTAGCTGGTTGTCTATTGTTTTATTTTTTTTGTAGAGAAAATTGGTTAGAAACAAAGGACCTGCAATTTTTTTTATTAACAAGAAATAAGTAATACATACTGGGTTTTTGTGTTCTGAAATTTTGTTTAAATGAAATAAATTATGAAATCTATAATATTGAATAGTATATTGAAAAGGAAAAAGTGCAAATGATTAAAAATGTATTTTCCTAGATATTTGAAAGAAATTCAACCAAACATTAATACTTTTAAGATTTTTAAAACAAAAATTCTTTAAAAAGAAATCAAAATAATAACAATAAAAAAATTTAAAATTTATACAATGCAAATTTTAAATCTATTTCAGGTAATTGATTCTTTTTTTAATTTTTTTTTCAAATAAGAATTTTTTTGAAAAAATAATAATAGTATCAATAATTAGGAATTTTATTTTTTAACGAATGAAGAATACAAAAAAGGGTGTTCCTTTAAAAAAACCTTTGCTTTCACTTTTTTATCTTTACAAACCGAGATACAAAGGTAAAGAGGTCCAAATTTGTAAAACACCTTTTTGGGACGAACAAGGGCCAAAAAGCTGGAGTTTTTCCAAAAAAAACTTAATTTTTATCGTTTGCTCTATTACTTGTAGATTTCCCCAAAACTGAAAAATTCATCGAAAAGGTACCCCCTGTACATTGTAACTGCAGAAAGCAATTGGTTACTTTATGTGGGTTTTGCTGCACAGTGCAGCGAGTGATGGATGAGACTATCGACAAGTATTGTAATTATATATTTTGCAAGAGTATAATATTTTATTTTTTTATGAGAAATAAATCGAAATAGTTCAGAAACGGGACATAAAATCGAAAGTTATTTCACAATGTTTTTTTATAAAGTAATAAAAAAAGGAGGTTGTCCTGGTTGAAAAAAAATTTTTATTTTCAGCAATAAATTTTGGCGCATTTTTAATATTGTGTGTTTTGTTCCATAAATTATAATAAATTAGAAGTAAGAGAATGTGTTCTAAAGCCAAGTTATAAATGAATTTGGGTTTTTTTCATATTGGTTTTAAAAACCATTCTCTTACCTCTACAGGGTAGTGCTTTTTTGGTTTTAAAACCCCCGTTCATTTGGGAGATACAGGGCGTTTTCGAATCGAAAGTTATACTGGGGGCCTGTATATATCGGTTTTTTTTTTTGGGGGAGAAAAAAATTTTAAATCCAATTTTTTTTGATTTTTATGTTTTTCAGTAGCGTACTGATTTTTTTGCAGTTCAGTTGAGTTAAGTTTTTTTAAGCTATTAAAAAAAACCCGTTTTTTAAGGTTACCCTGTGATATACAGCTATGAACAGGAAGAACCTGCTGGTGTAAGTTTTATTAATAAGGAAATTGATTAAAGTTAAAAATTTTTTGAAAAGATCTAATAAATAATTAAATATTAATACAATACAATTTTCCACATATTTTTTATATGGTGGCAGCAAAAAAAGAACTATCCCCCTATCACTAGTATGGGGGGGGAAATTTTCGAAAAAAAGGGGTCCTACTTGTATGAATTTTGAAGAAAATGTTGCGGAAAATTAGAGTATTTGGTATCAAAAAGCTTGATATATACATAAAAGGAAGTGGAGCCAATAAAAAAATATTAAAAGATAGCTATTTTATTAAATCTAATTGGGGATGAAGGTATTCGTATCTACAACACATTTGAATATAAAAAAAAGGTGAAAAAAGAAAAAGTTTGAGGTAGTTTTTAAAAAAAATTTAATTTATTTTGTAACCCAAAAAAAAATTTGGTTCTTTTACATCTTAAATTTTTTGTCAGGTTCAAATTTCCCTCAAAAACAATTGCCCGAATTTTTAAAATATAGTTGATGATAATTTCTTGGGGAAATTTTAAAGGGCAGATATACTCTTCTTAGAGATTGTTCCTTGTATATTTAAAAAAAAAAATCCAGCAATTCTTTTACCAAAACCAGTTTTAACTTTATTGGTTTTTAAAATTTGTAGAAGCAAGAAACTAGGGAAATCCCCAAAAAAAAATTACATAACTTTTAAATAAATAATTCTTTGGTTAATGCGGTGTCAAAGAAAAAAATTTTAACGGCTAATAAAAAAATTAATACCCAAATAAAAATTTTAATTACAGAAATGAGCAAAAAAATTGTTGCAAAAAAATGTTTTTTCACGAACCAAATCGTTTTCCAGCTTATTATAGGATATGTAATAACTGTGGTTTGGATTCATTTTTTTCCCGTAGTGCCACCACTGACTTTTTTTCAAAAAAAAAGTTAATTTTTTTTAGGGTTTTAAAAAAAACATAAAATATTTAAAAATAATTCCGTGGTGTCGGGGAAAAGGAGATAACTCGGATTTTTTAAATTTTTTAGTAGATTGGTCTACAGTTTGAAATATTACAACAAATCAGGCTTTTTTTCGCAGCGATATTTTTTTTAAAAGAAATATTAAAAAAACAAGTCATTTTAATAGTACTATGGGGGGTAAAAAAATACTTGACATTTTTAAAAAAAAAACGACTTATCCCCCCGAACACCCGAAAATCTACTTATTTAAAATTTTATTTTACTGAAAAAAAGGAAAAAAAAAAAAAGGGATCAAATGTTTTTTTTTTTATTATAATTTTTATTCTCAACAAAATAAGTAATTGTTCTAATATATTTCAAAAAAAATAAAAAAAAAAACAGAAGTTTTGGGGAAACCCAAACAGAAACTTTGTAGGATGGGGTTTTTTTCGTCTTCGTCAGAATTCTCCAAATCGGGGTGGGGGTCCTCTGCCTGGTTTGTAGAAAGATTTTTAAAAAAATCCCCCGAATACATCAGAAAATGCGGCAGCACCTGCATTAGATCGGCTTTCTTCTTCTCGCTAATGGGCACTAATCCTTTGTACGGGGGTTCTGGGAAATTTTTTTTTAAAGAACCCCGCTTCCTGAATGAAAGACGTTTTTAACTTTCATTTATGTCTGTCTTAAAAAACATTATCCCAAAATTATTTTTGTCGCCTTTTTTTCGAACATCATGCCGGGAAAAGGGGGTTCCCGTTTCGTTTTTTCTTCACTTGAAGTTCTGTCTTTAGTAAATTTGCATAATAAAAAAATTTTTACTGGTCCCCTCTCCATAACTTTGAATGGATTTTTTTTTTCCCGTACTAAACCCAAAAGGGGAAAGTCGGGGGGGGGGTGGATTGGTATCTTTTTTTTTCTTTTTTTTTTTTAAAGAGAGCGTGATCTCCATCACCTTCCATTTTGTATGGCCGGGCACTAAAAATTTGTGTTTTATTATTTTAAGAGTTGGGTGGGAAATTTTAAAATTTGGAAAAATAAAAAAACTACAATAGGGCATTTTTATTTTGCCCACGGGGGCCCCCAATAAAGCGTAATTTCTTTAACATCAGCTGATATGCTTTTTAAAAAAAATGATTTATACATGATGCGTTTTGGGGTTTGGGCCCCCCCCCCTGCTAAAACTTCCCTGCCACATGAAACAATGGGTCTGATCATCGTCAAAAACCGGGGGCAGTTAGGTTAAATGTACATAACTGTCTTAAGTGAAAAAAATTTTAAAAAAGTTTTGGGGAGTTGCAAGACATTGTTGTAAATCAAACGTGACTGTTCTTCTGCCTTTAATTTATAATAATCGTCTGCTTGTTTTTTGATGGGTGTCTAATTGTTTTGATACTTCAACTTCAATTTGACGTTACTAGTAAGTTCTTTTCTCAGACTGTCGCTTTCCCCACAGGTGTCTTTGCTTGGTCTCTTAATTCCGATATTCAATGTGGGGAAAACCCCAAACTTTGTTCGGCTAACAACAACAGGATCAGGTTTTGAGTATTGACTATATAATTTAGAAAGTTTTAGTGCGGTGGTAGATTTTTTTTATTGCTATCTCGTCTACTATAATGGCTCGGAGAGGGGAAATTTTTAAGAAGAAAAGATGTTATATTTTTTATGTCGGCTTCCGTGTATTTTTTTTTTTGGGGTTGTTTTCCTGGGCCATCGTTTGTACCCCGGGGGGATTTGTGTTCACTTTCAGACTGCATAACCCCAAAAACTTATTGGTTTCCCCCAAAAGTTTTCCGAAAACAGACTTTGCAAATTTGATTTTTTCCCGTTTATCCTTAGAAAATTTTTTTAAAAGAATATTGACGTTTTTTTTTTTTAAGTTAATTTCTTTTCTTTGGCAAAACCCTTTTTTTAGTTTTTTATCATACTTGTAAAAAAAAATTTAACACGTTTTTCAGGGGAACCAGCACCCATTTTCATTGACGATTTGCCTATCAGCATCTATAAATCGTTCTTTACATTTCATTCGGAAAATGAAGAATGGTTCCAATGCTCTTGTTTGTTTTGCTTTTCCCGATTCAGTAATATTTTCCCAAAACCCAAAGGGTTTTCCCGGGATTTTTTTTCTTTTTCGCTAATCTTGTTTTTCCTTTCATGGATTTTCTCATCTTACGTTTTTTTACGGGATATGAAGGTCCGCCTCTGTTTCATTTGATCTTTTAGTTTTTCAGTTTCTTTCCCTTTTTGATCTTCGCAAAACTGAATGAACCCCCTACATCACTATCGCGGGAATCTGACTTGAAGGCACATAATCATCATCGCTTATTTCATCAAAAATTTGTTTGTATTTATCCGGTAAAGAGGGAAATTTTGACTCATCGGAATCTAAAAAATATTAGGTCAATATTAGGATTAAAACTTTGTGCCATAATGTATTAGTATATTAGAAGGGCTTCATATTAGTAATAAGCTAAATTTAAAAAGGGATTTTTTTCGCCCAAGCATTCTTGAATTAAAAGATTAATTAGAAAAAAAAATGTTTTTAATTATTAAGTTAGTGTATTAATCGAAACGGTTGACACTTTAAATTTTTTCTTAAATTTAAATTTTGTGCCCAAAAATTTTTAAAACTGCGCCCCAAAAATTCCAGAAGTTAATTTTAAGCTAGATCTCAGATAAACATGTTGGGGGAATTTTAAAAAGGGCATGTTAGCCAAATTTACCCCCACATCCACAGTTTTTTATTTTTTTTAATAGCCTTGTCGAACAAACATCCCAGAGAGAAAACAAATTTTATAATTTTTTTCCCTTTTTTTCATATCGTAACTACATTATCAGCCAATAAACAACAAACCCCGGGGCAACAAATAAATACAGCAAAATTAATATGTTTATAATTAAAAGTTTAAGGTTAGGTTTTTCCAGAAACTTAATCCTCCGAAATTTACTTACCTTTTTCATCTTTCTGAGGTGGTTTACACATAGATACAATTTTAATCCTTTGAAATATTTTTTCCCCGCTTAAGCTCTTTTTTTGATCTAAAAAAACGAAATTTTTTCCACTAAAACCCACCATCCCACGACAAAGCCAAAAAACCAAAAAGGGATATTTTATTGTAAAAAATTAAAAAGGTATTGGGGCGAAATGGAATATTTTAAATTTATCTTTTTAAAACAGCGAAATATCATTGTTTTGTACGTAAGGAATAAGGATTTACCCCTTCTTGTACAATTTTAAGGCCAGTTTTGGATTTGGTCGATAGGGATTTTATCTCATTAGGTCCGAAAGAAGATATGATAATTTAAGGTCGATGGACATATTTTATTTTGACCAAAAACGAATTATCCTCTATTTCCCTGACACCACGGAATTATTAACAAAAAGATTTTTTTTAATTTAATATACTTAAGTAATCAACCTGTGAAAACAATGGGTTTGTTTTTTTGACTAACCATTGGTAAAAATTGTAAGTTCTGGTTTTTTTTAGGATCATTTATTTAAATTCGCCTTGATTTAAGGTAGCACAATGATATGCATTTAACAATACACCTACATACAACCCCAAAAGTCAATTCGGCGAAAATTTTGTAAGTTTTTTAAACCCAATACTTTTTTATTTAAACTTTCAAATTCCCGGCAAGATTCCGACCATATATAAAACCAAAGCCTTTTTTACCTCGTGAGAAAACTTTCCCCAGAAAAATAAAAAAAACCGTTTTAAACATTCCACCTGTTCGTAGGATACGGACAATAAATTTATCGAAATATCTAAATTTATACCTCAAGGTTTTTTAAAACATATAATTAAGTTCATTAAATTCCGAAAAAATGTTTAAATGAAATTTTTATTAGAAAATATTTTGCTTCATTTAAGATGGCCTTCATAGATCTTAACTTTAATAAATTTGTGTCGAAAATAAACCTTGAATCATTTTAAACCGCTGCCACTTTTTTTTTAAGGTTTCAATAAATTTTAATTTAGATAATAATAATAATTAAAACGAATTTGTTTTTTTATTATTGTTTAAAATTTAAATTTTAAAAAATAAAAACTGTAAATAAATTTTAAATTATTAGTTTTAATAGAAATTAATATTAATAGTAAACAGATATATTTCGGGAATTTATAATAATTGAGTGGCAGAAATGTAGGTTGAAGCAAGTGAAGGACGCGACGCCTTACCTAAAAAATAATTTTTTGGCATTTTTAAAAAAAAAACAAATTTTCTAAAAAAAATAAATAATAACCTCTTTACAAAAAAAGTAGAAATAGATCTAATAAACCCCCGGTAAAAGTCAAAACTTTAATCTTTTAAAAAATTTTGACGTAAAACATATGATTTTTTTTGACTTTCAACATCCATATTCCCCCCTTTTTCTACAGATTATTTTTGGTACTGATTATTTATTCTATTTTGAAAAAACAAATTAAAAAAAAACTAAAAAAAAAAAAGAATAATCAAAAAACTCACAAAATATAATCTCAAAGCCTAAAACTCGAACCGAGTACGTACATATGTACTTTAAATTTAAATCCTGTTTACACCATCGGGTCTATTTGTTAATCAGAAATAGTACACTATTTTACACTTTTTACGTTAGCGCTCTTACTGAAGGGGGCATATTGGGACTACGAAGGTAAAAAAAGTGAAAAAATAGTGAAAAAATATTTCGGGATAACAAACAGACCCATCATGTTTCCCGTAGTACGATCGGCAAAAGAAAGTCTAATCCAAAAAAAACAAGTGGATTGACTTAAAGGAAAAACATCGGAAAAAAATTTGAGCCCAAAAACGATTATATCGGTCTTTTTGAGCAGAAAATACTTTTTTGGATAGAATTTTTTAAAATTTAGGGTATATAAACGTAGCCATTTTAGAAAGAAATTTTTTTCCAAATTTAAAACCATAATTTTACTACGTATGATACGGTTTTAAAAATTTTTTTTTATATATTTATATTGTAAGACAAATTTTTTAAAAAAATTTGGGTTTTAAAAATTAGGGGGATATGCCCAAAAAAAAAAATAGTACTACTTTATTAAAATTTTTAAAGACTTTTTTACCCAATCAAATACAGTTTATAAACGATTTTTTGTTTTTTTTTAGATATACACTAAAGGTTTTAAAAAAAAAAATAAAACAAATATCTTTTGCTCGGGTATCGTCTGAAAAAAAAGTTTTTATTAAAAAAAGGGGGTGAAATAATTTAGGCTGTGATAAAAGAATCAACTGACGTCCTAACGAAATAAATTTTTAAAAAAAGGTTTGGTACTCAACCTTTAAAACGTCATTATTATTTTTAGGACAAATTTAAGCAAAGAATGCTTAAAAGCTTAAAAGATTTAAGTTTACATAGAAAAGAAAATTTTTTACAAGATTTGACTAACGTAGTCTTTTTTTTTTAATAATGAGAACATTTAAAAACATTACTCTTGTTGACGTCTTTGTTTTGGGAGTATGATTTTGAAGTCTCGTTGGGAGAAAGGGGGCGGGTTTGGGAAAAGCGCTAAACTTGTTTAATTGGGAGCATTGACCATTTCTTGGAAAATCACACAAATCAAAGATCAGGTAGGTAAAGGATAAAGGTTAATTTTTAGAGGTGTCAAAATGGTTAGTATTTTTTTTATGCTGGTAGGTAGCAAAAGTAGAAATATAGAAGATGTTTAAAGATTCTAAAAAAAATTTTTAAGTTTTCAGTAAGCGATATAAAAAAAATTTATATTTTCGGGGATTTTAAGATAGCCCTTTTTTTCCCGGAATGTCGCCTCCCCTACCAAAGGACCCCAGATCCGCCACTGTAATGAAACAAAAAGATAACAAAACTATTTTTTGTTTGTTTAAAACGGTCAAACACATAATTTACTTCATTTTGCAGAAACTAAAACTTACCCTTTTAAAAAGGTGGTAAATTAAATTATTATTGTGCCCCTGAAAGTCCCTTTAGTATTAAGCAAAGGCAACCAAGTATTATTTAAACTAAATGTTATTGGTGCTATTTTTATTCAATTTTAAAAAAGCATTTTTTTATATTTACAATGTAAGATTATAAATAATATAGAATAATCTAATATATAATTATTAGGGTTGTTAATTTTAACAAACCCTTTTTAAACCCTTAAGATTTAATTAAATATAAATATTTCTTGGGAAACCCAAACCCCCTTAATTTTAAAATATGCTCTGAATTTTTTCCCTCTTGTTCTGGTTAGTTCTGATTTAAACGTTTTTAAAAAACAAAATAGAGAAAATTGATAAGCTCATGTTTAATGAGTGTAAAAAAAGGGACCAATTTTAAAATAATAGGAAAAATGTAGCTAGCGGCGGTCATAGGACCAGTAAGTACCTATTGTCTACGGGGACTGTTTGGCGGTGAGAATCTCTATGTTAGTTTTAGTTTAGAGTTATTTTTTTGGGGTTTTTGGGAAGTATCAAAAAAACTACGTGAATTAGGTATTGCTGGATGCTAAGTAATAATTAAAAAAAAAGACTTCACAAATGTGTGGTTTAAAAAATTTGCAGCCATTGTGCGTTTACACTTAAAACGCAAAGTTATTTCTCTACATGTATAACATGCACACTATAAACACCATTCTTTGTCGGCAAGTGTATGTTTAAAGAAAATCCCCTTTTGAGATAAAATATCAAACCAAAGAGCTAAAAGGGAAACCCGTTATTACATCGCCCCCCGAAGACCGCTTTTTTCCCGCAGAAAAAACCTCTACGTTACGAAACCAAACAATGAATTGAAATGGCTTTATTATAGTTTACAGAACGTGCTGCTTTTTGAATTTTCGTTTAATTTTGTCGTACCTACCATTTACCGCCTGAATAATTTATTTCCCGGGAACTAGTATGAAACATTTTCCCTTTAAACCAAATTGTTATGCATCAAAAATTGCAGGCTTATTATTTTAGATATTTTCATTTTGCTAGTTTGCTTATTTTATTTTACATACAACAGAAAAAATTTTTGGGATGGTATTTTATTTGTTATTAGAGTTTAAAAGAAAACATTTCAATAAAACCTTGACCAGGTTACATTTGAGAGAATTATATAAACGGGATATCTAGTCTGGATACTTTATACTCTAAAATAAATTACAAGAACCAACATGACTTAGCCGGAGGTAAACGGTAGTTTTTTGGTAACAAATCTTAACACATATATATATATATATATATATATATATATATATATATATATATATATATATATATATATATATATATATATATATATATATATATATATATATATATATATATATATATATATATATATATATATATATATAATATATATATATATATATTATATATATATATATATATATATATATATATATATATATATATATATATATATATATATATATATATATATATAAAAAAAAAAGGGTGCCACAGATTCAAGTGCATGCATGGGGATTCAAACCGTAAAAATACGAAGTCGGTTAAATTATGGCAAAGTTGTGTATTTGCGTAACTAACTATGTCCAATTTAGAAAGTTGCAAAATTTCGAGTATTTCCCGAAATACCCGGGAAAAAAAAACCGGGAACTTTGCTAATTCGTTTTTATTTTTTCAAGTTTTTTAAAAAAGATAGGGAAAAAAAACAATTGACACTTTTTTATGGCCATTTCTTGAGCGTTAAGAGTTTTTCCCCCGCACGACGTTTTGTTTTCGTTAAACCATCATCAACTTTTTTTTTTTAAATACGGACCGGGGTTTTTAATTTCTTTTTTTTTGAACCTCTTATTATTCCAATTACAATAATGTATAACACGTAATTTTTTTAATAAATATGGAACGCCCCTATGGGGAAATGATGTGGCCCTTGTCTAACTTATTGTCTCTTATGGAAAATATATTTATTTAACAAAAAAATATTGTGTTATACATCATTGAAATTAGGTTTAAACTTAAAATTTCTATTAAGGTCAAGTTAAAGAGGAGAGCAACTGAATAAGTTGGTTTACATAAATTTTTTTGAAAAAACCCAGAGGTACCTACAACCCAAATTATTTTTCGTCTGTTTTTTTAATTTAATAAACAATATAATATCGTTAAAGTTTATTTCAAACATCATTTTATTTTTTAAATTTATATCCAGTAAATAAGGGACAAAGCTATAAAAAAACGGTAAAATTTTTTTCCTTGTGCCAATTCTTAGGTTTTCCCAAGTTTTTGGGAAAAATTAAGAGGGGGGGGCTAAAAAGGGCCCCCTCAACCCCGAAAAGGGGGTTTTCCCGCTAATATCTGCCAAAATATGAAAATTTGGGAAGAATTTTTGTTTAGACAAAAAAAGACCCCTTTTTAATTAAAAAAATGACCCTTTAAAATTTTTTTTCGAAAATCGTTTTTGAAAATGGGCCCCCAAAAAGGGCCAAGGCCCCCTACTGGCTAGAATCCCGCATTTTTCAGGGATTCACTTAGAATTTGGGGGGGAAAAGAATGGTTCCATTACTGGGGCAATAAGAATTATTTTTTAATCATTATTGCATATGAGTTTGGGTTCATTCTGATTTTACTAGAATATTTAAAAAGGCAGTTATTTTTTTTTTGGTTTTTGGAGATCTCATTAATTTATTGATTTTTTTAAAAAAATGGTTTGTTATTAACATTTCATTTTTATAATAAATTTGGGAGGTGCTTAATGATCCCAGAAAATTTTTTTTCAACATTTTTTTGCGTTTTGATAAAAATGGTTTTGCCCATCTGCATTTTTTTAGTAAGAAACTTACTACCACATGTATCCAGTGTGGAATGTTATGGTTTTTTTAACCCTTTTTTTGGAAAAATATTGGTTTTTAAAAAAAATGCCAGGGACCTTTTTTGTTTTTTTTGAGGCAATTTTTCATTTTTTGTCCAAACAAAAATTCTCTAATTTGCTTTATTTTGGCAGATATTCGCGAGAAACTCTTTTTTGGGACTATTTGTAACAAAACTCAGTTTTTTTTTTTGTTTCACTAAGACTTGATTGTTTTAAATTTTAAATTTTTTTTTGGGGTGGGGCCCCTTGTGGTGGGGGGCCCCAAAGGCAACTGCCTATGTTGCCTATGTTAAAATGGCACTGCACAATTATAATATTTATATAACCAGATATTATTTTAGGATGCGTCCCTTGGGAGCTAACAGTTGTTGTTTATGGTTTAAATGATTTGTGGGGAATTTGATCAAATGCATTATTGTTTTTTTATTTTTTTTTAAATTTTTTTGTTTTTTAAGATTTGATAAATTTTTTTTTATATTATTGTTTTTTTTTAGTGTTAAGGATTTACTGAAATTTTAAAAAAATTTGCAATACACAGGAGGGAATTTTTTAAGTTTTACTATACGGGGTGTTACAGAAAAAGATGCTGACCCTTTAAAGGGGTGTTAACCCCGGGGTGTTTTTTTAAGAAAAAAGTTCAAATAAAGCTATATCCTAAAAACCCTTAACTTTTTAACTATAGAGTGTTAAAATCTTAAGGAAAAAAAAATTTCTTCATCATAACTATAATAACTTCCTAGATATGTTTATGAAATTGGTAATTATTACATATACGGTTTTCTCCTATTTTTTGGGTTATATGGCAACATTTTTTTATTGTCATATTATAGTGTCCTTAGGGATTGCAAATATAGTACCGGAGAAAAGGAAAATTTTTGTTTAAATATTTTTTATTTTAATTTTAAAATTTTAAAAAAAAAATTGATTTTCTCCATATAAGCGGAAAAAATCCCTTTATGACAAGAAACGTCAGCGTGCAGTGTTGCCAAGTCGGGGTCTTTTTGAATACATCCCCCATTTTCACGTCTGAAATATAATTGGGGCAAAGAAAATAATAGCCAACCGCAATAGAAAATCTTATGCTGGCTGAAACGATCCCCCCTATTTGGGTCCCGCTTTTAGAGAGAATCCAATCGGGTAATATCTACGAGCTGACACGGAATTAGCCGATTCAGGCGACACCCCGCTCCGCCGCGGCCTGCATTCTTACTACATGTTTCCAAATTTCATAAGCCGCGTCGCCTGGCAGGGGTTTTCAGTATTCTAATTTAATGTTAGAACTGGATTCTCTTTTCTTTCTCTAACGGTCGGCGATCGTTTTACAGCTATTCTTGCTTATTTAGATTGTATTTCTTTTTTCCGTTGATTACCTACTCTTATTAGCCAAGGGAAAAGTCAGGAAATTTGTGTCAATATTTAATTGCTGACAAATCGAAGAGACGATAAAAAAATGTTCAAGTTTTTATAAAGATGAAGAAAATGTAAAATAAAATCAAAGTTTTATATGTTTTTGAAAAGCTCAAAAGGAGGCAAATTAAAAAAATTATAAATATACAGGGTATCCATTAAAAAAAATAAGTTTAATATCAATCTCGGAAATAAAAAAAGTTAGAAAAAAATCAAACTTATTTTTGAATTTACATAATTAATTTAAAAACTATTAGGGGCAATTTTTAGTTTTTCCATTTTTTTGTATAAGGGTGGTGGAAAAGGAAGATTTTTAAAAACACCCTGTAGCTCATAAACGCAGCGGACTATGAAAATTGATATTAATGGCAGGCATCTTTTTTTTTCACGAAAAAGTAGCACAGTATTGCGAAAAACCGCATGCTTCTATCTACTAATAACGTAGATACCCCCCTGTCTCGAAAAAAGGAAACCCCGAAAGGGGGTGCCAGAGGGTGACCATTGGGGTCCGGGGCCAAAAAAGATAGAAAAATTTAAATTGTGGCAAAAATTGCGCAAAATTTTGCCCCAATTAAATGATGTTTAAAAAAGAAGAAAATTTTCGACTACTTTTGGGAAAAATACGAAAAAAGAAGAATTTTTAAAAATTTATTTTTTTTTTTTCCTGACTTTATTTGAAATATTTTTGGGGAAAAAAATTACACTTTTTTATTGCCACTTTTTTTTTCTACAAAAAAGGTATTAAAGTTTTTAACCCGAGTTTAATTTTTGGGTTTATCAACTTTTTTTTTAAATACGGACCCGCATGTTTTATTTCCCCGGGTTTGGTTTGTCATTCTTAAACAGACATGTACCACACTTTTTTTTGTTGGGGTTTTCCCCGTAAAAAACCCTCATCAACATAAATCTGTTTTATACTAAAAAAAAAAATTTCGTTACTTTTTCAAAAAAAGGAACCAAATCAAACGATCTAAAATATCTTTAAAAAACTTTATTGTCCTAAAGTCCTTTAAAACAACAACAAAATTCCTAACAGACATTTGTTTGGTTTTAAATGATTAAGAAATTTTCAATAGCGAAAAAAAACAACACATAGGTAAACAAACTTAACTTAAAGTCATAAATTAAATTAAAAACCCCCCCGGTTTAATGCATTTTTTAATTTAAACCTTTTTAATTTTTTAAAGACTAAAAACCTAGCAAAAAAGTCAATTTCCCCGAATCAAATCTTGTCGCAGTTCAAATACGTCATTTAGTATCACGATCCAAACGATTTTGAAAATATCCCCCTTAAAAGTAGTCCAGTGGATTTAAGTCTGGACCCGGCAGGCCATCGTACAGATCCCTGGTTTAATTAATTTATTTGGATACAGAATATTTAAATTGTTTTTTATTTCCCCTCCATTGTGAGAAGGGGGGGTCCTGTTGCCACCATAACTCCTGCACAATATTTAGTGGCTTGTCTTCAAACCGCTTGAGAGTAATTTTTTTATAAACTTCCCTATCTTTCGGACGTTAATCTACCCTGGTATATTTATAGGCCGATAACTTTATTATTCCACATGGCGACCCCACATTAAAAGAAGTTCGCCCCTGTGGACTGACTTGATGTTGTCGGGGGGTTTTTTTTCGACCAATAATGTTTATTATGCCGGGGTTAAATAAACCGTGAGTTGGGAGTCGTTGTTTTTTCCCCAAATTTATTTTTTAAGCCAATTACAAAAAATTTAGCCTCCTGATTTTATCACCAGGTCTAAGTGTTTGGCTTAGATGGATTTTTTAAAGTCAATAATTTTTTTGAATTTAAGTGTGTCATATTCGCATTTAGGGGTTCGCAGCTCATTTTCAAAATGCCTAGTTGAGCCGAGGAGCATTATTAACCTTAAAATAGAAAAACGTCAATAGCGAAATTAGGTCAATTACAGATCTAAAAAACTTTTCCGATTCAAAATATTTTCTTCTTCCTCTGGGTTTTTTTTGACGCCCATATATATTTCTTTGGCCTACTAAAGCTTCCAAATTTCAGTTTAGCAAACAAATTTTCATGCGGTTGCACTTGCTCGGGGGTTTTAGATATTGTCAATTTGAAAAATTTTAGAGTTTTTTTTTGAAATGTAATTGAATCGTAACATATCGCGCTTCTCCATATTGAAAAACATATTTTTTAATTTTAAGATTACAAAAACAAAAAATATTTTAACAATATCAATCAATAAATATCAACAATAGTCGGTCATCTTGGCTTAGCGTGGTTATATGTTTTGTTTCATAGCCACCTTTATTTTAGCATTTAAATTTTTTCTCTTTTTGCCATAGGAATATGTAGAAGTCATAGCGACTAGTAATTGACTTTTTATGTTGTAATATTGTATCTTTTTTTATCAGTTGATTTTTTTGTTGCTTTTTGGGAAATAAAAAAAAATTATTTTTGGATCGTTTGATTTGGCCCCTTTTTTGAAAAAAATAAACCCAATTTTTTTTTTTGCCTGCAGATGATGCTTTTATGATGTAATTTTACGTTAAAACGTTTTAACATAAGAAGTGTGATAAAATGTCTCTTTTTAAAAAAGACGAGCCTTTTTTAAACGGGAAAAAAAACAAGCAGGTCCGTATTTAAAAAAAAAAAGTTGATGATGGGCCCAAAAAATTTAAACGTCGGGTTAAAAAATAAAATACCATTTTTTTAGAAAAGAAAAAATGGCAAAAAAAGTGTAATTTATTTTATAAAAAATGTTCAAAAAAGCAGAAAAAAAAAAAATCAATTTTAAAATTTCGTTTTTTTTTCGTTTTTTCCGAAAGTAGTCAAAATTTTCTTAATTTTTAAACATAATTTGGGTTGAGCACCAAATTACGCAACTTTGCCACCATTTTTTAAAACCCTTTTTGTATCTCTTATAGTTTTGGGGATCCCAATGGTCACCCCCCGAATTTGGGACATCCTGTACATACTTTCAGAAAAAAAATAGGTATCTATGAACTTACTATCTTCTAAAAAAAAAAAAAATACTGTATTGGTTACCAGGAAAAAAAAAATTTATTTGTAGTTATGTATTAAAAAATTATGTATTTATCTAATTAAAAATTTTGCTCTACCTATTTGTTTCAAAACGTCCCAACAAAAAAAAGTGTTGTGAATTATTTTACTATACCCGAGTCCAATATTTTTTGTCAGTGACTAAGTTAGTTCTGATAGCAATAAATACAAAGCGGAGGGATGAAGATAACAGGAAATATATAACTGTTAGGCGTCCTAACGAAATTTTAAAAATACACGGATTGGGAAACATTTCCCTCTCGTTACGCACCCGGTCAGCTGTTGGCATCTCGCTGGAAAATGTATAGATTAAGAATGGATGGCAACATTGCAACGAACCGTTAAATATGTTGCCCGCAAATTTAAATAAAAAGTAAAAAATTTCAAATCGCTCCCAAAAAAACAGCGCCGCCGTCGGATTGCGGCGAACGGGCGAAGTTTTTATAGGTCTTCTATTGCGGTTTATTATTTTCTTTTATTTTGGGGGAAAAAAAAAGCCCCCTTTTAAACCCAAACCCGAATTAGTCATGACCGACTTTTTTTGACAAATCTAAGGGGCCCTTTGTCGGTCATGGGTTGCGGTTAGCCCTTTTTTTTCCCAATTATATTGCAGAAGGGGAAAAGGAATATCAAAATTTGATGAATTTAAAATTATTAAGTCCGGCAAAAACTGTTGATACTTATTTTAAATTTGACAATGGAAAAAATGTTACGATATTTGGGTTTATTTCTAACCTTTTTTTATATATATATATATATATATATATATATATATATATATATATATATATATATATATATATATATATATATATATATATATATATTATTATTCAAATTAAAAGTTGTTTTTCCTGGGGTTTTTCCATTTTGTCAATAGATTTATGTTTCTGTGTTTTGTTTTAGTAAATCATTATAAATTTATACGTTTTTTCCCCCGCCCAGCACTCCAATTCACGCCAAGATCCTGTAAGTTTATTTGGTTGAATAAACAAAAAAAAAACATAATTTCTCTTTCCGGTAGTATATTTTCTATCCCAAAGGATACTTAAATGTAATTTTAAAAAAAATTTCATAAAGTCCAAAAATAGCAGAAATCCGTATATGCAATTGTTACCATGGATTTTAGCACACACCCTCTGGGGTATCAACAGCCATTTTTTAAAGTAGGGGATTTTTTTTAAAATTTAACCAGTGGCATCCGTAAAAAACGTAAACTAAATATTTTTGAAAAATAAAATTCCCCACTGCTTTTCCGTAAAATAAAAAATATTTTTAAAATCCCCATTCATTTTAGGGCAAAATTTTATTTTATGACTTTTTCGTCCAATATGCGATTTTCCAAAAAAAAATAAAAACATTTTTTTGCAAGGTTTAATTTATTAGTAAAAAAAAAAAAAAAATTATTTCATAAACATATGTACATTATTTTACCATTACATTATAAGAAATTTAATTCTAGAAGTTTAGCAGTACTTTAATATTAAATAGTTTTTTAAAAAATTTCCTACAGGGTCTCCCAAATTTGGTTCTAAGGATGACAACTTTCAAAAAACCCGGGTTTTTTTTAAGATTTTCAAATGAATCCCCCCTGTATACTATCTCACTATCTAATGCGGAATTTAAATAAAAATTAATTTTCTTTATTACAAGTATATTAAAATTTAAACCGTTACCTAGATATTTACCCAAAAAAGACAAATATGCCCATTTCATGAGGGAAACTAAAGTATTTAAAAAAATCTACACGGCCATGGAAAAACAACAATGTTATTAGGGAAACCAAATGTAATAATTTCCCGAATGCCTGAACGTTTTCGGGAACTGACAGAAAATTATGTGAAACGGTATCTTTGAACCAAAAACTACCCCCAAAGGGCATACCATACTGTACGAACACCGGAAAAACCCAAAGGGAAACTGTTTTAAATTTAGTTAAAAAAAAAAATCTAAAAAAAGTACCAGAAAAATTAATAATATTTTAAATATTACTCACGTTCTAGATGGAGAATTCTTCATGATTATTTACTATATCCGTATCATATCCAAAGAGTCCAGGTCCTACTTCCTCGAGATTTTCCATTACGACTAAATTCTTTTTAATGGTTTCTTCCCAAATTTTCGGAAAATTCCCAATTTGAAGTCAAAAATTTTTTTCACGGACGAAGCATTTTTCCAGGAACTCCATAAGAAATTTTCACAACAACCATTTCTGGGCTGAAGAAAACCCGCATGGCATCCCCCGTTATCCCACCACCAAGAGTAATTTTCTGTAATTTAAGGGCTGGAATTATTGGCGATTATTTAATTGACCTTATTTTCTACCAGGTACATTAAACGAAAATTATCGCCAGTTTCTTGAACCGGGGTTTTCCAAATTTGCTAGACGACGTCCCTATTTTCACCTGACATCGTATGGGTTTATGCACGATGGTGCACCTGCCCACTTCCCGTCTCCAGGTACGGGAATTTTTTTAAACCCAAAATTATAATAATGGTTGGATAGGGCGTGGAGGATCACAATCGTCCCCCCCAGATCTCCAGATCTAAAAAGTCTCGATTTTCCTGTGGGCACATCTTAAGACGCTGGTTTAACACTCCAGACATACCGAAGAGGAGTTGAGAAACCGCATAATAGCTTGTTGTGACCCTCTCAGAAATACTCCAGGCATTTTTTAAATAAAAGACTCAAGAGGAATAAAGGGAAACATGCATAATGGCAGGTGGTAATTTTTTTCCAACAGTTAGTCTAAATTATTTTCTTTTGTTCATTAATTGTTTTTTTAAATTTAAAGGTAGAATAATGTATGTACATATGTTTTTAAAAAAAAATACATTTATTTTTTTTTACTAATAAATTGACCATCATTAAAAATTTTTTTATTTTTTTTTCGTGAAAAAACGCATGTCGGACGAAAAAAGTCAAAAATCAAATTTGCCCTAAAAAGAATGGGGATTATAAAAATAGGTTTTATTTTATGGAAAAACAGTGGTGTACATAATATTTTTTAAAATATTTGTCTACGTTCCCGTACGGACGCCACTGGTTAAACTTAAAAAAAAACTTCTACATTTAAAAAAGGCTGTTTATACTCCAAAGGGGTTTTTGCTAAAATTTTATAAACATATTTTAGGTTATTTGGTTATGATGAAGAAAAATTTTTTTTAAGATTTTAAAACCCTGTAGCTTTTAAAAATTAAGGGGTTTTGGGACCATTTTTTTTCGAACTTTTCTTTTTTAAAAAACCCAAGGATAAACACCCTTTAAACATCCTCTTTGTAACACCCCCTATATAACAGCGTTTTGTTTTTTAGATTTTGGCTGATCAAGTTAATGATAAATTTGGCTTAGGTTATTTCTTTGATTGTTCACCTTTTTTTTTATTTTTTTATTTAGATCATTTCTTTTACTGTAAGTTTTTTTTTAATTTAAATCTTTTGTTAGTACTTTTTTTTTATTAAAATCGAATTTATGATTTGTCTTTTTTGGGTTTTTGTATAGAAACATTTAACATATTTTATACGCGGTGTTCAGAAAATTGAAAAAAATTTAAAAAGGTGCAGGAGTAAGGATTTTTTTTAAGAAGATATGGTAATAAGTTAATGGGAAAAGTTGTTTAAAATTAAAAGGGTTCTAATACCAATTTTCGAAAAAATTGGCCTATTTTTTTTATATGTAATTAAATTTATTTTGATATTAATGTAAATTTTTATTATCAATTTTATCAAATTTTTTTCCGTAAAAAAGCATTTAAAGCTGACGATACTACGGGGTAATGAATTATAAAAGCGAAGTGTCAATAGAGCTTGTTTTTTATCAACGCCTACTGGGTACTGTTGTTAATTTGGAAAAATTTTTAATTTATATTAAAAAAAATTTTTTTCACAAATTAATAAAAGTAGGCCGATTTTTTTTTAAAATTTGGGATTAGAACTATCTTTTTCTTTTGCAACTTTTTTCCAGAACTTTTTCCAAATCTTTCAAATAAATGCACTTTTTCTTTTTTACCAATTTTTAAATTTTTGCAATTTTCTGAACACCCGGGATAAAATATGTTAAATTTTTTCCCAACTTACTTTAAGAAGTAAAAATTTTTTTTTCAAGAGTGCTTTTTCGATAAAAAAAAAAAAGTTTTTTCCCCTTCAACAACCCGTTCCTGGGCATACTGTATATATTTTTTTGGGCATAGTTGATTAAGGGGATTTTGTGTGGGGTGTGTGTGTTTAATAATTTTGCACACCTTTTAAAAAATTTAAAGGGGAAGGGGGGTTTTTTTTTAAGAAAAATAGGAATTAAAGCAACCCCTGGGGAACTGGATTTTCCATTTTAGTTGTCACATTTTGCTGCGTATGAAGGCGTCAAATTAGAAAAGGTTAAAATTCTTCTGTGCAAAAAAAAAAAGGCAAAACTTTTTCCCTTTAGTTTTTCTAAAACTTTTTCCATAAATGTTTTTAAAAATTATTTTAAAAAACCCAAAAAAAATTAAATAAAAATCCTTGCTTTTTTTAATCAATCTTCTGTCCCTGACATAAAAGATTTTTTTCGGCATTTTGTTCCGATTATATCTTTTTTGATAAATGATTGTATTTCCGTACATTGTAAGGCTAGGGAAACATCCAATTTAGAACTTACCGTATAAAAG
>JAHBCN010000038.1:0-307500 GCA_019359885.1 Listronotus oregonensis | reverse complement strand
TAAAAAATTTTAAAAAAAAAATTTTAAAAAAAAAATAAAAATAAAATTTTTTTTTAAAAAATTTTTTAAAAAAAAAATTTTTTTTTTTTTAAAAAAAAAAAAAAATTTAAAAAAAAAAGGGTTTTTTTAAAAAAAAATTTTTTTTTTTCCCAAAAAAAAACCCGGGGGGTTTTTTTAAAAAAAAAAAAAAATTTTTCTTTTTAAAAAAGGGGGGTTTTTTTTTTTAAAATTAAAAAAAAAAATTTTTTTTTAAATTTTTTAAAAATTTTTTTTTAAAAATTAAAAAAACAAAAGAAAAAAAATTTTTTTTTTTCCCCAAAAAAAAAATTTTAAAAAACATGAAATTTTTTAAAAAAAAAAAAAAAAAAAACAGGGTTTTTTTTTTTTTTAAAAAAAAATTTTTTAAAAAAAAAAAAAAGGGGGAAAAAACCTTTTTTTTCGAATTTTTCAAAAAATTTAAATTTTTTAAAAGGGGGTTTTAAAAAAAAAAATTTTTTTTTTTTAATAAAACCTTAAAAAATTTTTTTTTTTTTTTTTGGGGGAAAAAATTTTTTTTTCCCGGGAAAAATTAATTTTTTATTCCCCTTTTAAAAAAAAAAAAAAAAAGGCCCCCAAAAACCCAAAAATTTTTTTAAAAATTTTTTTAAAAATTTTTAAAAAAAAAAAAAAAAAAACCAAATTTTTTTTTAAGCTTTTCCCCCGGGGGAAAAAAAAAAAAAATTTTTTTAAAAAATTTTTTTTTTTAAAAAAAATTTTTGGGGTTTTAAAAAAAAAAAAAAAATAAAAATTGGTTTTAAAAAAAATTTAAGAAAAAAAAAAAAAAAAAATTTTAAAAGGGGAAAAAATTTTTCCCTTTTTTAAAAAATTAAATAAAAAAAAAATTTTTAAAAAAAAGGGGCCCCAAAAAAATTTAAAAAATTTTTTTTTTTAATTTTTTTTTTGTTTTATTAAAAAATATTTCCCCTTAAAAAAAAAATTTTAAATTTTTTTAAAAAATTTAAAACCAAAACCCCTTTTTTTTTAAAAATTTTTTTTTTAAACCCTTTTTTTAAATTTAAAAAAACAAACCCCCAAAAAGGGTTTTTTGTTTGAAAAAAAAAATTTTTTTTTTTCCCCCCAAAAAAAATTTTTTTTGGGGGGGGGGAAAAAAAAAGGGGGGTTTTTTTGGTTTTTTTTTTCCCCCCTTTTTTTTAAAAACCCCCCCAAAAAAAAAAGGGGGGGCCCCCCCCAAAATCCCAAAATTTTAAACAAAAACCCCAAAAAATTTTTTTTTTTTTTTTTTTAAAAACCCCTTCCCCAAAAAAAATTTTTTTTTTTTTTTTTTGGGGGGTTTTTAAATTTGGAAAAATTTTTTTTTTTTGGGGAAAAAAATTTTTTAAAAAAAATTTTTAAAATTTCCCCCCCAAAGAAAAATTTAAAAAAAGTTTTTTTTTTTTTTTCCCCAAAAAAATTTTTTTTTTTTTTTTTTTTTTTTTTTAAAAAGGGGGGGGCCAAATTTTTTTTTTTTTTTTTTTAATTTTTTTGTTTTTTTTTTTTTTTTTTAAAAAAATTTTTAAATTTTTTTTTTTAACCCGGGGGGGAAAAAAAAAAAAAAATTTTTTTTTTTAAATTTTTAAAAATTTTTTTTTTTTTTGGGGGGGGAAAAAATTTTAAAAATTTTAAAAAAAAATTTTTTTAAAAAAAAATTTTTTTTTAAAAAATTTTTTTTAAAAAAATTTTTTCCCCTTTTTTAAATTTTTTTAAATTTTTAAAAAATTTAAAAAAAAATTTTTCCTTCCTTTTTTTTTTAAAATTTTTTTTTTTTAAAAAAAATTTTTTTTTTTTAAAAAAAAAACCCGGGAAAAATTTTAAAAAAAAATTTAAAAAACAAAAAATTTTTTAAAAAAAGTTTAAAAAAACTTTGTTTTTTAAAAATTTTAAAAAAATTTTTTCCCCCCTTTTAAAAAAAAACCCAAAAAGGGGGAATTTTAAAAAAAATTTTTCAAAAAATTTTTTAAAAAAAAATAAATTTTTTTTAAAAAAAAATTTTTAAAAAATTTTTTTTTGGAAAAAAAATTTTTTTTTTTAAAAAAAAAAAAATTTTTTTTTTTTTCCCAAAAAAAAAATTAAATTTTTTTTTAAAAAAAAAATTTTTTTTTAAAAGGGGGAAAAAATTTTTTAATTTTGGGGGGGGTTTTTTTTTTTTTTTTTTAAAAATTTTAAATTTTTTAAAAAAAAAAAAAAAGGGAGGTTTTTAAAAAAAAACCCCCCCAAAACCTTTTTAAAATTTTAAAAAAATTTAAAAAAAAAAAATTTAAAAAAAAATTTTTTAAATTTTTTTAAAAAAAAAAGGGGGGGGGCCCCCCAAAAAAAAAAAAAAAAAAAGGGGGGAAAAAAAAATTTTTTAAAATTAAATATTTTGGTTAAAATTAAAAAATTTTCCCTTTTTTTCCCCTTTGGGGAAAAAAACCCCCCCTTTTTTTTTTTTTTTTTTTTAAAAAAAATTTTTTTTTGGGGGGGGTTTTTTTTTTTTTCCCTTTTTTTAATTTTTTTTTTTTCCGGGGGAAAAAAAAGGGGGGCCCCCTTTTTTTTTTATTTTTAAAAAAATTTTAAAAAAAAATTTTTTTAAAAACCCCCAAAATTTTATTTAAAAAATTTTTAAATTTTAAAACCCAAAAAAAATTTAATTTTTTTAAATTTTTTAAAAAAAAAAATTTTTTTTAAAAAATTAAAAAAAAAAATTTTTTTTTTAAAATTTTTTTTCCTTTTTTTTTTTTTAAAAAAAATTTTTTTTTTTCCTTAAAAATTTGGGGGGAAAAACAAACCTTTTTTTTTTTCAAAATTTTTTAAAAATTTTTTTTAAAAAAAAAAAATAAACCCCCCAAAAAACCCCCCCAAAAAAAATTTTTTTAAAATTTTTTTTTAAAAAACCCCCAAAATTTTTTTTTTTAAATTTTTTTGCCAAAAATTTTTTTTTTTTCCCCCCAAAAAATTTTTTGTTAAATTTTTTAAAAAAAAAAAATTTTTTTTTTTTTTTTTTAAAAAAAACCTTTTTTTTTTTTTCCACCAATGGTTTTTTTTAAACCCTTTTTAAAAAAAAATTTTTTTTTTTTAAATTTTTGAAAATTTAAAAAACCTTAAATTTTTTTAAAATTTTTAAAAATTTTTTTCCCCTTTTTTAAAGGGGAAAAAATTTTTTTTAAAAAATTAAAAAAATTTTTTTTAAAAAAAAAAAAAAAATTTTTTTAAAAAAAAAAAAAAAAATTTTTAAAAAAGGTTTTTAAAAAAAAAATTTTTTTTTTTTTTGTTTTTTTTTTTTTAAAAAAGCCAAAAAATTTTTTGGGGGGCCCCCCAAATTTTTAATTTTTTAATTGGAAACTTTTAAAACCCCTTTTTTTTTTTTTTTTTTGGGAAAAAATTTTTAAAAATTTTTTCCCCCTTTTTTTTTAAAAACCCTTTTTTTTTTTAAAAAAATTTTTTAATTTTTCAAATTTTTTTAAAAAACCCAAAACCCCCCCCTTTTTTTAAAAAAAAATTTTTTTAAAAAAAAATTTTTTTAAAAAAAAAATTTTTTTTAAAAAAGGAGGGGTTTTTTAAAAAAAGGGGGGGTTTTAAAAAAATTTTTTTAAAAAAAAAAAAAAAAAAATTTTTTTAAAACACCCCAAAATTTTTTAAAAAAAAAATTTAAACCCCGAAATTTTTTGGGGTTTTTTAAAAAGGGGGTTTTAAAATTTTGGAAAAAGGGTTTTAAAAAAATTTTAGGTTTAAAAAAAACCCTTTTCCCAAAGGGGGGGGAAAAAAAAAAAATTTTTTTAAAAAAAAAAATTTTTTTTGGGGCCCCCCAAAAAAAAAAAACCCTTTTTAAAAAAAAAAAAAATTTTTTTTTAAAATTTTTTAAAATTTTAAAAAAAAATTCCCCGGGGGAAAAAAAAAAAAATTTTTTTTAAAAAAATTTTTTTAAAAAAAAAATTTTTTCCCAAATTTTTTTTGGGTTTTTTTAAAAACTTAATTTTAAATTAAAATTTAAAAATTTTTAAAAAAAATTTTTTTTTAAAAAAAATTTTTTTTTTAAAAAAAAAAAAGGGAAAACCCCCAAAAAAAAAAAAAAAAAAAAAAAAAAAAATTTTCCCCCGGGGGGAAAAAAAAAAAAAAATTTTAAAAAAAAAAAAATTGGTTAAAAATTTTGGGGGGGTTTTTTTTGGGAAAAAAAAAAAAAATTTTTAACCCTTTTTTTAAAATTTTTTTTTTTTTTTTAAAGGGGTTTTTTAAAAAAGGGGGAAAAAAAAAATTTTAAAATTTTTTTTTAAAAAAAAACAAAATTTTAAAATTTTTTAATTTTTTTTTATTTTAAAAAATTTTTTTTTAAAAATTTTTTTTTTTTTTTTTCCTTAAAAAAAATTTTTTTTTTTTGGGGCCCCTTTTTTTAAAAAAAAATTTTAAAAAATTTTTTAAAATTTTCGTTTTAAAAAAAATTTTTTTTTTTTTTTTAATTTAAATTTTTTTTCCCTTTTTTTTTTAAAATTTTTTCCCCTTTGGGTTTTTTTTTTAAAACTTTTAAAAATTTTTTTCCCTTTTTTTTTTTTTAAAAATTTTTTTTGCTGGCCCCTCTACCAGCAACATTAAAAGTATGGACGAATTTGAATTTTTCGCCTTAAAGAACCCCTAAATCCCCAATTTTTTACCGCTATGTGTCCCATAACTTCTGGGACACCCTGTAGACTCGTTCAAGGAGAAAATTTTGGTAAAGAAAATTTTTATTTTCGAATTTGTTAAAATGTTAACAATTTTGGGACTTGCCAGGGAAAAATCGGACTTTTAAAAGCGAATATTTTATTTGCATTGTTTTTGCAAAAATATCTGCATATTACTTGGAATTAGAGACATTTGAAATATTTGCATAAGAAAATTGTTGAGTGAAAAAATTTCAACCGGCCATGGTTTTTATGTAAATATAGACAATTTTGCAAAATCTGGGAATTGACGATAAAATTTTAACAAATTCAAAAAAAAAAACTAAAAATAGAGGATTCGCTTTCTAAAAGAAAAATTTATCTCTAGAGGGGCACCCAAAAAAAAACTTTTTTTCGGAAATCCCAAAATGAAAATATTTTTTACCCTGTTCTCCTTAAGGCCAATAGCATCTGGTATATCTTTGGAGTGGGTTCCATGGATCACATTTTAGAAATTAAAAGTTTAAAATCCTAGATCCTTCACTGTGTTTGTATGTGTATTTGAGGTTAATAAAGTTGTAGATTCAGTATATTGCAAATTACTACTGAATCAGTGAGATAAATTCTTACCGTTCCTATATATTATTTTTTTGAATGAGTAAATAGCAAAATTAATACATTTTTCTTTACTTTTTTTTCCACGTAGGATAGGAGATATTTTTTAACCTAAAGATATAGTTTTATGACAGCAAGTAACATGAAAATTAAAACTTTTTATTTATGTTGCGATAATAGCATGCCTCTTAGAGTAACAAATTAAATTATAAATGTATTTTAATTAAAAACTAGCGTTTGAAACTAAACTATTCTCTTTGCTTTAAGTTAAGGACCGTTTTAATTTAAGAGGAGCTTCGATGCATTATTAAAGCTATATTTCAGCCATTTAGCTGCTTATAAAGTCTTTAAAGCTTGCCTTTTACAATGACGTTATTATTTTGTTAGTTTAAAAGCGTCGTAAAAATGCTTGTCTTTAAAGAGAATTGCATGCGCGATTGAATTAAAAAAAAAAACAAATAGGTTAAAAGTTTGAAATATTCATATATAGTTATTAAAGCTAAATAGAATGACGAAACCAAAAATAAATTTTTCCTACGAGCGTGCGAAAAAGTCCACTTTTCCGCACGCATTTGAGTGCGCAAAGTTGCACTTTTCCGCACGGCGTGCAGAAAAGTGAACTTTTCTGCACGCCGTGCGAAAAAGTAAAACTACTCTAAAATCTTACAGGTAAGCAAGATTTATATGTATTTTAGTAGTTGTAGGCTATTTCATGCAATATACGAAGCCATTGCAAGTTTTAGTTTATTCTCTTTTTTGTTTGTTACTTCGTAGTTTTCAATATTTCAACTAAAACACAAAAAAAACATTTTTTTAATTACCCTGTATAATAATAATAAATGATTATGACAAGTCAAGCAACAATATGTAATCTTGGTGATTTTAACACATGTCAGATTTATTCTTCGTTTCCATATGAACAAGCAATTGCACAAATGAATTTCAATACAAACAAGCATTTTTAATGAAAAGGCGTCATAGTATCTTTTTTTAGTTAAATAAAAATCCGACAAAAATAATTATTTAAAATGAGTAGTTCCGATAAGGAGCTACCAGATTCTATCCTGGATGCAGCAAATACCGTAAGTTTGAATTTATTACCAGCAAAATCTCGTGAAAAATATGAGAATCAATATAGTCATTTCGAAAACTGGTGCTCCAGCAAGGGGACAAAAAGTATTAAAGAAGAAGTCTTCTTGGCCTATTTTGCGGATTTGCAAAAAACATATAAACCTAATACTTTATGGAGTAAGTACTCTATGTTAAAATGTGTCCTCAAAGTGAAAAGGAACCTTGATTTAAGTTCATATTTCAAGCTTACATCACTACTTAAACACCAAAACGTGGGATACCGGCCAAAAAAATCAAAAACTTTCAGCAAAGAAGAAGTTTCAAGATTCACGAAAGAAGCACCTGATAATATTTACCTTCTAATAAAAGTTGCTACAATTTTTGGATTAACCGGTGCTTGTAGGAGAGATGAACTTACAAAAATAATGATTGATGACATACAGGATAATGAAAATTTGATAGTGGTGAAAATTCCTGACAGTAAAAATAAGAGCTTCCAGAATCTTTGTAGTGTCCGATGAAACAAATAACGGACTTTATCTGCAATTGTACCGTAAATATGCAAATTTGCGAAAACCACATACCCCACACAGACGTTTTTTTGTCCAGTATAAACAAGGAGCATGCAGTACGCAATGTGTGGGAATAAATTCAATAGGTAAAATGCCTTCAGAAATTGCTGCATACCAGAAGAGTACACTGGACATAGTTTTCGTCGATCCTCTGCGACTATGTTAGCGGATTCTGGAGAAGGAATTACCAATGTCAAGCGACTTGGGGGCTGGAAATCAACGGCTGTAGCTGAGAGCTACATTGATGAATCCACAAATTAGAAAAAGGATATGTCGAATAAAATATTGACCATGAACAACTCCCCTCCTGAGCTAAGTCAACCTTCATCAAGCCGTATAATAAGCGCTTCCATAAGCCACCCGCTAAATGAAATTACAGGTTCTGCAATTAATTTACAATATGCTAATAACTGTTCTTTTGTTGTAAATGTTATCAACAAATAATTCCCATTTATAAATATGTTGTAGCAGTTCTTTCAGATTTAACATAATTTAAAAAATAATCATTGCTTTAATATTGGTATTATCTGACGCTCGTAGGAAAAATTTTGTTCCTAAGGCTTGCGCAAAGTGAGTTTTCCGCACTTGACTGCTTGCCCGAACTTCGCTTCGCGTCGTTCGGGCAACGGCAGTCGCGTGCGGAAAAGTATCACTTTGCGCACTTATTAGGAAAATAACTATAAAAAAACAATAGTAACATTTTACTCGAAACGAAAAAAAACATTACATTTCACTTGTCAATGTCACTAGGGTCACCGTGACTACAAGACTGGGTACCGTTAAGATGCTAAACAAATTTTGGCGACATGCCACGTTGAAAATTGTTAGGACAGCTAACATATCGGTTTATTTTGAGGAGAAGCGGTATTGTAGGGGAAGGTGTTATAACGTCAGTATCTACGTCAATACTTTGTACCCAGTATTGACGCTATCGCCACTAGTCGGAAGGAGGGTTAATAATGGTTATGTCAAGTGTCAAATTAAAATAATGAAGGATTCGCGGTTTTTCTGTTGTTTTGGTTCGTGTTATGTTTTTTTTGCTATGGTGTACCATATATTTGGATTGCAGATTTCTTGATCTATTAGTTAATCCCCGAATGGATAAATTAGTACAATTATATTTAAATCATAGAGGAAAAAATTTACTTGTTACAGTTGACTTGGTAACAGCTAATATCGTATTAAATGAAAAATTCGGTTTATATCTTATCTTTTCAAGTTATTTCTTAACTCTCCAAAGATCTTATATTGGGACTAGGGTTCATGATTTCTCGAGCTTATCAATTTCTCGGGTCTCGAGAATTCTCGAGGCTAATTTCTCGGGTCTTCTCGGGTTGTCGAGAAATTTACAAATTGCGTGTACTACACTTTGTAAACCGTCTGAACTCAGCTAGAGTCGAAGCACTAATGAAAGTGTGTGTATTACAGTGTTGCCAACCAAGCTCGCTGAAAATTCCCAATTTTTCTGTGAAAAAATCCCTAGAAGTTCCTAGATCAAAATTAAATAGAAAAATATTTTACGAAATGACTTTTTTGTCAGAAAAGTTCAAAAAATACATAAAAATAAAATCTCAGGGTAACAATGGACAGAGATAGCAAAATGAATTAACAAAAATAAAAGTTTCTAAAAAAAAAAAAAACAATTCTAAAAATTCTTAAAATCAATCTTTTTTTTATAAAGGTTTTCCTTTTTCATAAGACTTAAATGCTTTTCATTTAATGAATAATTTTGGCAGCAGTTTTCACTAGAAAGACGAATTAAACACACTGCATTTAATGCCTCACTGGATAATTAATTTCGCTTTTTATTTTTAACGTCGGTAACGACTGAAAATACTCGCTCAGTCTCGGCATTATTGTGGGGCAACAAATACACGAACTTAACATTTCTTTTTTCCCTTAGTATTTTGTGGGCAACAACCACAAAATACGAAAGGGCAACAACATGCAGAGAGATGCTAAGTAGCAGTTGATCTGTAATTCCCCGAAACCCGATACCACGAATTAACCCGTATTAGATTAATCAGCGCAACAAGAAGCAATTTTTGAAAAGATACAATGGTCAAACAATAACCCAGGGTATAAGGATTTAATAGGTACTTGTCATTAGTAGTCCATTTAATATTAAAATTGATAAATTGACTCAAATTCTATAAATTGAACTGAAAACAATCCAAAGTTGAAAATTCCCTAGATATTAGATAAAATTCCCTTTTCCCTATTGTAGGAAAAATCCCTAGAACTAGGGAATAATTTCCTAGGTTGGCATTACTGGTGTATTACCTACTGTATTGTATTATGTATAAAACGACGCCGCCAGAGCGCTTGCCGCGCGCGATCGGCGAGATCAAAGGGTACCACGGCGCTTTGGCCCGTGCCGGCCCACCGCCGCGCGTTTAAAACAAACGGCAAACGCAAATAGTTCTATTTTATAATTTCATAGACCCAAATATGATTTCTCGAGTTCTCGAGTTTTCTCGAGCTTGATTTCCCGGGAACAAAGCCCAACGATTTCCCGGGAATTCTCAAACCGAGAATTCCCGGGAATAAACCCTAATTGGGACTTAAACTTAAAACTGTATTAAACGATTAGTATGTAAGTTGACACACGCGTGATATACGTAAACTGTTTCGTTTTTGCAGTTTAAGCACGGTTAGAATGGTGGGGGAAAGTACTGCTAACAGTCAATAGTTAAAAATGGTATTTCGCAAAAAAATCGTTTCTGTAAACCCAGCTGTTAATGACGTCATATCTTGATCGCTCGAAAACATTTTTTACTGATCTTTGCGGCACTTAACAACGCTAGGTGGCTAAAATACAGCTTTTGTTTATCAAGAAATATTTCAAGAACGTCATCATCTGATACAGTAAATACAACCTTCTATTAAACAAACAAAATGTGCGTCAAGTTTTTAATAAATTAGGGTGCGGTTACCTTGGTTACCATAACAATTATTTGTTTGTGTTAAAATTATGATAGGCGTTTTTTTTATTTACTAGATGTAAACACCCATGTTACTATATCAGAAAGAATTAAATCCAATTTTTATTGGAACAGTACCATGTTTGCTAAAACACATTATTATATTTGACTATTAAAAATTAATATTTTAAAAATATGTGGCTGTTATCGAGAATCGACCTTTTAAGAGGTAAATTTACAAAGGTCAATTAACATTACACCTGCTTTACAGGCTCTGGGCCCTCGGGTTAATTAAATTCCTTCCCAAATTAATAGCTTTATAAACTTTCGGCCTGATTCCAGGTCCTTATTAAACAGTTTTATCATTAGGTCCATTTAATCTTAAATGGTTTATTTTTAAAATTATTTATTATTTTTTTTTTGATAAAAAAAGTAAATAAAACTTTTAAAAAACTTTATTAAACAATGAAAAAAATATATTTCTTCTTACTTACAGCTAACTTTCTCAGATATACAAGAATCTTAGTACCCTAACGGCCGAGTAACGAACTCGTTGTTTAAGTTAACAATGAACTTAACCAAGAACTAAATTAACAAATAGTAAAAATAAAAATCTTGGCAACGTAGCATATGTTTAAATATTTAATGCCAACCGGTTGTCAATAAATAATTTAGTTGGGGATTTTGCTTTAACCACAACTAACTACAACCATAACAAAGTAATTTTATATATTTTCTTTAAAAACAATCAGTAAGATAGATAGCTCAAGTGACCAATACTTTAGAACTTCTTTAAATTTGGTTTTTTAACAAGTCCTAAAAAATAATTATTAATAAAATTTATATCTAATATATTTTATTGATTAATTCAGGTAGTATTACATCTAAAGTAGACAAAATATTTGCTTTTTCATACTAGAAAATTGTTGTTTCAGTTTAATAAATATAAGTAAAACTATTTATTTTCAATATTTTATAACTTACTGCTTTATATATCCACCTATATATTTGCTAAAAATGCTTTTTCTTTTGTTAGTTAATGACGTTTCCAAAGCTTTATTATGCGGTACTAAAATACTTTGTTTGAAATCCTCGTCAAATGCACACCAGGCTATAAAACTTGATCTAAGAATTTTGCATCGCAATAAAAAGATGCGATTCACAGTGTTCTTGCGATAAAAAGTGCCATGCACAATATTTGCCATTTTTCATTGTTTAACTTCTCAGGGCAGACCTTGCTCTAAGGTGAGAAAAACATTTTGTCACTAGAAAGCTACTTAGATTAACCATCGCAATCTTCAAGCATATACTACTAGAGACGCACTTCAGCTTAGTCGTGCGAACAATGTCCGTGAGAGAGAAAGAAGAATAAGAGTATAACATTAGTTTCTCTATCTACGTGCTGTTTAGTCGGCGGGGAATTGTATATACCACGCCGAGGAAAGTGTATTTTCACTCTCTTCTACTAAAGAAATGTCTAAAATTGAATAATTATTTTTCTGAATGAAATAAGAATATTTGGGGGAAATTTTAGAGGTGTACGAAACGCGGGTGTACGAAACAAAGATAAAGGATTTATCACATTAAAAACAGTAAGCGGGCCTCATTTTTATTTTTTAACAGATTTTTTTTTTAACATCAGGGATTATCTAAACCACTCTACGTTAGTCTGATGGTCCTGTTTAGATGAAGAAAAGAAAACTTTGTGACTATATACATTAACACCGGTTTAACCTTTCAGCTATATCCTTAATGCTGCAAAGCACAACTAGTGTCCAATTTATGCATATTCTTGTAAATATTTATCATAAATATTTCTTTAAGTTAACCTGTGACCTTATTTATTATAAATAAAGAGATTTTAAAATTTAATAAGCTGCTTTTGCAATAAATAAAATATTTTTGGGTAGGAAAGTGTAAATGGGTTTTTTTTAATGTACAAAAGGAAAATTTGGCAAAAGGTGTACTGTGCATGCGATACGAGGTTGATATTTAGAGTCGTAATGAATCGCTGGCTGGAGATTTCATTTACTGAAACTTATTTACTTATTTAAAAATTAAAACGCCAGAGTCATAAAAAGCTTTTAGAGTGTTGTTCTGTGATTTTAATATTAACCCGACTCTGACTATTTTGCGGAATAGTCGTGCATATCTCTTTTCAAAATTATGTTTAGGAGAAACCCTAACTGGTGAATTTCACAATTTTAAAGGGAACAGTAATAAATTAAAATAATTTCGTCGTAAGACTTGATGGTTTCTCGAGACCAGCTCACGATCCAAAATTTATAGTTTAACTGAAAGTTTTGAGAAAAAAGTTCATTGTTTAGTCACTTGGGAGCAATGCTTTAAAAAAGTTATGTTAGGGATAGGTAACTAAGCGTTGTTGTCATAAACGTTTACTAAACATAAACAGTAATATATTTTTAAGTAAACAAGCTGCTAGTGTTCAACTTTTCTTAATGAAGCCATGTTTTAATAATAAACTCTAAACGATCCTCTATATATATATATATATATATATATATATATATATATATATATATATATATATATATATATATATATATATATATATATATATATATATATATATATATATATTATATATAACGAGTACCTAAAGGCACTCGATAAACAAACTAAAAATATTTATAATTAGGCACCAAACACCCAAATTAACAGTTAAACAGAGGGTTATAAAAATAAATATACGATATACAGAAAGTTTTAATTTCATTTACTTACAAAATATCTTCGCAAAACTATCTTTATTTTAGCTTTAGACTCTGCTTAAAACACTGTTACCATGTACTTCTTTTAAAACACTTAGTGATTTGTCCGTTTAACTAATCCAAATCTTATAACAAAACTTTCATCTCTTATTCACCCTAAACTGTCTCTTATTAATAGGTATCTTTACGGGTTCTGCTCTTAAGAATTAGCCAGTATAATTCCTATCTCAGCAGTTCATATTATGACACACGAATCCTTAACAATCCTTCTCGAGAAGTCCGGAAAATTAAATTTTAAGTTTTAGTCCTAGAATCTCCAAACTATTAAATCTATTACATACAAAGTCATTTGCTACACTATAAACTTTTTAATTCCTGTGTATTAATAAAATACTCCTTACTTTACAATAGACATTTATGTTTGTTCCTAGGCTATAAGTTATTGTGGTTAGCCCCTATTTATTAAGAAGTGTATATTTTTTGAAATTCAAGTTTTCCTTAAAACTCATGTCAAAAATCATTGTTTTTTTTTTAATTTGGCCTCTTGGGACGAAAAATGGCCGTTAATTTAAAAGTATTATAAAATACAATTTTGCTTACGCCATGCGCCAAGAATAGCCACAAGTTGTAGCGCAGTTAAGAGACTTGTTGAATCCGGACAGTATTGTTTTTATTTCGAACCGATAAATTTTTTCTTGCCAGTTTAGTTACAAATGTTTGAAAATTAAATATTTTATCTATGAACCTCTACAAGATTTTTAATTGTTTTTAATAAGACAATAATGTATTTTAAAAAAGAAAAATCCCGTAGAAAACAATGGTGTCAAATAAAATTATGTCGATTATCAATGATTCTTTTTAAGTCCAATAGAGCTTATTCTGTTCGACAATATTTTCTTTAAAGGAGTAAATAAGTATGTTGTTGAATTTTTTCACTGAAATTATTTAAAATAAACAAATATTTTGTGTCAATTAGCAATTGAAAATTCGTGTTATCTAAATTAAATTGGATTTGTGTTAAGCGAGATAATATGGTGTAAGAAGAAAAAATTAATTTTTAAAAATAACTTAAATAGTAAATAAGACCATTGCTTTTTTTTTATATTGTACACATATTTGTTTATTTTAGTATATTTGGCTTCAGACAAGTTTTTTTATTTGGCTACGCCCAGCTTTTTTTTTCTGTGTAGGTTTTTTAGAAAAATGTATGTTTTGAAATTTAAAAGATTTTATTGACTAGCTTTTTTATTATTCTTTTAGACAATAGTAAAACTACCAGTTAAAACAGTTAATTTTTATTTAAACTGTAATAAATAATAATATACAAGTTTATTTTGATTTGATTCAGTGGTCTAATGATAACCTTTTTTTTTCAGGTAAGAAATATTTAATAGTACTAACAAGGACGACAGGTAAATACGTTTTTGTTAGGAATTTAAATTTAATCCAGAAAATTATTTTTGTAGTTTTTGACATTATTATTTTTTCATTATTAATTTGTGTTAAATAGTTTACACTGATATAAAAAAAATAGCGAGGTTATTTTTAAAATGGTATTTAAGTTTTATATTGACATACCTGAAAGACATGGTGCTCAAAATGTTTTTTGTTCTGGCACGTTAAGGCAAGAAAAGGAGTTAAAAAAAAATATGAGCTTTATTTTTTATTTAAATTAAATATTTATAACATTACTACTTTAATAACATAGTTGCAAATCGGTTTGTAATTCATATGAAACAACATATTATTTCTAAGCCTAATTGCATGATGTTTCTGGGGCGATAAACATGATCTGAAAAATGTTTTATTTGTAAGAGGGCTATATCCCCCTAAAAGGAAAATCCTAGAATGGTTGGCGGATATCTTGAAAACTTTTTAAGAAAAAAATTCAAATCCTAAAATTTCTATTTAGGGGTATAATAAAGTACAAATTTTTTACTTATTTGTTAAATCTATGTTTTGCAACAGATTGTAAAATAGCATTCACACTTTTTTAGTTTAATAAGGTTAAAAAGAGATTTTTTACCTCAAAAAACTAACGAAAATAAGTTAAAAATATTTCATTTTAATTCAAGAAAGAAGGTAGTAACAATACTGTCCGTTAAGGCAACATAGTTGCTAAATTATTTATTTATTTATTGTATATACATATACATTTTATTTTATAGTTATTCCCTAGACCTGATTTCATGGCTTTAGATATTATGTAGCAAAGCGTATCTTACTTACGAATAAGTGATATATATGTCGCACCCACTTGGCGTAGTTGTCCATTTCGTGAACTGGATGTCCAGTTCGTTAAGTAGAACCAGATAGTGTAATAATATTTTATTTCTCTATCTGAACAATTTTTATGTCCAGTTCCTGAAATGGATATGTAATTTTTCCACTTAGAGAAGCGAGTCTATATTACACCATCTGGATACTAAAATCATTCAGTTCCTGTACTGTATATTTGGCCTTTGTCCACCTAGTGAAACAATCAGTCGTCGGTGTTTTGAATGGCATGAACATTATATTGAATAACTAAAGCAAACATGTTTAATATCCAAGATAATTTTTATACGCTTCTTGATCAAAATTACACGGAAAAACTAACTACAACTAACCACAGCCAACCAAAAATGTTGGGTCATTGCATTTTATTTCAGTAAATAGATAAATACCAAATATACAGTACAGGAACTGGATGATTTTTGTGTCCAGATGCTGTAATACCGTCTCGTTTCACCAAGTGGAAAAATGGTATATCCATTTTATGAACTGGACAAAAATATTGTCTGGATGATGAAATAAAATATACTTACACTATCTGGTTCCATTTCAGGAACTGGACATTCAGTTCATGAATTGGACAATTATTACGCCATGCGTGAGTGCGACATATACATTATTAGATGTCCGTAATTTATAGCTCATAACTTCGATCAGTTTATATTTCCATATATATTTTTGCCAAAAATTATTTGTCAGCCAAGTAAAAAATGTATAAGCGTTGCGTATTTTCAGACAATTGAAAGATTTGGTGAAGCTTAAGTTCTTATCTTTTAATCAAGAAAATTGCCTAATTTTCATTCGTATTCTACCGCAGCGGTTCATTTAAATTTCATTAAATGGATATTAAAAGTGCTAAAAACAAAACACTATAAAATACAATAAGCGTACTTTTTAAAATGGGTTGTTGGATTTGCATCAATTAAAGTCTTGGTAAAATAAATAGAATTTTTATAGTCAAAATTCGTAGATTTCGTAGCTCTGAGAAGGGATATTGGTAGTTACTTTTTTAAAGTTATCTTTATTTTTGTGTTTTTAAATAATAATCCCACAGGAAAAACAGTAAAAAAGTGTCATATCGGATCATATCGACATAAAATAATTTAAGGAAGTCATGTCCGTGATAATGAAAGTTCACTAAAAAATGAAAAGTTTTATTTATAGTAAGCATATGTTATGGTTTTTATATGCGCATTGTAATCCTGAAGCAATGTGCTAAAAAATTATGGATCGCAGGATTAAAAAAAACTCATTTATTTTGAAAGACAACTAAATTAAAGCTGTGTCATAAGCGATTGCAAAAGTAGAATTAGAAAACAAGATAGGGCAACAAGGAAATATAAAGGCCGAGAAAAAAGCCATAAACGGCTGCCCACGAAATTAAATTCCGGAAGCCGTTTTTTTAATTTTTTAAATGATATTACAAAAACATGATAGGATTGTTATTTTAACCCAACTTTGATTGTAAGCGGATATTATAAGCTTTTCCGACATCCAGTTTTACCGAAAATAAGTGGAAATTTTGATCTTTAAATGAAACACCCTATATATTTTTTGTTTTTTGAATTTTACACATAGTTTTACGTACGGATGCACTATTTTTATATCGAGTTTTGTCCACATTTTTTTTTAAATTTATTTTTTATGGAAAAATTATCCTAAAATCATGAAAAGTAAATCAACCTGCTCATTTTTGGTAGACATACTAGTTTAATAATATGGAGGGTAAAGGGAAGAAGAAATATCTTTATTATGAAAAATGCGTCAAAATGGTGTCGCTTCAGTAGCCACAAGGTAAATTTTCCATCTGACAGTCCAAAGCGGTTTTATTTATATTTTGCTGCGGTTTATAGATGTTTAATAATTTTAAACAATAATGAGAAAGTTTTTAGTTTCAGGTTGTAAAAATTTTGGTGATTTGAAGGAAAATTTAGGTGAAATAACATTTCACAGATGCATATATAATATTTATTTTATTTTGTTGTTATTAGTTTAAGGCTATATTTACTTAATTTCCCAACTCGGCAAATTTAAACTTGTTAACAACTGCTATTTTCATACCATACCCTTTGCCTACGCTAGCGCCACCTATTTACTGCTTACAGCTGGACGCTTTTTTAATTCGTCTCCCATATGAGTTATTTCTTCTTACCTTAACCTAACAAAAAGTGTTGTTTTAGAGAGATAAAAGCCAATTATAAATTTAAAATACTTTAAAATTATTATGCCTTTTTACGTAGAATCCAGTGGTGTAGTTAGATTTTTTCAAATTTAATATTTTTCGAGATATGAACCAAACATTTGTTTTTTTTTGTGTGAATTGTGTTCTTTTCTTTCTGTATGTTATTAAATTAGTAAATTATGTCAAATGAGATATTTGTAAATATATAATACTTATTAGTTATTTCATATTTTTAGACTTGATATCCATGTTTTCAATTTTAAACTTGAATGCGTTACTGGCCTTGATATAAATATTTTATAAACAAAAGAATAAAAAGAGCCGTCAGTCATCAATAATTTTACAGCAACATCTAAGTTTTAACATAATTATTTAAAATTATTAACTTTTATTATTAGTGATTTTTAATGTTTTATCCTTCATTATCCAATTTGATATTAAATTGTGGCACTATACAGGGTGCCACAGATTCGAGTGCATGCATGGGGATCTCGGAAACCTTAAGAGATACGAAGTCGATCAAATTATTGCAAAGTTGCACATTTAGGTGCCTAACAACATGCCGTTTAGAAAGTTGTTAAATTCCGAGTACTTCCGAAGATATCCGGGAAAAAACGAAATTTGTCGATTTTGTTTTTATTTTTTTCTGACGTTATTTAAAGAGATATGGAAAAACAACAAAAACTTTCTTATGTCCACTTTTTAAGCTCTACAAATCAGCGTTGAGAGATTTTCCGTACGACGATTCGTTTTCGTTAAAATATCATCAACTATATTTTTTTAAATATGGCACTCAATTGTTTATTGCATTTTTTTGAAGCAATTATAATCCCAATTAGAATGATGTATAACACTTAATATTTTTCTGTTAAATAAACATATTTTCCATAAGAGACCATGAGTTAGACAAGGAACGCACATCGTTTCTTATAGGGGCGTTCCATATTTGTTAATAAATATTAAGTGTTATAACTTTTTGTAATTGGGATAATAAGGGGTTCAAAAATATTACATAAAAAACCCAGGTCCGTATTTAAAAAAATAAAGCTGATGATGGTCTAACGAAAACGAAACGTCGTAAGGAAAATCTTTCATCGCTGTTTTGTAGAGCTTAAAAAGTGGCCATAAGAAGGTGTCTTTTGTTTTTCCATGTCTCTTTAAATAACGTCAGAAAAAAATAAAAACGAAATCTGCAAATTTCAGTTTTTCTCGGATATCTCCGGAAGTACTCGGAATTTTGCAACTTTCTAAAGTGGACATGGTTAGTTACGCAATACACAACTTTGCCATAATTTAACCAAATTCGTATCTCTTACGGTTTCCGAGATCCCCATGCATGCACTCGAATCTGTGGCAGCCTGTATGCCAATTTCACAAGTAGTAAAATGTATATATGCTGGAATGCTTAATACGATGCGACGAAAATAGTGGTCAGGCGTCTTACATAAATCCAAAAAGGTTTTTTTTTATTTTTTATTTGTCTGATGTTTTATTACGCTATATAATTTCATTACGTACCCTGAAAGAAGGTAGCTACATCAAGCTATATTTCTTAGACATAAAACAATTCTTATAACATTTGGATCCCCTATAAAACCTCGCTTAAACAATTATGATAAGCCTTAATAGGAAGTTGAGAAAATTAATGTTTTGGCAAGCGTAGAAAATACCTTTATGACCTTCTGCAGAAATATTGACGAACAAGCAGGAGTGCCAAAAAGTAGGGTCCAAGAAATTTTACAAAAACATAAATTAAAGCCATATAAATTAAAATCAATTCATAATTTGTATCCTTGGGATGCAAAGCGACAATAAAATTATTGTCACTAATTCCTTCAAAATTTAAATATCGATTATATTTTTTGCAAAAAAGTAATATAGTCGGACAAGGTAGATTTGGTTTCAGTCTGGCACAAATAATAAGAGCATAATATGTGGATGATAATTTTTTAAGTCATTGCATTGGCACTAGTGACTCTATGGAGTGTTCTCCAAGTCACCAGAATTATTAATTTGGGGTTTTCCCTTCTGGGCGTATTTGAAAAATAAAATATATTGTACTTAACATAGTCAGCCGACATATTTTTTTAATTGTTTTATTTTTTTTAAGTAGGCATTTGTTTTCGTTTTTCTTTACTTTAATTTTGTAATATTAGATTTTAAATTAGATATAGAATTTAATACTAATAAAAATAGGATTTGGGCATAGATTAAATACATTTTTTTTTTTCAGAAAGTGAATTAGATTTAGGCTACTTGTTATTTAAAAAAAAGTAATTTTAGTTATAGCCAAAAAATTTCCTTTATAAATAGCGGACATTGTAGTAGCTAAAATTAAAGGAATAAATTTGTAGAAATAGAGTAGCAGTTTTTTTTCTTTTTGTAATAAATAATATTTTAGTTAAGATTATATTAATACAGCTTACAACTCAAAGTTTAAATTTAAATTTAAAAAGTTTGGTTCATGGACTAAATATATAAAAAATATAAAATACTTTATATTTTTAAAAAGATCCCATCTGACATAATTTAATAATTTAAAGACGTGTACCGTGTTCCGTAAAAAATCATATGCTTGGTTTAGATATTAAAGTTGACAAAAATCTGACAACACCACTGGATTCTACGTAAAAATTACCACTAATTCAGTTTTTATTCTTGTTGTAAGTTGTAAAAATAGGAAAAATTGAACTTTGCCCTGTATGTCAAAAACGAAGAGAGCCACCGAATTTTGTGAAAACCGCAGGTCTCTATCTCTAATAATAACAGAGATACCCTGCAATAACAAGAAAATCTGGACAATTTGTTCGTAAAAATATTGGTGCGTGATGAAAGCCAACGCGATGATATGGATTTGTCATTACACAATTTTGGGTGAATCTCCCACCTAGAGAGTTTAAAATATTAACATATTATGGAGGATGAATGTATATACAGGGTCTTCATTAATGTTTGTAAACCACGTGACCAAAAATGTTGCGGGTTGCCTATTCAGAGGTTGCACAAAATTTAATAAAATATCCCCAGAAATATTCATTGGCGGCGTGTATTTTAAAATCGACATTTAAATCTTAAAAACATTTTTGTAAGGTTAGAAAATTTACCATTTATCATTTTTTTAAGTAATTGTAATTTGAACCAAGTTATTACAGCCTTTTGGATAATTTTGTTTTTAATCTCTTGTTTGTCAATAATTTGATTTGCTAGATTTAGGTACAAAAATTTTAGTCAAAGAAACAGGGATTTTTGTGCATTAAGATGGATTTGTGGGTTTTTGCATTCAATTCATATCAACCTAAAACTTTTGAACAAATTTTTATTAGAAAATAAAAACCTGCATTTTCGTTAAAAAAAAAATTTTGTTTTAAGGTTTGCAATTATAAAAAAATTTATAGCTAGGTAAATAATGATGGAAAATGAGAATTTTTACTCGGGAGTTTTCAGGTAGGACATGTGACTATAAGATTGGCAAGGCCTACGGATTCCTGGTCGCCTAAGTAGATAAACGTGGTCTAATGGAGTTTACGACAGTTGGACCCATTAGCAGGATTTGTTGTAAAACTTTGAAGCAACGTTTACACCATCCTTAGCGCGCACCAGATTGATCCCTGTCAATATCACTGCGGTTAAGACCTCGAAAACCTCCGAGTAACAAATTCAGCCCTTTTATCATTATTTATTTAAATTTCTTTTATAGTTGCTAACTTTAAGATGCATTTCGAAATGCATTTTTTTAATGCAAAAATGAGTTATTTATTTCCCATTAATTAAATTTGTTCACAAATTTCTATATGTTTATATAAATCGAAGCAAAAAACCCATTAATTCATCTTACTGCACAAAAAATCTCTCGTAAGGCCTATTTTGGTGCCATGTTCCCTTGACTATTTGGGAACGAAGATCCGTTAATAGTTTTTATTATCCTTTTGGGTTTTTTTTGTTTAAACTTAATAGGAAAATTAAAAAACAGATTAAATGTGGGTTTTGGGTTTTTCCCCTTTTTAAAAAAAACTTTTAAATATTTAAAAAATTACCAAGTTTTTTAATGGCAATTACTATAATAAAAAAAATTTTGGGTTTAAATTTTTACATGCAAAAAGAAATTAAATAAAACAATGTAAAAAAAAAATTTAAATTTTTTAACCGGGCAAATAAACCCCTTCATCAGAAAGAAAGTGAGAAAAAAAAATCATTCATTGTTAAAATCTCTTAACCCATTTAAAAAAGCACCCTCTTTAAAAAAAACGGTGAAAAATTCTTGCAATCCCCGAAACCTTATGGAGTTTTCAATGTTTTGGTTAGTGTTTTATGGCAAGGACCACAAACATTTCAAAAAAAAAAATTTTGGCACTAAAACCCAAAAATTTTAATTTTTATTTAAAATAGTACTCTTACCGGTCTGAAGACAACTTCTCCACTGATTTTTAGGAATGTCCCCATTCGGGGCATGTATTCAAAGCAGGTTCTTTTAAGAAAAAGGGGGGCCCCTTCCCCGTGGATTTAAAAATTCCCTGCAATTTTTTTTAAAAAAACGATTAATTAGAAATGTCTGTGAGGGAAAAAATTTTAGTATAAAAAGTTGGGGGGGAAATTTTTCCAAACTGGCCCAAAAAGGTTTTGGGAAAAGAATATGACCAAGTTCCACCCCCCCATTACAGTTGCACTTCTAAAATTGCCATTTTTAAAAAAAGGGCATTTTTTTTAAAACCCCTTTTTTTAAAACTTTTTAAAAAAAAAAACCCCAAAAACAGTCTTATTTGCTTTCCCCTTTTTTTAAAACTTTAACCCCCTTTTAAAACTCTAAATATGCAAAAGTTTTTTCCCCTAAAAAAAAGAATTTTTTTAAAATTTTGAAGGGGTTTTTTTTCGAAAAAAAAAACTTTTCCCCAAAAACCAAATACCGCCAAGCCAAAATTTTCGGGTCGCTTTAAAAAAAGGAAATTTTTGTTGTTGAATTTACTAATATTTTGCCTCAAAAAGGTTTTGTTTTTTTGCCCAAAAAAACCCCCTATGATTCTTTTTTTTGGGTTTTAACATTTTAGGAGGTTGAATAATAAAAAATTTTGATTTACTTTTTTTTTGCTTTGGGGGGGTTTAAAAAAAAATTTTTACGAAAAAAAAAAATGTAGGCAAAAAAAAAAACTTCTTTCTATTTTCCCTTTTTTGGGGAAAAAAAAACCCAAAATTTTTTGGGAAAACCCCCCTTTAACAAACCAAAATCGCGTGATCACGTGGTTTACAAAAAAATGAAGGCACTGTATCTATCTTTTTTTTTAACTTGGTGGTATCCTGGGGGGGGCCCTGAGCACTGAGGCCAAACCCCAAAAAATTATCTCAAACCCCAAACCCCTTAAGCATACACAGGTTCCGTCACCCTGTACGCCCTTTTTGAAATGCATTCCTTTTACACTGTTTGGTGCTGTTGTTTTGCTTCCCGGGGGGCCCCCTTTTACTAGTGCCCCCGAAAAACCCCCTTTTTGATGTGCCCTAGTGGGGGGAAATCTAAATTAAAATGTATGGCCCCTCTCTTGCCATATTTTTCCCCCTAAATACAGTTTTTTTTATTTTTCCATTGTTTCCATAGAACTCGTAGTTCGTCCTTTCTCTTAAAAAAAAACCTGTGGGGCCCCCTTTTCCCCCGAGCCATCTGTATAAGAAAATGCCTTTTTTGGTCCCCAAACGTTTTCCTTTTTCATCCCCGTTCCCCCTTCCCCTTTTTGAGAGGTCTAAGTGGATTCGGGGGGGGGTGTTTCCCACTTCATCGAAAAAGCCACAGTTCTCACTTGGCCCTTGATGTCACAGTGCCCCCCCCTCATCCTCCACCGTCCCTCCACCTCCAGCCCCTTGGGGCCTCTGCTCTTGCTGGGGCCGATTTTTTGGGGGGGGGGGCCCCGTAATTCCCCCCACCCCGTCGGGTATTGGATGTTTTGCCCCAGTTATTTCCCCCAATTCCCTTTTTGGGTTTTTGGGTTTTTCCCGCATTATCTGTCCCCTTTTAATTTTTCCTTGGGTTCCCCCATATCACGGGGGGATACAGTATGTTTTGTTGGTTTTTATATCCATTTGCCAGAAGAAAGTGCCCACCCCCCTTTACTCTTCTACAGACCCCCAAAACAATCATGGGGCCCCTTTTTTCCCCCCATTTCAAGATGTGCTCTCCAATTCAGCTTGTCTTTAGTATCCCCCCAAAAACTTGGCTGTACTGGAGTATTCTAGTTCTATCTCCCCCCGAATTTTTTTCCCCCGTTCGGTGTTTTTCTCCTTCGGGGTTTAAAAAATACAGCTCTTTTTTTTATGGATTGGGTGTCAGTCCTTTTTTTCCCGACACCATTTTGCCACCATTGCCAGCTCTTTTTCCCCAATATATATTTTTATTTTATTTAATAATATATATATAAAATTTATTTTATCAAAAAAAATATAAATACATAAAAATTTCTAAAAAAAATTTAAAAAAAGGCATTCTGTATTTCCCCGGGAAAAAACTTAAAACACGATTAAAAAAAAAAATGCTGCCCCCTAAACACAATGGGGAGCAATTCAATTCTCTGCATATTGGAATACTTTAAAAATTTTGGGGGGGAGCTGGTAATCCCAACTGCGGCAAACCCGCATTAAATGTCATCCTTACACTAAATAAGTAAATTGACCATTAAAATATTTTTTTCCCCTTTTTTTTTAATTGGCTGTATGCCCCAAAAAATTTTTAGTAAAATATTATCCCCTTTTTTTGTAAATGTATCTTTTAATTTTTCTAGTATACTATATCTTATATATGACGTGATATTTAAAAAATTTTTTTTAAAAATGGCAAAAATTTTTTTTTAATTTTTTTATAAAATTTTTTACTGCGATTTTTTTTTTTTATGTTTAATAAAAAAAAATTTAAAAAATTTTAAGTTTTTTTTTTAACAAATATCTAATTAATTTTAATATTTTACTGGGTCTTCCCCAAACCCCCTTTTTTTTACGAAATCTTTAAAACCCCCCACACGATATAAAAAAATTATCCTGTATCCCTGTATCATGTACAGAGGGGAAAAAAATTTTTGTGTAAAATATAGGGGTTTGGGGGGCCCCCCCTTTAAAAATATAATTTGACCCCAAAAAAAATTTTTTAATTTTTTTTTTGGGGACAATCAAAAGGGGGAAAAATGCTTGCTAGGTACTAAACCTTATTTATTTTTTTTTTCTTATAAGGGGTTTTTTCCCTTTTTTTTGTTTTTTTGGGAAATTTCCAAAAACCCCAAAACCAAAAACCAAAAACCCAAAAAAGAAAAAAAAAATTATTTCAGCGACAATTTTTAAACATTGTCAAACTGATATTTTTCATTCATAATTTTTGAATTATCGGCAAAAAATGAGTTTAAACAATGAAAACAGATTTAAAAGTAATTCATTTACTGAGATCGAAAAAGCAATTCATAAGACGATCCCTTATAACACGGCGAAATCGAAAAAATCTGCTCGGGAACAATTTTCCCAATTTCTTGAGGAAAGAAATTACAATTTGGAAAAAGATACTTCGCCAGAAGATTTGGCGAAAATTTTAGAAGATTATGGGTATAACATGAAGAAAAGAAATGGAAAGGACTACAAAGAGTCTAGTATAACATCCTTGTGGAATACAGTGGCACAGTTGGTGCAAGAAAAATATTTCAAAGAATTTGGCAAAAAAGTGGATCCATTTCAGGACATAATATTTAAATCAGCTCGATTGACACGAGTTGCAAAGCGTCGGCAACTTCAGGCAAGGCCTGAAAAAAGGAAAGTGAGTTCAAAAGCATTTACCACTACAGATCTTTTGGAAATTGTCAAATGTTACGACGGGGACAATCCAGACGGATTACAAAAAATATTTTTCCACATTTGTGCGTTTGAACTTGCCTGGCGTGGCAACGAAGCCGTTAATTGTAAAATTCAGTATTTTCAAAAAAAACTGGACCTCAAGGGTAGGTAACTAAATAATGGTTATATTTATTTTGTTTGCTTAAAGATTAATTTTTTTAGGCAACTTCTCTGGAAGGGTTGAATATAATCCCATATTTTCGAAAACTTCCCAAGGAGGCTCTAAAAGTTTGACATATAGTAAATGGCTAGTAAGAAACAGAACCAATGAAAACCTGTGTCCAGTCAGATTATATCTGAAATTAATGGAAAAAAGAGCAACTAATCCTCACTTAACCACAGAGCGATTATTTTTAACTATACATCCCAACTGGAAAAAAGGAGTATGGTACAAAAACATGCCTTTGGGCTTAAATACCTTATCAAAGTGGACAAAACAATCTGCTGAAAAAATTGGCTAAGATACAAAAAAATTTAAAATTACCAATCATTCCCATCGATCTTCTGCAATCTCTACTTTAACAAAAAATGGAGTTGGTGATCAAGAAGCTATTAAGCTCACAGGACATTCTAGTACCAACTCTTTAAAACCATATTCATGCTTTGAATCCAGAGCACCACCTAAATTTAATTAACAATTTGCGACAAAATAAGGAAAATGAAGCTTTGGCCTCTACGAGTACTCAGGTCCAGGTACAAACTCAATCTGCTGTGGTTGAAAAAAACAGCGCTCAAACTAATAATTATTATAATTGCATATTTTATATAAATAATTAGGTAGTTTTTAGTTTACTTGTTTTGATGACATTTTTTTTTAAATAAAATATTCTGTGTTCTGTTTATTTTCAAAATCTTCTTACGTGAAATAGTCATGACGAATACCAATCGAAAAAAAATTGGTAGGCAAAATTGTTCTCAAGGTTTTATTCAAGTTTGTTGCTTTTCGGTAATTTCGCTCATGAAATTTTTGATAAAATCACTCGCCTAACAGCTCGTGATTTTTTCAAAAATGTCATTCGCTAAATTGCCAAGCAACAAACTTTTATTCATACCTTTCGAATATTTTGCCGACAAAATTTTTTCTCTTGTGATATTATATATGAAAATATTTTACTTTTTACATTGTAAGTCCCCATATTTTAGGTTAAACTAATTATTAATATTAATTAGAATTTTACCAAGAATAAAATTTTTATTAGCAATATAGTGCAAGTGTAAATCAAATTTTTGAAAATGTTGAAAACAATATTAAAATAGTATTTTCCATGAAAAAGCAGGGCAATAAGTAATCAATCAGCTTTAAAAAATATGGCAAAATTTCCATAATTTGTTGCATAGGTACTTGTTTGGGCATGCTGGATTTTTTAGAGGTTAAAAAGATATTTACCAATTTATGTTTAATATGTGTTCAGTACTCGGTTCAGTATACCAGAACTCCTAAAAATACTTAAAATTTATTTTTATATAACTGTTGTCTTAACACTCTACGTAGACTACGTAGATATCAACTCTCCATGCATATTTTTTGTGAGGGTTATTTTAAATGTTTAATTACTTTTAGTTTACCTTTTGCAGTTTTTATTTAAAACAAAACTTATTAATTTTAGTCAGTTAAATATGTGGAGGAATGTAAAATTTAAATGGAGTATTACGTTCTCGGACTCTATTTACTTATTGTACAGACTTTAATAATTCGCTTCTAATATGTAAATTTCAAAAACCCTCCGACCATAAAGCGCATGAAAAGATTATGTTGGCACAGAATGGCTTCTATAAAAGCTATGGGATTTCAACTGTACGGGCTTTAAACTTCAAAACCCCGGTATTTACTTTTAATCATTAACTAACGAAATCCGCTAGAATAATTTGTAAATTTATTATTTGGAACTTTGGCAGAAAAAAGTATTTTGTTATTAAGTTTAATAAAAAGTAAACAATTACAATGTATGACGTAAGTAAACTTCTTAGAGCATCTTTAATTGTTAAAGAAAAGTGTATATTTTTGGTTTTAAATTTTAATACCTTTATCTTTTTTTTTAATGGTGACGGATTTATCATCAAATCGTTATATATTTTTTATTTTTTTAAATGCTATTTTTTTAATTCAGGGTCATACTAACCCTATGGGCTGTTTGGGCTATAGCCCAGGGTCGCCGTAACTTAGGGGCGCCACGAACGTAAAGATAAGGAATAATTAACCCACGGCCGACAATTGAGTAAACGAATGTTTTTAAAGATCTGCATTTTTTAACATGGATTTAATTTAATATTTTTGTAAAAATCCGCCTTCAAATAAAATATTAATTTTTAAAAATACATTTATTTTTTAATAAAAGAAAGCACTAAAGTGCTGACTATTTAACCGGACCATGGTATTTCTAGGTATTTCGTCTCCCTAAGTCCAAATCCGGGGTCAGTTTTTACCCATCACTTTAGGAAAATGAGATTTTAAGGTCATTTAGAGGTCAAAATAGTGATATTTTTGAAAGCGGCCCTGGCACGACTTAGCGACCTATTAACTTAACGGGTACTTGTGTAGCTTTTGAGTACTTTTTGGACATTAAGAAAAAGCTCTGTATCTCGCCCAGGACTAGCCTACAGGGAAGAAAGGCGCCATTGGCATTCCTACTGGCAAATTTCGAAGTCCCTGCCAAGACGTTAAATTTTGACGATGCATTTGCTGTAAGTTAATGACAGTCGACCCGGCACTAATATTAAAGCTATATATAGCTTTACTATTAGTAAATAGTAAAGTAAGTACAACTTGGATTTATCCGCAAGCAAGAACGCATATCCGTTTTCAAAATTCGTAGCCCTTGGGTCAGCCCTGGGCAGCACACGCAGCTTTACCTCGATGTTCAGGCAAGAGTCTATGGTCAATCGATGCAGTGCTGTATGGACCGTCATTAACTGCAAATTCATCCTCAAAATTAAACATCTTGGCAGGAAAATCAAAACTGGTGAGTTCGGACCTCCGGGGCCACTTTCTCTACCCTGGGACAGCTCTGGGCAGCACGCGTTGCTTTACCTTAATGTTCACGCAAAGTTCTAGGGTCACTCGTGTCAGTGCCGTCATTGACTCACAGCAAATACTTCGTCAAAATTTTGAATGCCCAAAAATTACTTGAGAGCTTCACAAGTACCCGTCAAGTTATTAGGTCGCTCGAGAAGTTGTACCAGAGACGCAAGACAAAAATTTCACCCTTTTAACCTCAAAATGACCTTGAAATCTCGTTTTCCTAATTTGATGGGGAAACACTGACTCCGGATTTGGATTCAGGGCGCCGAAATACTTAGGAACATCATGAGTCGGTCAAATAGTTAGGACATTTTTTTGTAAACATGTGTGATCAATGAATTTGCTTTAACTAAATCGAGGAAGAAGTTTATTATTTAATACATCAATTCAATTTATGATAATAACTATTATAGTAAGTATAGTTTGGATGTTTTTTTTTTGTTAAAAATGTTTTGATGTTTATTACAATATTTTTATTATTAATTTTTTTACAATTAAATTTATTGACAAAAAAAAAAAATATATATTTTAAAATAATATATATATATATATATATATATATATATATATATATATATATATATATATATATATATATATATATATATATATATATATATATAAAAATAACCCTGTTTTAAGTACTCTGGGACCTATTCCGAAGTGGTCCTTTTTGAAAAGAATGCAAAATAATTACATTTTTAAATATGCGCACCAACAATGATGAATATATATCTAGAGTATTCTTGCGTTTCCAACATTAGTTCTAATTCCAGTTACGATTTCTTTTTTTTTTTTTGCAGTGTTGGATGCATTCATTTTTAATTTAAAAACCAATTTTTTAACTTAAAATATATTTTTTAATTCGAAAGTATACTATATATTTTATCTTTTTAAAATTTAATGATGCATGACCTAGTTTTTATATCCTATATAACACCCTGAAAACAAACCTGCTGTTCACTATCCGATAAAAGTGAAAAAATAAAAAGAAAAATGCAGACTGTCTATAAATAGCTGAGCTACTTGGTACAAAATCTACTTAAAGTAAAATACTAAGTACTTCTGGTACTTACTGTACTTTAGTATTTATAAATGGGCATTATTTAAAGTAAAATACTTAATAGTTTTAATAAAAAAGTACTTGTACTTAACATTCTAACAAGTACTACATATTTCTTAAAAAGTACTTAATAATTTCAATTTATTTAAAGGTATTTAAGTATCTACATAATTACGAAAGGTGCTTTAAATATCCTGGGCGGTTTAAACTAATCGTTGACGTTAACTTTTCAAATTTGACATTTCACTTTTAACACTAGTGCTTTAAAATGTTACTTTAAAGCATTAGTGCTTTAAAGTAACATTTTTAAAGCATCTATATAGTTTTAAAAATTAAACTTTTAACACGTTTGTAGAAAAATACATTTTAAAGTCTATGTAAAAAAGATTTAAACTTTTCTGCTTAGAATTTAAAAGGGCAATTACAGCTTATTAATTCAATTTTCTAGCCATGTCTTTTTGTGCCTTATGCTAAATAATTTAACACCATTTGACTAATTTCACATATTAATTATTTGTATAATCGAACTCGAGACCTTCGTGTTGCTGGTCAAACGTGATACCTATTTAGCCATTGAGGCATCGTACCAAAGTAAACAAATAAATTCTATTAATTTATAGGCTATTTATAAATTAACTAACCTTTCAACTAAGACATTTTTATTACTTGATACGGGTAAACCACGACATGTAAGCCCTTGTTTTAAGTCCCAGAAGTGTATAAAGTTTGCAGTTACTATTTCTGCCAGTATTCTTTTACATTTAACACTACACAATAACTACTATGCCCCATTTTAATATTTAAATCAAGCATGATTTAACGAAAATTTGACCACAGCGAGCGCTGCAATCGATTCAATTGTCCCACTATACACTCCGCACCTTGCCAATACCCGACTCCAAACCCTGATTGTTTGGTAGGGATAATATAAAATCTGTAATCCTAGCAGGATACAAGTATGACTTTTTAAATATTTTGAATATGGTTAACAAAATTAATGTTTATTGCAGTTCAATAATTTACGTACGATTACTCACTTTAGCAAATTTAGCAATTTAAATTATCAACCAAGCGCATCATTTAATTTTATTAGACGTAAAAATAATGGACCCAAAATAAATATACTTATCTCGATAAAATACAAAGCGTGTACTTTCAAATTAGACTCGCGGATTTTCGTTGGGTAATATAATTTAAATAAATGAGTTCTGATGTTTCAAACTCGCACAGTCTAAATCCCACAGCTTTTAGAGAGGCTATTCAGTGACACCATAATCTCTTCATGCACATTACGATTTGGGAGTTTGTGAACGATGTACATTGAACTAGTTAAATGGATACAAAAATATTAAATTTAACTGTTATTTTGTTTAAAGGTATGCTCGACAATTAAACTAAAAATTTAATGAGTAACTTTTTTTCTTAATAATTAAATTTTAATTTAATAATGGTACCTATATTTGAATTAAAGATATAAAAAAACTGTATTTTTGCAATTGCAAAAAAATTAGGATAAGCTTCAAAAAATTAAAATGTTGGCAATTAACATCTCAGTTTTCTAAAAATGTTTTTTGAGTACGTACAATGAAGCACTGTCGGATAGCAGATTAAATGATTAAAAATTAAATTTTTGTGCCTACCCATTTATCGGTAAACAAACTGTCTCCCAGAAGATGGTAAAGGTAGGATAACGACTGAAATGCTTAAGTTTGGTGGACTTGTATTAGAAAGATACATTAATAAACTCTTTCACAATTGTCTTTACGAGGGCTGAGTACTGGCTTACAGCAGAAATTATACTGTTATATAAAAAAGGAAACTCAACCAACAAAGAGAAAGACTTATTAGTTTACTGTCGCAACTTTAGAAGCTCTTCACAGAAGTTATAATCAACAGGTTAAAATCAAAATTCGACTTCTATCAACCTATAGAACAAGCTGGTTTTCAAAAGAGTTTCTCTACAATTGATCATTACCAGGCGATTGAACACTAAATGAAAAGTCTGTGGAGTATAATGTGCCAATTCATACAGCTTTCATTGACTTTTACAAGGCATTCGACTCGATTGAAATCTGCAATATAATAAAATCCATGAACAACTCACGTACCGTTTCTAAATATACTACAATAATTGAAAACGTCTACAAAAATGCATCCCTTTATGTAAAAATCTACGACTGACCAAAGACATAATCAAGAAAATTGCAGAACTGAAATGGCAGTGGGCGGGCCACGTAGCAAGGCTAAAGGACGAGAGATGGTTATCAGAGATCGTTAAATGGAGGCCGAGAGAAACAAGACGCAGTATAGGTAGACCCCCACTACGGTGGACAGATGATATAAAGAGAATAGCGGGTGGTAATTGGTATCAGAAGGCTCAAGTCAGGGATCAGGGAATTAGGAAAGACCTAATTCAGGAGTGGACGAGAAATGGCTGAAGAAGAAGAAGAAGAGTATTTATTGCCCGAATCGAGTTTACAAGTTTAGTATAGTTTTAGGTAAATATACAATTTGGGACCCGGTTTACATGTTATTTTTGAACTTTCTTATTGTGGGAGAAAATTTACATTTCTCTCTAAAAAAGCTTCTTATCACAAATTTTCTTAGCAATCTCTTAAAAACTGCGAAAATAATATAAATAAAAATAAAAGTTTTAAAATTGCCTTATCAGTTTACAATATCTTAAGTATAAACTTTCGTTCTTGCTGCTGTTGATGTTCCCGTTGCCAGTTAAACTTAAGACGTTAAATGTAACTATTTATAAACGACATTGGCGCTACCGCTTGCAGTTCAGTAGTCATTTTATTGTCGCTCGGTTTGGGTCAAGATTTAATTTTAATAACCATAAACCAGAGAGAACATAAACTACAACAAAAGTAAAAAGATCTTACAAAAGAAAATATTACTGACTCTGTCGGTCAAACCTTAAATTGAAGGAACACCAACATCAAGTTAATAACTTAAACAATTTACGAATGCCCAAAAGTTGCCTCATAAAATCTCTTGTCCGCGTCATGTGACGCGGACACGCAAATATCTCGCTTTTTAGGGTTTTAATGATATTTACAATTATTTTAAAAAATATAGGCCCTAAATTACCTATAAATTTGGACCAAACATTTTTTCATGTGCCTAGCTGTTTTTAAGAGAGCGCGCGGAGAGTGCGCAGCGCTTAGCCATATATAGTATAAGGTAAGTAATATTTTGTATAAAGTTGATTAATCACTCAAAACCCCATAATTATAAATAATTTGCATGTTTAAGTAAATATTATAATAAATTTGATAACAATTTGTGTTTATAAAATTTATTCGTTTATTAATACTTACCTACTTCGTGTAAATTAAAAAAATAATATTGTTATGTAACTAAGTAAATTTTAATTATACTCTAATATATTTAAATTATATTTTTACTAGCAAAGAATACAATAAATATATTTAAATTATGTCTTTATTTAGCAATTATGTTTTATAAATTTACTACAATCGAAGTTTATATGTATTGGTAAATTTATATAAACTTTAATAATTAGAAGGACATGAGTCTCAATTTCTTCTTTATTATCGTTTTCAGGTCGTTCAAAATTTTCCCACTAATTATCACCATTTTAGTTGTTAAGGATATTTGTCTCTAAATCGTCAATGCACTTTATATACAATAAAACATTGAGGAAAGCTTGCCCATTATATTGGTCATAAGCCTAAGAACTTTGCAATCCTGATTTCCTGTATTCTCAGCGTGAATCGCGACTATTCTTGCAGTTGCAAAATATTGTGTTCAGTGGTTCATTCGAAGTTGGTGGTAATTTAGTCCTTATGGGTACCGAAAGTTTATTTCGCAAGAACCAAACCCATTCTTTAGATTCAATATCATCCCCTTACCAAATTTCAGTTAAATTATATACACGGTTGATAGTAGCGAAAAATATCGATATTGTTTTTAGATTTTGGAGCAATAATTTATAAAATATGTTAATTATTTTTTATTAGGGATTTTTGGTGGTTAATGAACTTTATACAATGTAATATTTACCTGGGTCCATGGTTAACCTTGCATTATATTTTACGTATGGCTAAGCGCTGTATCTCAAAAACGATTTCCATGATTAAGCTTTTGAAAACAATTTGAAACCAAATTTGAAGAGAATTTTATGCTCTACCATTTTTACATTAAATGTAAATATCAATAAAACGATAGGACGCAAGGTAGTTGCGTTGTGACTTTTGACCTTGAATATCTTAAGACGCGGAAACTACATTTTATAATGAGACAACTTTTAAAATGCCACAATTAAGGTTTTTACAAGTTTACAGTTTATTATCTCTCATTCCGAGGATGACCAATTTTTTTTTTTAATGCCTCCACTAGAACAGCAGCGTTAACAGCACAGTGAACAGTAATGGCAAAGGTCAATCTTATAAATTGATAGGACCTTATAATATATTAAATAGACCGTTATTAATAGGCACCAATTAAAAACCAACCGATAAGTGGTAATTACATCTGTTTAATTTGTATTTTTGTTTGGGTAATTTTTTTCCTGGACTGGTAGGTTTTTGAAAACAAACAAAATAAGGGACTTTTACATAACGAACGTCAAACAATTAACAGTACATCACATTTGAGGTTATTGTCCATCAATTCCTTTCGATTCAGTTTTACATTGTTTCATAAAAACAAATGCATTTTTTTGCCAGACTTATCCAGACCATTTTAGAGTGACAAATGTTGATTAAAAAATTAACAGTCCTTATTTACTCTTACCGATATAGCTTAAAATTTGTTTTTAATATGCTAATTTTACAAACTTTTCGACTATAATGGGCATAAAGGTATTAGGGTGTCCCTAAGTGGCCCATAAAAAAGGAATTTATTTTATGATAATGTAGAACGTTAAATTACAGTAATAAATATTGCGATAAATACACTAAATGCTCTTTTTAAACGGTAAAAAATATCTAAAGATTCTGCGGTAGGCTGTAGGTAAAGGAAATTAAATATGTTAATTTTAGACCACTCGGTGTATTTATTTTACAACATTTCCTCAGATTGCTCAAACAATTGTTTTAGTCTTGCGACTATTCTTAAAAAGCTTTAGATAAAACTAGAGTGTGGGATTGCATTGCAAAATATTGTTTAAAATTCTTAGAGAAATCTACGTATCTGAGAAATGTAATTCTTTATGTCTCAGCACCACATGTATTAGTTGCCGACGTACTCTCTTACCGTCTATAGTGGAACTGAAACCCAGTAGTTGCGAATTAGGGTTTGAATGCTCTCTGTATTGACGATTACTAAATAAGACAATACGAATTAAATAAATATACCAATTTTATTTACAATGGATTTACAGCTTGCTACACTAAATTTATTTCAATGTGTAAATTGGGCGTATTAACAATCTTTTACCTTAAAATTTATCCCTTTGACAAATAATTGATTTGAAATTTTATTTACTTTAAAATCATAGCAGGAAGGAAATTTACTTTTTCACTAGAATCACCCTAATTAATTGTCAAGGTGCTGAAAGATTTAAACATAACTTATTATCTAAAGACAATAGACAAAAATTAAAATCAAATTTGAAAATTATTTACCGTACTAAGGACTCCCGGTATTATTTCTTGACTCACCCTCTTATCAATAAGGTTAGGTATTACCTTTGTTCTTTGCAACACCTTCACTTAAGGGCCAGTCCTGTTACAGAAAAGAAGAAGGCAGTATTAGAATCTAATATTCGCTTTAACGAATTTAATAGAATATTTCGGAAATTCGCCCGAAATACAAAAACAACTTTTAGACCATGGTTTACAGACAAAACTCAAAGTCTTAGTGGAATTTAACAGAATATTTCGGTAAATTCACCCGAAATACAAGAACAACTTTTAGACCCTCTTTCCTTAAAACGAAAAGTCTTACTGCAATTTTATCTGTTGTCGCTTTGTCATCTGCGAGACCTGCCGTACGACCTTCCATGCGACTTACTTCATTGGTGCACTTACTTGCCGCGCGCGTGACTTACTCTTTCGACGCTCTGCTACCCCTTTTGCGTCTGCACCACCCTTTCACGTCCGAGCTTTCATTGGCTGCGTTGACCTGCCACGCATTGCCGGTTCACGAAAGCATGTTGATATGTTTGCGTTACATAGCGACGGGCGACTTCCTTTGGTTTTCCAGTTTTAGATTGGTAGCAAAGTTAAATTGAAAGTCTGATGTGTGGAATTTAATAAAGCGCTGTTGTCACGTTTATTTAGAAGATTTACTGTTAAATTTTTAATATTTTATTAGAAATAGAAGAAAAGTAAACTAACTTTGGGCTATTGAAAAATAGCTGCTAAGTTGCTAGAAGTGTTCTGCAAAACTACGTTTTTTGCATTATCTTTAATTGCTATTTTGCAATTTGTACTTAATGTTATCTTGTACAAACAGGCCCATTAACCTAAGGCTTTTGGTCCTGTTTTTGACCTTTTTTGCTTTTGATATAATACTCTTTAAACACTCTTAAACATTAAAAAGCTAATTTTAATTTAAAAAATTATAACATTAAATACTAGACTCCTACATAAATTAAAATTTAGTTAATACGTAGTTATTTTAAATTAAACATCTTATTGTTAAAAACCTCGTCAGTATTATTATATTAAAGAAAATAGGTAATCTGATTAACTTTTATTAAAATATGCAAAAATGACTTAATTTAGCTAATACTCCCATTTTTCTTACTAGGCGGTCCATTGTATTATTGCTTTTATTTATTTTAAATAAAATTCTATACCTTTATAAAACGAGAAGACCCTACATATTTTAAATTTACAATGTAACCTGCGTTTATTTAATATAAAAGCTAAATAGCTAACAGGTAAGTTCCGACGAGGTAATAAATTATTTAGGATGCCGCTATTCTAACCAACAGATGTGCAGTTGAGGGATCAAAATTAATGAAAAAAATAAAACCTCTTAAGAGTTTTAGCACCATATAATGGAGTAGTTATAAATAATAAAGAGTTTTTTCACCACAAATTACCACTTAGATGTTTTATTAGCATCTTTTAGTACCTTACCTATCGGGTCTCTGGTTAATGGTGGTCTATTTGGTTTCTTTTTTACTTTTTATTTTAAATTAATAAAATATGGCTTTGTGTCAAATTTTATCGTTATCCGTAAAAAATGTGACAAATATACTGGCATTCGTCTTTTCAAATAAATATAATAAAATAAAACTCCGACATACATATACAATTTTTTGCCTTTTGATACATCATGCTAAGAAGAACAAAGACAATTCATGTTTAAAAACAATTTTGAACACGGTAAAAAAACCTCTTTTAAATATAATCATCTTTAAAACAAATCTCCCTACAAAAAGACAAGCAGCTATGCGTATATTTATTCAGAAAAAGTTGTAAAAAATTTTACATTAAAAAAGTAAGAAAGACAGTTTTTGTTTAAAGTGCCGCAAAGAAACACTTACGGCCGAGTGATGATCGCGTTGTTAAATTTTGCAATGGACTTCGCAATTGTTAAAAGTTAACAACGGCTTAGACTGTTTAACAAAATGTCAGATTTTGACGGGTTGCCTACTAAAATCATTGAATAACACTGACAATGAAGTTTTGTTAAACATTCTAAACCGTTGTTAATTTTTAACAATTGCTAAGTCCATTGCTAAATTTAACAACGCGATCATCACTCGGCCGTAAAAGTATTGTAAAAACAAATACTAGTGGAACCAAAAATCCCCAAAAGACATATATACAGTACCATGGTTCTTCTTCTTCTTCTTCTTCTTCCTGGGAGCCATCTTGATTCACTACCGGAGGCAACGCGGCCTCTTGGGCTTTTTGTGTCTAATCTCCCATTACCTTTTATACCAATCCGCCCATTAGTCTTGTTCCTTCTACAAGTCTGTATAACCCCGATACTGGTTGGTTGATATATTCCTGTAGGCTCATTTTCGGCCAAATAATGCCTGTCTTTTGTGATTCAAAGCTTCACCCTTGTCGCAACTTCTGCAACTTGGGTCCCCATTGTATGAGCCTTGTGTAGGTGTCCTCTTAGGTTATCGTGCCCTGTAAGCAATCCTACTGTTATGCCTTGTCTTTTCCTACTTTGGTTGAGTAGTTCTTTCTTTGATCTTTTGGATGGGCCTCTAATGAAGCTTTTTCCATGTATTATTTTACTGAGGTTTTCCCAGTATTCCTTGTGATTGTTTCGGATCCATTCCCTGGTTTGCCCTCGTGCTGTGGTTTTAGTCACTCCAAGGGCAGGTTCTGGTCCAAAATATAGTGTGGGTGATCCATGTCTCGCTAGCTCATCCGCTTTTTTGTTGCCTTCTATTCCCGAATGTCCTGGTACCCACAGGAGAGTTACCCTGTTGCGTTCTCCCAGTTCTTTTTTGCATTCCCATGTCAGCCTGGACGTTACCTTAGGGTTTGCTAGTGGCTCCAGTGACGCCTGACTGTCTGTTATTATGCGCAGTGCAGTAAAGCATATATTTCTGTTTAAAATACAGAACTGTGTGTTCCTAGTGGAATGGAGAATTGTGAATTCCTCATTTTACTATTCACGCCCGCTCCAGTTCCCTTCTCGGTTGTAGAACCATCCGTATACCAGATGATGTATGTAATCGTGCCGGGGAGATCGAGTTGCTGCCACTTACATCGATCTTACCTCGAAGTTTTTGTTGAATGAGTATTGGGGAATCATCTGAACCATAGTCAGAGGTCACGTGGATTTGTGCAGAGGCAAATATTGTATTTGTTTTATGCAATCCATTTCAAATAATCTTTTTTTTTTTTAATTTAAGTAAGTATTAAAGAAAAATACGTAAGCTTAACATCCCGATTAATTTTTTTGTCACTTTTCTAAGTATCGCTTTTTTTAGCCGTCTTAATTTACTATCGGAGGCAGCGGTGCCTTCTAGGGCTTTTTGTGCCTAATCTACCATTTTTTTATAGTAATCCTCCCATTAGTCTTGTTCCTTCTACAAGTCTGTATAAACCCGAAACTAGTTCGTTGATATATTCTTGTGGACTCATTTTGGGTTGCCCAAATAATGCATGTCTGTTGTGATTCAACGATTTACATTCGCACAGGCTGTGGTAGACTGTCTCTTTCACCTCATCGCACATTAATGAGCTTATCTTGAGTAGGTGTCCTTTTAGGTTATCATGTTCCATTAGCAGCCCCTTCTATTGTATGAAGTCTTTTCCTACTTTGTCTAAGTAGTTCTTTCTTTGTTCTTTTAGATAGGCCCTTTATGGGGCATTTTCCATGTCTAATTGTACTGATACTGGACCAGTGTTCCTCGTGTTTGTTTCGGATCCATTCCCTAGTTTGACCTCGTGCTCTGGCTTTGGTCATTTCAAGAGCAGGTTATGGTCCAAAGTATGGTGTGTATAATCCCTGCCTCGATAGATCATCCGCTTTTTCATTGCCTTCTACTCCCAAATGTCCCGGTGCCCACAGAAGAGTTACCCTGTTGTGTTCTTCCATGACTTCAAGCTCTTGACAGGTTACATCGGTCCCATTAAAAATGTTTTAGTCATAAGTAAATTAATAATATTTTAAAAACAGTCTAATTTTAACAAGTTTGCACCTGCATCAGTAGGCCAAGCCGTAAAAGATCTCTAGGAGAAATTCTGAATCTGTTATTTTTCTTAAGATTACAATATATGCGACGCGTGTCGTCAAAATGAAGAAATTAAACAACGTTGTTAGTAGTTTGATGGGTGACCATCGTTTATTTATTTTAACTCAAAACAATGTATTTAAATAAAAGGGAAGGTCGAATGTTTGACGTTAGTGGACTTTTTACGCCCTCCACTGCGACCGCTCCGTCTATTGTGGCTCACACCTTTTTATATTTCTCCCAATAGGATCAGACTTCTAATGAATCCGATATCAGATTGGGAGAGAGGTCTTACATCTCCTCTTACTCGTGTCGCTATTTGACACAAACACAATATGTGTTCTTATGTGTTCTGGTGTCCCTGTCTCCTGGAGAGTATGACGAGCAGACGATTAGATCCGTCATGCCCTCCTCTCCCGGTCTAGTGACCTGGGTAGCTACTAGGTCCTTGTTAAAGAAATCAGATATTTATTCTGAGGCGGCATCTCCGGCCTTACCCTATGAAAACGGTCCTATCCGCTTTCTGTTTAAAGCCAGGGAACCTTTAAAGGCGGTTCGGTCCGTCTGTTTGGATTTAGGGATCCCTTCCTAATCACCTGTTTGTTCGGGATGGATTAGCCCTTCCCCGTGAAACAGGCGCCGGTGACTTCAGGGGCACCTTTCGAAACGGATTCACCCGTTTCGGTCGGTGCACCCTTGTCTGCTTGTGACCTTGGGTGGCATCTCTCGAAACGGATTTATCCGTTTCGATCAGCGCACCTTTGTCACTTTTTTTCTATGTTTGGAGCTAGGGAAGTAATAGTCCACCACGGCAGAGCCCCGCATTACCGCAGTAAGGCTAGATACTCTAAGAGGTCGCCCTGTATCTCAGAGGCACCGTTGGAGACACCTGTTTAAGGCACAGGATGTCATTCACTCATTAGCACGTGAAACATGCGCCGGTGACTTCAGGGGCACCTTTCGAAACGGATTCACCCGTTTCGGTCTTTGCACCCTTGTCTGCTTGTGACCTTGGATGGCATCTCTCGAAACGGATTTATCCGTTTCGATTAGCGCACCTTTGTCACTTTTTTTCTATGTTTGGAGCTAGGGAAGTAATAGTCCACCACGGCAGAGCCCCGCATTATCGCAGTAAGGCTAGATACTCTAAGAGGTCGCCCTGTATCTCAGAGGCACCGTTGGAGACACCTGTTTAAGGCACAGGATGTCATTCACTCATTAGCACGGTATGCTAACACCTTGAGTTAAAGCCTTGTGTTCATCTTAGCTTCGGATCCTGTTCCATACGCTAGCCAAGACAGTTGCCGATAACCAGCAACTCTAGCGCATGTTCCAAAAGATCCTACTGGGCCCAACCACCATGACGATGTGTGAATACAGTCTTTTCCATGTCTAATTCTACTGATGCTTAACTAAATCTTATCTTTTGCAACTGTTTTCAGAGTTTTCTTTAGTCTTTACACAGACTGTGTTTATTGAATACAATTTTGCAATTAATAAACAGTCTTATAGTCTATTATTTAAAAGGGAAATAAATTCAATAAATGTCAAAACACCTATTATAAAATACTTATGGCGCAGATACTTTCCAAAAAAGGCGGATTAAATTTATATCGGCAAAGTATATAGCTCTTAATCATTTGGATCTGATCTATAAGATAACCGGATCAAAATTAGAGAGGTGTAATTTAAATTTTTAATAAGCGTAAAAGGCAAAGCAATAGAGTTTTTACGACATTTTATAGTGCAAGTTTACATTTGAATTTTAAATGTCGTAGGCTTGTCAAGAACGTTGAAATTGTTCTATGCAATTTATAATATAGACATAACTCGGTGTAATTCCTGGTAAATTAACAGTTTTTGCATCTTCGCCGGAGCATTAGCTACTAGTATTTCAGCTTGAACACTCCATAGATTATTAAAGCTGGACATAAATAGGCCTATAATTGTTGCAAATTACTATTAATTTTGATTCATAGGAAGTCTAATTAAACTATGATCTAGATGCTACTGTTTTTGCCTTTATAATTTAAAAAATTGTCCAAATTATTTCAGGTAATCCATTATATTATTGTACCTGTCTAGATATAAGACAGGAGGGATTGTAAAATTAAAGAGTGAGATTGGCACTGCTGGCGTGCTAGAATTTCTAAAATCCCAAACTTTATTTTAAGTCAAAAGTACCCCGGCTTTTAATAGTTATTTATGATATAAGTGTTAAAAGTACAATTTTAAGGGACGAATGTAAAAGTTTCGCTTCGCTCATTCTGCCATTCACATGAGTCCCTTTAAACGTACAGTTCTGTTCATAAAAGTGTTGTACAGCTATTTTAGGCTAGTGTAAATCAGGGTTTTATAAATGTCTTTAAATTTGTCACTTACATTGATTAGTCGGTTTTTAACAAGAAAAGTTTTTGATTTTTTATTGGAACAATATGCCACAATTTAATTCTATTCAAAGAGCTCAAGTAATTGCCCACATACAAGATGGCATACCGATTAGAGATGTCGCCCATATTAAAAATACAGTGCAAAAAATAAAACGTCGATGGGAAATTGAAGGAACGCTGAAGAAAAAAAACCAACAGGCAGACCTAGAATATCTATCCATGAAGAAGACGATGTCCTTATAAGGTATTTACAAGCCAATCAATTTGTTCTAAATGCTATAGAACGAACGAATTTCCCAGGATCTCGACCACGGCCTGTCGGAGGATTAAAAACTCACATCATAAAAACTATTTGCTGCAAAGAAATTAGTTCTAAGTAATGAACATAAACAGGACAGAATAATTTTTGCCCTCAACAATATGCTAAGGGAAAATTGGAATAATGTGGTGTTCATTGAAAAAGTGTTCCAATCAACTTCCAACAGACATATCAGAGTATACAGACCAAATAAAACTAGATACAATGAAGAATATATTAACAATTCTGATCGATCTGGAAGATTTTCGGTTAATGTGTGGGCGTGGTTAAGTAGACATGGACTGGGGGTGTGTTGGATTTTAAATGAAAGATTTAACGCAATCACATATAAAAATATTTTGAAAAATGTGATGTTGCCTAGTGTTAGACATCATTTCCCCGAAAACAATTTCATACTGCAGCAAGATAATTGTCCAGTCCATAATGCCCAAATAATAAAAGAGTGGTTTGCAACAAACAATGTTGAAACTATGGTGTGGCCTGCAAAATGTCCTGATGTCAATATAATTGAAAACGTGTGAGGCATGATGACTAAAAAAATATACGATATAAATTTTAGACCACAAAATAGAGACACGTTGATAAATTTTATTGAACAAACATGGGATGAGTTAAGTGATGATCCTCTGTTAATCGCAAACCTTTATTCTTCCATACCCCGTAGGCTAAATGAAATTTTAGAAAGATATGCTATGACAAAATATTAGATATTACTGTTTTTTAATTATTACAGAGGTTGTTTACATATTTTTTTCTAAATTAATTAATCTGAAATTTGTTATAGATCATTCATTGTTAAATTTTGTGATTTTATAAATATATTTGCAGTTATTTTTTAAAAATAAAATTAATTTATAAGAAATAATTTGAAATGGATTGACCCCATCATATGATTTTAAAAAATGATGTATATTTGTATATTCTTGTACAAATTTTTTTTTTAAATACTGGATATTGCAGGCAGGTTTACACGATACAACTGTTGTACAACTTTTTATTGAACAGAACTGTACTTTTAACACAAATATCTTACAATATTTTTTTTATTGGTTGAATTAATACATTTAAAGGAATACGCAGAGGTACCAATTATTATAAATGTTAGTAAATAAATAAACGTTGACGTTATTTTTTAAAATTTGACGTTTCACTTTTAACACTAGTGCTTTAAGGCACAAGTGCTTTAAAGTAACATTTTTAAGGCATTTAGATAGTGTTAAAAATTGGATTTTTAAAACTTAAACCCCCTTAAGCTGTATTTACAATATTCGGTACTTGAAAGTTTGTGGGCAAGAGAAGTTGAACGGTGGTATTGAAACTGGTGCCTGATTTCCCAGTTTTGTGATACAAGTCTGTTGGTTATTTTAAATGGGATGTTCTGTTTATTTTTAATGTAATGGATCGGGAATGCCAAATTTATAAATGTTTTACCTATATCTATATAAATAATTTGCTAATGTGGATATATTTATATGTAGGTAGGTATATACAGGGTGATTCACGTTGAGTGTCCTATTAAAAGTTTTGGGAAACCAAGAAAAATAACTTTTTGAAATTTGGCACACGGCCATAACAGGTAATAAGCTACATTTTAAAAATACATTGGCAAGTGCAGTGTTGCCAGATCTAACCGAAACCAACGACAACTTTGTAAATTTAAATGGAACACCCTGTTTTTTATTGCATATTCGGTTTCTACACAAAATTCTAAGTAAGTTTTATTAACATCTTCCTATACCTATATCTTACCGTTTTTAAGAAAACAATTAATTACTATTTTTTCAAAGGGAAATGACCATGTTAAAAAGGTTTAAAATTTACGTGCCTCACCGCGCTGGATACTACAAATTTTTTATGGGGTTAGACAATGCATGTATTTAAAAGATCTACATGCTATTATAGCAATATATCTTACAGGGTGTTCCAAAAAAAAATACATTTTTACCGATAATAAATAATGATTAAAACTCAGTTTTTTCAAATACAACATACTGTATTTTATCCCATTTTTAAATAGACCAATAATGTACCTACAAAATGTCCATACATGTTTCTATACCCATCTGGCACCGTTTTTTAAATACAAACGAATTTTAATTTTTTCCCTATTTTTAAATACTATCTACAGTAAACCACCGCCGCGCCGGCTTAATTTACAATTTACCTAAGTAGGCTATGAAAGTTTGTATTTTAAATTGCCCTAACAACTATTTGACATATAAGGTAAAAATAATTTATTTTGTTTGATTAATAAGGAATAAATGCTTAAAAAATTAAAATTTGCTTATATTTAAAAAACGGTGGCAGATGGGTATAGAAAAATGTATGGACATTTTGTAGGTAAATTATTGGTCTATTTAAAAATGGGATAAAATACAGTATGTTGTATTTAAAAAAAATGAGTTTTAATCATTATTTAATATCGGTAAAAATGCAAATTTTTGGGACACCCTGTAGGATATATTGCTATAATAGCATGTAGATCTTTTAAATACATGCATTGTCTAACCCCAAAAAAAATTTCTAGTATCCAGCTCGGTTAGGCATGTAAATATTAAACCTTTTAAACATGATGATTTTCCTTAAAAAAAATAGTGAATAATTATTTTCTTAAAAACGGTAAGATATAGGTATAGGAATATGTTAATAAAACTTACTTGAAATTTTGTGTAGAATCTAAATTTGCAATAAAAAATAGGGTGTTCCATTTAAAATTACAATGTTGCCGTTGGTTTCGGTTAGATCTGGCAACGCTGCAATTGCCAAAATATTTTTAAAATGTAGCTTATTACCTGTTATGGCCGTATGCCAAATTTCAAAAAGTAATTTTTTTTGGTTCCCCAGAACTTTTAATAGGACACTCAACGTGAATCACCCTGTATATTTATTTGTCTCTCCACGTGATTCTAAAGTTATGGCTTAAGTTAAAATCATGAAATTTGGCACAGTGGTAGTCTTTAGCAGTGGCTTGAACCTAACCAAGTCCCTTTTTTGAATTTCGCCCCGGGACAAAAATAGGAGCAAAAAAGTGTTTTTTTACCTTTAGCCGTACGGAAGGCGTCTTACGGAGACAGAGGCTACTTAATATTATCTCTCGCCTTTTGCTTTTCATCTAGTTTTTAAATCATTGACGAGAAAAAAAGTACAAAGCATAATTGCCTTTTTTAATGGGGCATCCTGTTTAGTATTCTCCTATTCTTTTTAAAATAAAATAACCTTATTAATACTACACATTTTACATTAAATTACAAAAAATAGGTATTTTTGAAAAAAAAACGAAATTTATGAAAAAAAAACATCAAGAACCTAAACATAGAATTTAAATTTTGAACTCCTTGTGTAAAATTTTATTATTTATTTAATTTTTTTTATATATTTAATATTATTTCCATAGGCAACTAGGTTTTCATTTAGCGTTTTAAAATTGTTAATGCTTTATTGCCTTCCTTCCGATATCTACCGAAAAACATATAAAAAGTATCTGCACTTTTTTCCGCTTTTAAAATAAAATTTATACTATATTTTTTAAAGTTTTTAAACTTCATTTCATTTAAATCAAAATTAAAGAAAACACGAAAAGCTGGCAGTATGTAATTCTTATTTCCTGCTTAAATATTACACAAAATATTGCTGCGACTAATTGTTTCTAGGACAACTTGCATTTTACTAAACAAAATGCGTGCTTTATTAATTAAAATTAAACATGAATAAAAAATGGGCAATAATCTAATAATTTAAAATAATTATTTATTATTTTATAAATGTAACCAATTAAAGAATTGATAAGTTATATTTTATACAGTATGTGCAAAGTTTAAATATTATAAAGTTTTCCTAAAATTTTGAACAAATAACCAGTGTATTGAAAAATAAATATAAGGTGTGTGATATTATTAATTAGGGTAATTGTATTGGCAATTAAATAGTCAAATAAAATACAGAATGTTTCACTTAAAAAAATGCAACTTTGGGTTATATCTTTTAAACCATAACTGATAAAAAAATAATTTCGTACGCCACTGGATTCTACGTAAAATTTTACGTAAACATAATATATGTAATTTTTTAAATCTTTACTAACAACTAAGATACAGAGGTGTACTTAAATCGTCAAAATTTGAGAAACGTCCTGTATCTTCGAGACAAATCAAGTAAGTAATTTGTCGGGGGTAATATCCCTAGTGCATTTAATTTTTCTGGAAAAATTCGGAAAAACGAGTTTCTAAGTAATTTGTTTTAACAAATAGCATGAGCGAGAGTGGTTTTAAAAATCCGAGTCGAAGACAAGGATTTTTCCACTTTCGCGAATGCTATTTGTTAAAACACATTACTTACAAACGACTGTTCCAATTTTTCCACAGGAAAAATTAGATGGACGAGAGATATTTGGTGAGATTATTTCCTGAGTCAAATAAACATTTTATTTTAATACAACAATTTTTTTTATTAAAACAATAAGAACAATAATTAATACGAACAATATAACTTTCAAGCTAGGAAAGGTAATTACTTCAGACTCATTTTAAATTACAATTAATATAAAAATTACAATTATTGTAGGTTACAGAAGTATTGTTAGCCATATCGGTTAAATTGTTTTTAATTATGATTGTGGTAGCACTATTCTCTATGTTGCTGTGAGGAGTGTCAAAGGATTGATGGTGTTGGCTCGAAGAAGTGTCTATTTTCTGTCTTTTCAAGGGAGCTTCGAAGCTCATAGATGGTACATTATTTTGGACGGTTCTTAAAGCAGTGATGATATTTGAATGATGTTGACTGTCCATTTGTAGATACGGTTGGATAGACGCAGCTTTAGAATGCCCTGTGATTTTGATGAGTTGATCGCATAGAATGGTTAGATATTTTAACTTCTGTCGTGTTCATACCTGTTTTGGCTGCGTCTTTTGTCCATTTCTTCCAACAGGAATTTTTTTAAACCATCCAGTGCTACGATTGGATTGCCATGCTGAATTTGGTGTCAAAAACAATCTATTTGTTGTTATTTTAGACGTTCGTTTGTTTAACAGGGATTTGTACAAACGTACAAAACTCAGGGTTTCTTTAATTAGGAACAAGCCACTTGCTATCGCACAGATTTTTTGCACCACCTTGTGCAGTTTTGCTGAAGACTGTGTTATACTCGATCCTTCCTTAAACAAGGGATACATAATTTGACTTAAATGTCAAAATATATTTTGTAGTGTGATTTAAAAGTACATGTATGTAACTTTTAATTTTTTTGGAAAAGCAAAAGGAATTTTAGTGCTTGTATATCGTTTTTGATTTTTTGATTTTTTTTTTACAAAAATAGAACAGCTAGCAAACTTTGGATGCTAAAAAGATGGCGAAACGTAATTTATACAAGGTATTGCAAAAAAGACATTAAAAAATTGCGAAAACAGATTTTACGCCAAGATAAAAAGTATGCGCACATATTTTGTTTTGATATAAGCGTTTTTTCTGCCACGTTACAATAAACATTTACAGATTTTGTTGCCAAATAAAAAGCAATATCTCACCTGTTTTGATTCGATAATTACCAATTTCTTCTTTAAAATGTTCTGTTAAGCAACGAGCCGCTTCTCCGCCCCTCCAAGCAAGCTCAACTGCTGCAATTAAGTAAAATTTACGCTGCAACCCGGTTGGGGTTGTCTCATCCCATAAGGACACCATCTTGTAGTAGTCGTCCATATTTAAAGAAGCTGAACTTGTGTTCCTTTTTTCTTCATGTTTTTGGAGATTTCTCCTTTTCGCATTTCGAGCGTCTCTAGCTGGCTTAAAGGGAATGTCGTGGAATGGGTCGAACACGATATTAAATTATTGAAAATATTTATCCTGCAGTTTTTTGGCAACGATATTTCACATTACTTTTACACACAGTTCTTTGTAGTCTTGCCCATTAGCTTTACGCATGTTCCATGCCCAGTCCTTGAGGATTAAAATTAGCTCGCCTGTAGTTGTTGAGTAATTGGTAATTTTTTGCTTGGCAAAATTCCATAAATTGCTTCCAGATCGATGTGTGAGTTTTCTGAGTATTTAGTGGAACACTATTTTCCAACAGCCGCATTAATTTTACTTTCGGAAACATTTTCAAACCGATTCATTTTGAGTTTCAGTTAAAAAATTAATAAATTCGTAAGCGTTGTTTGTGATCTTTGTTGTTGGTAACGGTGCATAGCAACACAGCATAGAAACCATCAGGTTTGTTTTTACAAGGCAACTTGTCAAACCTGCATGAAATTTTTTCGATTTTTTTCCGGAAATACTGCTGACAGCTAAGTTGACAGTTGTTAAGTATTTTTTCCACTTAAACTTTATATTTGACATACCAATTCTTTATAGCGATTGGTCAAAATTAATAGGAAGGAAATAATCGCAAAAATCATAAATTCTTATACGTTTATATATTTTTTTAAATATTTTTGACAAACGGTTTTGCCCAACAACTTGTTTCTTTATTTTAGCTCCTTTCTTAAAGTTTGTATAAACGCGCTTATATATTAGTGTGCAATCAGTGATCTTACATTAAAGTTAAATTATATTTAAAGTTGTCTGAATAAAGCAGCCTTAAATAACAAAAAAAAAATCCGTTGGTTTAAAACTTTTTTGATTACCCTGTATAAACATTTATGAATAAAGAGTAAACATTCTCTTATGTAAAAGACGTATTACCTATCAAAGCATTTTCACGATATTGCTTGGTCCGTAAATATTGACCCAACAATCTGCGATCACTAGCTTTTTGGATCGCATCAAATTTCTTTGGCATTCCACACCTGTGCTTGATGCTTCTCCACAGGATAATCTACTAATGGGGTCAAAGGTAAGCGAAAGGAAATCGGAGAACTTCGCGCGTCTGGATTGGATTTTCGACATGTGCTGGAAATTAAGCTAATAAAATTATTTTATTTTTATGTTGCTACTGGGACTAAGGTAAGTTGAATCATTTATAGATAAAAAAAAAGATAAATGGCATATAAAATGGAAAGCTGTATAAAATGTGTTTGTGGCCGCTTTTAGAAAAAAAATCCTATTAAATAGAAACGTTTTTTAAAAATGTTGTAATAATTCTACAGGGTACTCGGCACATGAGTAGACATATTGCTCAATAACTGCTTATCATCACGTAAAATAATTATTGTTGACAGTGTCCACTGACAGCTCTATGTTACATTACCTTAGTTGCTATTCACCGACACAGCCGCCTTGCGAACCCACTTATCTTTAATAATAATTACTATTAAAAAGAAATGTTTTTGTATTAAGGGGTCGACGTTTGAAGAAAAAACAGCATATTTTATTTGGAGAAAAAGTTACTTTTCATGTCTTGCTCAATATGAAATAATATACTATTTTACGTGCGAAAAATTTAATTTTAAAACATTTGGTATTTTATCAATTAAATTTCAGCTATTATAGTTCGGATAGGACTGGAAAGAAGGCCCTCCAATCAAAGCCGATCATATCTGGTATACAGATGGCTCCAAGACCAACAAGGGAGTAGGAGCTGGCATCTATGAAGACAAGCCTAGAGAAAAGATAACCTTAGGTCTTGGTCAGCATGCCACGGTTTTCCAAGCGGATATCGCAGCAATAATGCATTGTGCCGTGCTGATTAAAGAAAAAGGGAGTAAAGGAAAAAACATCGTCATTTACTCGGACAGCCAAGCGGCCCTCAAGGCCATCAGTTCTCCAAAAGTTAATTCCAAACTAGTAGGGGACTGTATACAAGCCCTGGATAAAGAAGGCTTGGCAAACAAACTTACGGTAGCCTCGGTACCAGCTCACGAGGGCCACCCAGGTAACGAAGAGACCGACGACCTAGCCAAAAGAGGATCAGCCATGGAAATGATAGGCCCTGAGCCATTCTGTGGAATCAGTGGACAGGCCTCCTTAAAGCATCTATCAAGAGCTGGGTAGACAGAGAGTTTCAAAGCTGGTGGGTACAAAGACCAGGACAACGTCAGGCAAAGCAGTTCATTAAGACCTGCTCGGCCAAGTTTACCTCGGACCCACTGAGCCACAGTCGTAAAGTCGTAAGGATAACGGTAGGTCAACTAACAGGACATTGCAAACTCAACAAGCACCTGGAAAGAATAGGCCTGGTGAAAGATAGCCTGGGTAGGTTCTGCCAGGAGGCTGAAGAAACAGCCGTACATGTGTGGTGACACTGTGAAGCACTATGTAGGCTTAGGTTTACTAGGCTTGATGAGGAAAAGCCACTGGCAAGATATATGGAATGGCCAGTGTCAAGACTCTGAAGTCTAGTTAAGAAGACGGGCCTGGATCAAGGTACTCTAAAGAACGATAGGAGAAACCACAATAATTCTGGCAAGGTTGCAGTGGTGGAGGTCATTTTTTCCATCTCCGCTCAAATAATCTAATCTAATCTAATCATAGTTCGTTGGTATGTTTGCGGTCGACGAATTCCATTTGGCACAATAAACCAAATTGTTTTCTATTCTCTAAGTCGCAAATTGTCAACAGCAAATCGCTTAATTTAACAACCCTTTGGTTTTATCTTCTTCCCCGTAACCTTATTAAAAAACAACACACACACACACACACACACACACACACACACACCACACACACACACACACACACACACAGAAAATAATAGTAGCACAAGTTTTGACACAATCAAAACTAAAAAAAGTTAGCAAAGAACCCAAAACCAGATTGTAATTAGGAACACAAACTTATTGCTTAAACGCCAGTTTTTAACATTAAATTATTAAATAAAAAATGTTTTAAATGCCCGATCTGTTTTCTCTGTCTTTACAGCTCTTTGGAATAAGATTATCTAAAATTTTGGCAACAATTCTATCCGGAATCAACGGAAAATCCATTATTTTATATGAATTTCAGTTTTGACTTTGACACATCACAACAATCAACACTTATTACCTTTGTTTATTTAACGACTATATAGGTAAGAAACCTTTCATGATTTTATTTTTTCTTTTATTTTAACTTGGGATTATCAGGCATTACTTCATGTGTATACCCTGGGGCAACTTATAAACCCTCGTCCCAAAGGCCCTCGGCTTTGTAGGATTGTTACCTTCATGGCATAAACATCTTCATAATGTCCTTAATATATAAATAACTAAAATATGTTCTATATTTCTATGTCTAATGTATATTAAATTTTTAAGAGTCCATTCGCGCCGCCAAAATTGGATCCAATTTGGGGTTCGGGGCATTATGTTTTTCTTAAAAACAAATAAACTTTGTGTGTAGCTCTGTTGGGTAAGAATACTTAATACAATATAAATTTAAGTTTGTCCAAGCCTACATAAAAATATTATTTAAAATTGAATATCCTGAAAACCAATGATTCGAGACTTTAGTCAATACACAAAAGAACGCAGCTTGCTTACGTGGCCACTATGCTTTTTGCTAATTCAGCCAGTGAATAACAATATGTCAGAAAACATGGGGTGTATCATATTATAGCTTTAATATGCAGAAACCTTTTTATGTAAATATTGTTTCCAATAACTCTATCAGAAAAGGTTTTTATTCTTCATTATTAACATAGTAAGAATCTTTTATTAGTATTTAAAACATCTTTTATTAGGAATATTTACTAAAATATATAATATATTTTAAACCCACAATGGGTTTCAATTAGGAGCTTTTTCTTTCTTATCTTAGTTTAATATGTATTAATTTTTAATAACCTTTTACTGAATTTAAATTTACTTAGCAATTGATAGGCATACAAAAAAAGTTTCACTTAAGACCTCTTCCTTTACTTCAATTTCAAACTCGTTTTAGTAACATTTCAATGAACCTATATTTACATTGATAGGCAGACAAAAAATCGCTACTTTTATAAACAATCTCACACCTTAAATGCAAACAATGATAATTTGCCGAAGGCTTGTTGAAGGAGTGGCTGCATTTATCTGTTTGTTAGCATAAGAACTTGCTGTTTGTTTTCCGTAAATAAACTAGTCAAAAATTGAACATTATGTTCTGAAAATTAGCATTTTTATGTGAATCAAATCTTTGTGAATGCTACCAAAAATGGGTTTGGAAATTAAGAAATTTATAATTAACACCTAAGCCTTTTTGGGTCATTATAACATATTTTGACTATTCTAGTATACGGGATATTTTAATTTATTCTTTTAAATATTAACTTTATTATATGTGTTTTCCAAAGTTTGTTAAAGGAGTGGCTGCATTTATATGTTTGTTAGCATTAGAACTTGCTATTTGTTTCCCGTAAATAAACTAGTCAAAAATTGAAAAGTATGTTCTGAAAATTAGCATTCCTAAGAGAATCAAGTCTTTGTGAGTGCTGCCAAAGTTGAGTTTTGAAATTAAAAAAATTGTGATTAAAACCTAAGCCTTTTCGGGCATTATAACATATTTTGAATATTCTAGTACCCAGGATATTTTAATTTATTCTTTTAAATATAACCTTGTGTTTTCCAAAGCTTGAGAAGTGGCTGCATTTATCTGTTTGTTGGCATTAGGACTTGCTGTTTGTTTTCGTAAATAAACAAGTCAAAAATTGAAAAATGTGTTCTGAAAATTTGGATTTCTATGTAAATCAAGTTTTTGTGAATTACAAACAAACAAAACAAAGATGGTTTTTGAAATTAAGAAATTTGTGATAAAAACCTAAGCATTTTCGGGTCATTTTCAAATATTCTAGTACCCTTTAAATTTTAATTTATTCTTTTTAATATTAACTTGTATAAAATATGTGTTTTCCTTGTTGAAGGAGTGGCTGAATTTATCTGTTTGTTAGCATTAGGAGTTGCTCGAGGACTTGCTGTTTGTTCTTCGTAAATAAACTAGTTAAAAATTAAAAAAATAAATGTTTAAAAAATTTGTATTTCTATGTGAATCAAGTCTTTGTGAACGCTACCAAAGATTGGTTTTAATATTAAAAAATTTATGATTAAAACGTAAGCCTTCTTGGGTTATTATAATATATTTTGAATATTCTAGCACCCAGGAGATTTTAATTTAGTCTTTTAAATATTAACTTGTATAACATATGTGTTTTCCAAAGTTTGTTGAAGAAGTGGCTGCATTTATCTGTTGTTAGGACTTGCTGTTTGTTCTCCGTAAATAAACTAGTCAAAAAAAAAAACAATTTGAAAATTTGCATTTCTATGTGAATCAAATCTTTGTAAATGATGCCAAAGATTTTAAATTTAAGAAATTTAAAATTAAAACCTAAGCCTTTTCGAGTCATCTTGACAGATTTTGAATATTCTAGTACCCGCGATATTTTAATTTAGTCTTTTAAATATTAACTTGTATAACATATGTGTTTTCCAAAACTTGTTGAAGGAGTGGCTGCGTTTATCTGTTGTTGGGACTTGCTGTTTGTTCTCCGTAAATAAACTAGTAAAAAATTGAAAAAAACAATTTGAAAATTTGCATTTCTATGTGAATCAAATCTTTGTAAATGCTGCCAAAAATTTTAAAATTAAGAAGTTTAAAATTAAAACCTAAGCCTTTTCGAGTTATTTTGACAGATTTTGAATATTTTAGTATAGTGGGATCATTTTTAAAATGAAAATTCGGTGCCCTTTGGAAAGAAAAAAAAAAACAATAAAAAGTAGCAAAAAGATTTAATTTTTATTGTCGGTCGGCTTTGCTTTTTATATGGTCCATTATTACAGACACCTGCGGGAAGGCGGCACATTATAAAAAGCAAAGGCGCCGCCAAATCTTTTTTGCAACTTTTTATGTTCTTTTTCTTTTCAAACGGCACCGAATTTTCATTTTAAAAATGATCCAACTATACTCGGGATATTTTAATTTAGTCTTTTAAATATTTACTTGTATATTACATAATATGTGTTTTCCGAAACATTTTTAAAGATCTTTTTTTTTTTTCAGGTGAGTACTGTTGAGTTTTAAGTTTTAGTAACCTTGTATTTAAAATAAAGGTAAAACCAGTTATGTAAATAAAATAAAGTTTGACATCATTTAAAATAAAACTGTCGTCTTTTTATCTTTGCCCTTGATATTCTGCTATAATTCCAAAAGGTTACAGGCCCAGAGCAACGTTACTAAGTTATTATGTCGACCGGAATTCCGCCCATAGAAAAATTGAAGGGAAGAGAGAATTTTGATTCATGGAAATTCACGGTAAAAAGTTATTTGGAACATGAAGAACTTTGGAACTGTGTATTGGGCACAGAAACGGATGAAAAGAAGATATCGAAAGCAAAAAATAAGATTATTTTACTCCTGAAACGGTTAATTATGTGCATGTCCAGTCAGCCAAAACTGCAAAAGAAGTTTGGGATAACTTGATCAAAGCTTTTGAGGACAAGGGACTGACCAGGAAGGTAGGACTTTTACGTACATTAATTACCACCAAGTTGGAAGACTCAGTTGAGGAGTATGTTAATAAAATAATCAGTACCGCACACAAACTCTCAGAAATCGGATTCACCGTTAGTGAAGAATGGATTGGTGTGATTCTTCTTGCTGGTTTACCAGATGAATACCGACCGATCATCATGGGAATCGAGAGCAGTGGTGTTGCAGTGACAGGTGACAGCATCAAATTGAAATTACTTCAGGATGTCAAACCAGAAAGGACAAATCAAGAAGCGTACGACAGTAGAAGATTTAAGAGAAACCATCCGAATCATTTGAAAGAAAATGCTCATGGTAAAAGCCGAAATAGTAAGTCAGTGCGTTGTTTCCAATGTAACAAATACGGACATTTTGCCAAAGATTGTGACAAGCACAAAGATAACAAAGATGTGGCATGTTATTCTGCGTTATCAGTATCTTCAAGCAGTATAAACGCTGAAAATACGTGGTTTATTGACTCCGCAGCAAGCATTCATATGACCAATGATGATAATATGCTTAAAAATGTCAAAAACACAAGTGAGTATCAGATCAGCACTGCAAATAACCAGGTTATGTCAGCATCTAAAAATGGTACAGTAAAATTACCAGTTTCTGATACAGTTTTTCTTAAGGCTCAGAACACAGTCTACGTTCCGGATTTAAAGGTCAACCTACTATCGGTGAGTCAAATGGTTAAAAGAAATCTTTCAGTTATTTTTAAATCTACGGGCTGTAAAATTTATGATCCGCAGCAGCATCTAATTGCGACCGGCACCCTAAAAAATGGTTTATTTCAACTGGACTTAGTACGTACAAATGAACTAGCATGCCATGTTTCCGCAAGTAACTCAAAAATGATGTGGCACCGTCGTCTAAGACACTTAAACTATGCGAGCTTGGACAAATTGAAAAATGGTATGGTCTCAGATGTTAAATTCGATGAACAATTGATTTCAAAGTGTGAAATCTGTGTTCAAGGAAAAGGCCACCGATTGCCGTTTAAGGAGAGCAACTCGCGTAGCAAAGAAGTGCTTGAATTGATTCACTCAGACTTATGTGGACCGATTGAATCTAAAAGCTTAGTAGGTTCACGATATATGATAACTTTTCTCGATGATTACAGGCACAAAACGTTTGCGTATTTTTTGAAGTCCAAAAGTGAGGCGTTCGAACAGTTCAAAACTTTCAAGAATCTAGTAGAAAATCAAACAGGAAAAACAGTAAAGATCTTACGTACTGATAATGGTGGTGAGTACGTTAATAAACCTTTTGAAAATTTCTTGAGAAGCAATGGTATCATACATCAGGACAGTACCGTACACAGCAGAACAGAACGGAAAAGCTGAACGTTTGAACCGGACAATTATTGAGAAAGCCAGATGCATGTTAATCGATTCAGAATTACCCAACATTTTCTGGGCAGAAGCAGCGAACACGGCTGTGTATCTTCTAAATCGATCACCGACGAAATGTTTGGATGAAAAAACGCCAGAAGAAGCATGGAGTGGGGTAAAGCTCAAGCTAGAGGGGCTCCGTATTTTTGGTTGTAAAGCACATGCTCACATTCCAAAAGAAAAACGCAAAAAGTTGGAAAGAAAAACTATACCATGTATCATGATTGGTTATAGCACAGAGAGCAAAGCTTATCGACTATTTGACCCTATAAAGAAAGAAGTGCTTATTGCTAGAGATGTGACATTTTTTAAAAACAAGAAGGGCAGTTTACTGTTAGAAAAGAATCAGAAGCAAAATGAAAAGCATTTTTTATTTTTTCCAGAAGAACAAATTGAAGCAGAAGTAAGAACTGAACCTAGTAGAAGTGTTATAGAAGTTCAAGGAGAAGCATCTTCGACTCTTACGAGTTCGCCAGAAACCGCGTTGGAAGAAGTTATTCCTCAGATAAAACCTAATTTTAAAACACCTGATTTTGACCATGAATATATGACCAATACAGATTTTGACTCTTCCGATCTGATTTATCCATCTTCATCAAACCAAACTTCACAAACTTTACGCAGAAGTGAGAAAAAGAAGAGCACCGAAAAGTTTAGAAGATTATGAGGTCAGTTTTGTAACTATGGTTGATGAGGCAGATCCAGTGACCGTTGAAGAAGCTCTTAGCAGACCTGATAGTGACCTATGGCGTGCAGCCATAAAAAAAGAATATTCTGCTCTAATTGACAACCAAACGTGGGAGTTAGTAGAATATTCTGGTGACAGAAAGCCTTTAAATAACAAATGGGTATTCAAAACTAAAAGGGATGCAAGTGGCAACATCGTTAAACACAAGTTCAAGACCAAGATGTGTGCGAAGAAGCAAGGTTTAGTTTATTTTAAATAGAGGGGCTGTTGAGTTTTAAGTTTTAGTAACCTTGTATTTAAAATAAAGGTAAAACCAGTTATGTAAATAGAATAAAGTTTGACATCATGTAAAATAAAACTGTCGTCTTTTTATCTTTGCCCTTGACATTCTGCTATAATTCCAAAAAGTACCACTATACTTAAAACTACAAAAAGGTCATGTAAGTTACCAGCTTTATTATATAACATTGATATTATTATATATTTATAGAATTACCATTAATATTTTCCATTTTGTTTTTAATTTCCACCTAAAAACGTTAGAGCTTTTTTTAATTTAAAAACAAGTTGTTTTTGGCAAGTTCCGTAATTTTTATTTTTATTTTTTTGCAATAGGTTTATTGATAGTAAAACTTTTGTTAAAACCATCCTGCAGACATGAATGATTTTTTTAAATGTGGTAGATAATACTTATACAGGGTGTCCTGATAAGGTCGTCCTCCGGCAATGTCTCGATAACCCTTCATCGCATAGCTTTCGAAAAAAAATATTTATAGTAAATCCAGGTTTAAGAAAATGTTCAAAATTATTTTCATGTTTCTAATTCCACCGCTAAAGGGCGTAAAACTAGGAACAAAATTGAAAACAGGGATTATTTAAAAATTATGCCATATTAACTTATATCGTTAAAAGTTTTCTCGCAAACTATGTAAAACAAGGAAACTTTTTTCTTTTAAGCGTTTTTCCCTAACCTGTCAAATATAGGAAGGGTAAAGAAGCAAATGTACATTTGACAAAAAATAAATAACTTTTTTTCGGCTTTACCGATTTTGATAAACTAGGTCTCGTTTGAAAAAGCTTTTACCAGAGTTTAAGTTAAAATATTGCTTTAATTATTTTTTTTTGTTTTATCCCTAGAAAATAGTTTGTGCCAAAGTTAAATATTTTGTCAATATTTTCAAAAAATTCAAATACAATGGTAAAATTATTATAAGCTCATTAAAAAGAGCATAAAAAAGTAAAGAAACTGGTGAAAACCGCATTTCGATATTTTAGTTAATTCTCAACTTATTGCCGAAAAAAAGCATTGCTCGTATCCGTTCCTATTTTAAACTGTCAGATAAAGAACGCGGCGTTTTTATCGAGAGTGCCGGGACGAAAATCACAAAAAACAGGGACGTCAAAAATGACAAGTGCATTGTTTGTCAAACCTGATAAATTTAAATTTAGTTCTTGTTTATCGCAATTCATCGTTATTATTATTAGTTGTAGTGTTGCGAATCGTTATTAGGTAATTTTAAATTATGTCTTATTTTAACACCGAAGCATACGATATACTCGCCGTTTATTTTAAAAAATTTCAAAATGCCTTTATTGCTGCAAGAAAATATGCCATAAGATATTTCAAAAGACGACACTTTAATAAAAAAGTTTTTAGACGTTTGACAATTCCTTTAAAAGAAACTGGAAATGTGCATCCTATTCCAGCACACTGAATATACAGTTAACTAGAGCCCGTAGATAATAATAAATTAGCTATTATTATCCACGAGCCGTGTAATTATGAATACTGTTATTCAATTTTTGATAAACAAATAATAAGTATAATATTGATATTATTCAATATTCGTAGAAAAACAAATGGTTTTTGTTGTCATGGCATTCTCAATAAAAACGCCGCGTTGTTTATCTGACAACTTAAAATAGAAAAGAATACGGGCAATGCAGTTTTTCGGCAATAAGTCGAGAATTAATTAAGATGTGGAATTGCGATTTTCACCACTTTCTTAACTTTTATGTTCTTTTTAATAGGCTTATAATAATACCATTGCATTTATTTTTTCAAAAATATTGACAAAATTTATAACTTTAATACAAATCAGTCTCTAGGGATAAAACCAAAAATAAATACTTTATCTTAAGCCCTGGTAAAAGCTCTTTTAGACAAGACCTAGTTTATCAAAATCGGTTAAGCCAAAAAAAAGTTATTAATTTTTTTTTCAAATGTACATTTGCTTTTCCCCCCTCCCTATATTTGACAGGTTAGGGAAAAACGCTTAGAAGAAAAAGTGTTCTTATTTTACATAGTTTCTAAGGAAACTATCAACGACATTAGTTAATACGTGTTTTAAATCTTGTTCTTAGTTTTACGCCTTCAAGCGGTGAAATTAAACACTTGAAAATAATTTCCAGCATTTTGTTGAGGCTGGTTTAACAATAAATATTTTTTTCCGAAAGCTATGCGATGAAGGGTTCTCGAGATATTACCGGAGAACGACCTTATTAGGACATCCTGTACATATAAAATTAATACATTTGTAAAGCCGCATATTAAATATCTTCAGTACAATTGAGAACTGCTTTACGTCAGTTTGAGTACGCCCACTTAAACAGTATAGACGACAAGTGCATAATTTTAAAACCTTTTCGTCTGGAAATCGTTTTAGATGAACGGTCATGTGACTGGATGCTAAATATACTTTATTTTGTCTACACTTACATTTAAAATTAAAACTTCAGTAAGTAGTTACTGGTTTTCGGCGTGTAATTCGGTATTTAGAAGATTTTTAATAAACGGGTTTTATAATAATAAATAAACCTATCTTAACAGAGCTTTTATTAAAAAATTTTTTAAAAATGTTTAAAAATTAAAATAATAGACGTAAGTTCACTTGGTTAAATTTCGAAAAACTTCTGTGGTAAAGTGCTTTAAAGTGATGTGTTTACGTCGTGCTACAGACGATAGTTTAAAAAAAAAGAATATAGTTCGATATAAAATACACAATTAAAATATAAAATATTTAAAATACCTTGCAAAACTGCGTATAATACAATATTACCTATTACATTTGCAAGTTTGAGGAATTTAGATTGTGCGAAATTTAGAGAAAAAAACACTTTTTACTTTTTTTTAAATATTAATTGTAAATTAATAATTTGTTAAGAAGCAGACTTCTTTTATAATTTTAAGTTCATTAAGTTTAACTAACAACTTTGGAAACACTTGTTAGGTATTTATGTCTTGGTTATGTAATATAAAAAAACTTAAAAAAATACTGCTAAAATTGGCAATGTGACAACTAAGTCATAATTTACTCTATATGCCAAATATGTCAAACACTGAAATCTGTCGCACCCTGAAATGACTAGTCAGTACATGTGTTGCCGTCAAACAGCGTAGAAACTCTATTTGACTAACAAATAGGCTATTACGCTGCTTGCCAGCAATTCATCTGCTGACTAGTCATTTTATGAAGAAACGGATTTCAATGTTTGACGCCGACATATATTTTAATTAAATACACATAAATATTTTGAATTCATTGCAGCAAAGCATTTAAAACGATCTCGCCGAATTTTTTAATATTAAAACTATATCAAAGAAACCTAGAAAGTTCATTTAATATGCAAGTATTCAATTTAGTAAAAATAAAACAAAAATTTCATCGGATCTTGCAGCAATTTATCTTTCAATGATTGTTCCCTCTCCTAAAGTATTTTTTAATTTAGTTATTTAAATTGCAATATTTGGGGCAAAAATAAGATCTTTTGAGTTTATTTTTTACACTTTGGAAACCCTGCTTTAGGCGACCGAAAAGTAATTTGCAAATAATTATTTTTTTATAAGTTTTATGTTCTTCACGAATAAAAGAAAACATTGCAATAATTTTCATAAGGGTTGCGATTACATTTTTTTTTAAATGTCAGATATCGTTGTTTTTACTGTCTGGTTAGTTCTCGTTAGATATACTGCGTTAGTAAAAATTACTGCAACTTTTAAATATCTTTAAAATCGCTAAAGCGGCGATTACGAAATTTGGTATTTAGGGGTTTTGGACAATGAAAAGTGATATCTGCGCTGTTGCCAAATTTCTAAGTTTTGCGCTACAGGTAAAGTTTTTGTTTTATTAAATGAGAATAAAATTTTATTAAATAAGATGTTTATTTTTATTGCAATGAATTGGGCGCAAATTTAATAAGATCCCAAATTTTCGAAATTCCTAGTTGCTGAGATATTACAACATCACCTCTTTAGTAAAAAGTACCAAAACGCTTTTTTTTAAACCGCTGATGCTCCGATTAAAAAAAATTGGATTTACTAAATGGAATGGTGATGTTGAGGGTGTTGCCAATATTTCCAGTTTTGCGCTATTCGAAATCATTTTGTTATGTGAAATGGAATGTCTAATTTATTGCAATGAATTGGTTGGGCCAGAAATTGTTAAAATTATATTTCCACTAGTTACTGAGATACAAAAACATTCTATTAAAGATATCAAAATGATTACGTGTACCGCAACATTAAAAATCTCTCAATACTGCCAATATCACTGTTTAATTGGGCATACTTAAAAATCACCCGTTACCAAATTTTGTAATCGCAGATTCACCGATTTTAAAAATATGTAAGCGTTGCGATCCTTTTTACTAAAAATGCGGTATAGCGATCTTCAAAACTAGAAAAAATAGAATTTTAAAAATTTGGAATCTTAATAAATTTGGCACTCCCAATTAAATACAATAAAAATAAATAGGACATTCCATTTCAAATAACAAACACATTACCTGTAGCGCAAAACTAGCGGAAATCTGGCAACATTGCAAATATCACTGTTTAATTCGGCATATCCAAAAACTCCACACGACAACTAAAAAGCATAGAAAAAAGCTCTCTGTGTAAAATTTTTATAGATTATCATTTTTATTTCCTGATGCTAACGAAAGAAAGAAATAAACATCAAAAATTTAGGAAAATTGAGTAAGTTTACTTTTTTTATGGAACACCTTGTATATTTTATTTAGAATAGAAAATAGGAGCCGATCCGAGTTTGTTTTTAATGCGATCAATCGTAAGTTAAGGAAAAACATTTGCAAGTGCAGAGAAAATGTTGATGTTACGTTTAAATTTTTTATTTTTTTTTTAGATTTTTGAAGTTCGTAATAAATTATTTGTTTTCCAAGGCAATGTTAGTTTTCACTTTTAATCAAATTTTTATTTAAAAACTTAAATGTTTTTAAAAAGGCTTAACAAAATGCCATCAAACTATGTATTTTTGAATGGAGGACGATATATACCTTTTATTCTAAATTAAAATATACAAGATATTTTGTTTTAAAAAAGGTACCCTAACAATTTTTCTAAAAGATTTAATATTCTTTTTTTTCGCTATGCTCCAAAGATAATAGATTAAAAAACTATGAAACTTTTATACAAGAAGTTTTTTTCTATCCTTTTTAGTTATCATGGTATGCGGGTGTTAAAATATAAATGAAAACCCTGAACAATTTGTAATCAAGGTCATTTTTTAATTAATAGTGTACGTTTATTAATAAATAAAGTATGTTTATCGAGTTTTTCTAATAATATAGTTTCATATTTCATCTAACATATTTTAACTTCTATAAATACAAGTAGTTTTTTTCTTAGAATGATCTAGAAAAGCTTTTAGCTCAAGTACTAATACTAATGTACCCTGGGTGTATAAAAAGTTATAAAGGACACTATAATAAAGGACTTGGAGGTTTGAACATAATTTTTTTAATTTGCATGTTTAGAAGCAAATAAATACATTTTGGCTTAAAGGAGGAATCCAAACCTTTGGAAGCTGTAGTGCCTATGAAGGTTATTTTCTAAAATAATTTACACAAGGTTAAATGGTTATTTCGAAAGGCATTAGTTTCTCGCAAGTTGAGGATAAGAATAAACAGACTTTCTTCTGCGATAGTAAACACTATTAGGTCTTTTAAGTAGACATGATTCTTGGTGACAAAGTTAAACATTTATGTATCTTATAAATGTGTAAGTATCAATGTTTATATAAAAACAGGTTGCAGGAAAACCTTTTATGATTGACTGGTCTATCTTAAATTGCAGACCTTGTATTAAAGAGCTTTACTTATTAAAAAATGTACCAAAAAAAACATAATAACTAGCAGAAGGTAAGATGGTGCTAAGTTGGCCATATTGACAATTTTGACTGAACATTTTGCTTTAAAAAAATCCCTTGTGATTTTTATTTTTGACATGAAACAAATGTAAAATAAATTATATAATTAAAAATGTATATTTTTTATGTCTTTACTTTGCTTTTTTAGGTTTTAAAATCACTTTTTCCAATTGAAAAAATGTCTTATATATTACAATTTAAATTGATTTGAAACTTGTGCATAAAACCAATTCATAAACACAACAACAATTTTTTTTATTAATTCTTTTAAAAGTTCTTAAAAGAATTAAAATGAAAGACATAGATTTAAACGAACATTTGGCAATTTATCAGAATTCAAGTCAGAAGTGTAAAGGGGCTGAAATCGGAGACCTGCCTGACAATAACCAGGAATGTAGTGATTTCGGTAAAGCCGTGGTCACAAAGGCCGAGAGACTTCAAAGAGCTTTAAGATGGGCGGGGTTCAAAGCTGTAAGTAAAATTTATTAGTGTGTAATAAAGCTAATAACTATGTTAAGTGACTATAGGGTGATCGCTACTAACATTTGTTCGTTGACTTTATAGAAGAAATAAAAAATATGTTATATTACATATACAAGTAAAAGTATAGGTACAAAATATACCTTACATACATATATATATATATATATATATATATATATATATATATATATATATATATATATATATATATATATATATATATATATATATATATATATATATATATATATATATATATATATATATATATATATATATATATATATATATATATATATATATATATATATATAACAAGGCAGTTGGAGGCAATAGTACCAGTTTTCTAAGAAAGCTTTTGACATCTGTCAATAATTCCATCTTGCAAAAAAGGCCAAAGACCCTATTATCCACAAAAAACAGTATTTTCACCAAATATGGTTGATATTGAAACTCATTTTCTTAGCACGACATACATTATTTTTTTCCAGGCAAAGTTTATACTATTTTTATTTAATTTGTTTATTTTGCTTTTTTAAAGTTTTTTGTAACTTAAAATATTTTATTAACGTTAACTTATTATTTATCAATTAGTTAAAATCAATATTTTTTTTTAAGTTTTTTAAAATAATATTTGGTTTAGCTCAGTCAGTATGTTCCCTCTTTGTATTTTAATTTTCATCATATCTTTCACTTTATTTATTAAATCATTTAAAATAATATTGTATTTGAATTTGAGGTTTTCAGTCCCCATTAGTCCTTTTTTAGGTTTAAGTAAAATATTAATAATTCAAATCCATCTGTTAATACCAATGAGCTGTTAGTTTAACTAGAGAAAGCATCGATTTGGCATAAGTGTGGCATCATAAACGCACATTCTAAGTTTTAGTTTGTTTATTTATTCCTTTTTTAAATGGTCCTCCGTGCGGGTTGACTGCCATTTATAACTAGATCGCTCAACAAAACCCAAAATCACAAATATTAATCTTAATTAATTAGATTAATATTTGTGATTTTTTTGGGTTTTTTGGGGGGTTTTCTTCTTTTTTGTTGCAGGCGATCTGCAAGTTCATAGGGGTCCATAGGGCTGGCCAGGGTCAACCCGCATACCCCGGGACCCGGACCAAGAGGGTCCCATTTTCCAAAAAGTAAAAAGGCGAGTAACCCAAATAAAACAAACTAAAACATGGATCCGCCACAAAACTATAGAACATATTTGCACATTCTAAGGTTCTACCTAGCGATGAATGAACCTCTGTACTCAAAACAATAAAATCCACCAAAGCTAGGGAAAATGGTTACTACAAATACTATTTTGTCGTAAAGCGTGGCTGCCAAGTATCTTTCTGTTTCATTTATTTGATAGTATATTATGATTAAATTTTACTTAATTTATTCCTAAAATTACATCAAATTAAGCTCTACTATTGTATTTTAAACTGTTATTAATATTTGTTATATTTATTACCACTATAAAGTATAACAGAAAAGAAATAATATCAAAATACTATTTTGTTTTTAGACAGCTACTAATAAAGGCGCGACAACGTGACAACAGCGGATTTTTCGTAGAAGCGTACTTCCGCCACCTTCGGGTTTGGTCGACAGATGACACATTTAATATGGCGTTTTAGTCTAAATGTTTTTTGTTGTTTGGGTAATTTTTGTGACAATTGTATAAATTTCAGTTTTGTGTAAGTAATTTTAATAAATTAAAATGGTAAGGCAGTGCCAGTGACGAATATGATTTCTGGATTATCATTTCACAAGTAAGTACAAACTATGCTTCTACCATTGACCTGACCATTCTATCGTCAATAATAAACACAACATGTTGGGCGCAGCTCTCAATTGCGTTTATAAATGAAATGCTTTCTCTATCTATGATGTCAGCTTTTCGGTTAATACCCCATAACCCCTATATATTTTTTAGTTAAAGACAATGAACAAAATAAAACAAGGTTAAGCAAAATATAAAATTGAATATTTTCTTGACTATAACCTAACGTACTGTAATCTTTTTTTGTGTACTGCTTTGGATGAAGAATTGTTAAAGGATAATAAGGTTGTAATGAAACAACTGCTAAGGTAAAGGTTTCTTAGACCGCTCCAATTACCTTAGATCCCAATATTCCGACTTCTGGGTAATATAAGCTCTCGAATATTAATAATTTTTGTCAACTTCCTCTCTTGAAATATAGTTAATCAAATGCATATTGGCATTTTCTATTATTATTCAGAGCTATTGTACTCCAAATTGTGTTATAATACCTGTGAATTACACGTAGTTCCTTAGAACAGTAGGCATACTGCTGTTCAAAAAATTAATTTAAAGAATTGACGTTTCTATAGAACATTTTGTAGCAAAGTAGTAAAATTTATTTTTTTATACTTTGTATTATACTCTACGGCTTCTAGTTTTGCCATTTTTTTAAAGTATTTTTAATTTAAACCTAAATATAAAATAATTATCATTAGTAACAAATTTAGATATACTTTTAATGGCATCACCTTTATTATTGCAAATTGTAATAAATTAGTTTTTAAGGCCAAAGTATTTCAAAATATTAGTTGCTGTTCTTAAGGCTATTTTCAATATTTTGGGACATGTTGGTATACCCAAACACATCCAGATACCCAATAAAAAAAACTAATTTTTTACTATTTTGTTTAATACCCATAATGTTATTTAGTATATTATGGCAATTATAAATTACGTTTTTATTTGAGATAGTAAATCTAAAGTAACAGTAAATGAAAGAAACAAAAAAAATGCATAATTTTGTTGCAAAAATAATGTTACGGACTTTAGAAATATTTGTTTATTTAATACGAGTAGAACTGCAGGAAGTTAGAATTATTTTATTTAGGTTAATAACAGATCCACAAAAAAATGTGGTGTGTGCCCGAAAAATATTGCATTTAGACAAAAAGGTTACATAACTTAAATTAAAGGCCTGTTAAAAACACATAATCCACGTCTCATCAAGTTTCGTGTATCTTTTATAGTTTTTAAGATATTTACGTTTTAAATTAAAAAAATCGTCAATATGTGAAATTTCGCCTTTTCTTGATTTTTTGCTGTTTGACTTCTAATTTTAACTTTAGATTTATGTTCCACGGAAAAAAATACGCAAGAAAATCTTAGTCTGACATCCAGCACACACCACTTTTTTTGTAGACCTGTGTAACTTATTTAAAATAAATTGTCTTAGTTTTTCCCCATTCCGACGACCATCCTCTATTAAAGGAATTTTTTCATCTAATTCCAATATTTTCCATTCTTTCTTACATTTGTTAATAAAAAGGTGTAAAACAACAGTCCGTGTTTTTATACGAGATGTTAAGGAACAATGTTAATAACAGTAATAATTGAAAACTATATTTTTTATAAGGAAATTAGGCGTAATTTTAATTTATACTGTAAGTAAATAATAGTTGCAGTAATTATAGTACAGAATGCTAGTACACTAACCGGATCCTAAGTCCTAAATAAAGAGTACTAATCAGTTGATCGATTAGCTTTTCTCTTATTGGCAAGATGCGACACTAATATAACATCGAAAACGCTTTAAGGAGAAATAAATAATTTGAAAGAAAAAGTCAGACTTAAGTAATAGGGGAATTATTAACCAAAAACAGAAACTTTTGAAAGACGTTTGTATTACGGCATATTTTTAAGGAGCAAGAAACCGGCTCGGCTGCTAGGTTAAGGACCAAATTCAACTTTAAATGATTTCAAGGTTTTTTAGTCAGTTGACTTTATTGTCATTTACAAAGGGTTATATTTAATGTTAAAACAAAAATGGTATAGCGTCAATCTTCTACTCTTCATCTAAAAACACTTTATTTTGACAACATCTACCAAAACAAATATAAATTTTTTTCTCCTCAAAACAAATCTGCCAAATTTAGTATTTTGTAAAAATCCTTATTTAACTGATGTTAAGTTTATTTTGAGTTGTATTGCCAGCTAAAAGCTACTGCCATTAAAGATTAATTAGGAGTAAGTTTTGTAGCAAGCAAGTTTCAGCTTGAAAAAAAATGCGTTATTCTATTTTGTTAAAATTATAAAATACATTATTGGCGTGTTTTTATCGTATTTCACTCTGTATACTTTAAAATTCCATCTGACCACATAACCACTTAGTGCCAGTGTGGGAAGTAATGGTTTTCGGCTACAAAGCAAACATTTTCAGGTGTTTAAGGTGTAAACTTTATTTGTCGTTTTACTTAGACGAATAAAAGCCTTAAATAAAAACGAAAAAAGCTTGAATGAAATATGTCGTGTGAACAAAAAGGGGCACAGCTTTTCGAATTTAAGACCTTTTACCCTTGGGAGTAATTTGTCTTTCGGGATGTCTTTGATGATGGGTTTATTGGAATGTGATATATTTGTTCGAAAGGCAAATAATATAAATTTTACATTTCTTGTAGAAGTAATGTTTAAAAAAATACTTTAAATTTATATTTATTTTCAGTAAAGTTGGATTGTTGGATGGTTCAATTTATTGATCTTTTTATTATTTAACAATAAACATATTAAAAAATGTCTTAAAAAGAAATATCTAGCCTCATCCACTTCAATTTGCTATTGCGCCTTGTTGGCAGGTTATTTGATATTTTTAATTCTGCATTTTTTTAAATAATGTACAAGGTTATATTTATTTTACGAAAATTTTCATTTTTAAAGATTTTTGCAAAGAATTCCAGCCAAATTTTGTACTTCATCCAATAGCAAATATTACTCTTTTAAAGAAAAAAAAACAGTTAAACATTTAATTACTTTCTTTTATTATCAGATATCCATTATTAATTCATGTGTTTTTACGTGCTTATAGAATGACCTTTGCCGCATTGAAACACCGTCTCTCGTAAAATCATCGAATTTACACCACGCCAGGTACGGTTAGTAATTGTACGAGTGACTTCCAGTAAATACCGTGCGCCCTTGGATGTGTTTCTAAATGCACGTTAAACTGTAGATATCGTCGGGATCCAGGCGTTAATAGGGGATACTTAAGAGATGGTAGGTATTTGTATCCTGTCCGCACTATCGCGTTGTTTAAAAATGCCGTAAAATGCGTTATCTGCATGTTTTTGTACTGCATCCACGATACCTAGTACTTAGGCTTCATACAAGCCTTCGGGGGTTGTTATAAAGTTAAAAAAAATGTCAGGAGATGTTAGTAGCGCAGCAAGATAAATTAGCAGTAATCTATGTGATTATAATCCATCTTATTTTTAAAAATGCGAAAAAATGTAAACTTATAAACATTTTTTAAACCTATAATTATTAAGTAGGTTATTCGGGTAAAGATTTTTTATGCGTTGAGAAAGTTCTATCGAAAGATTGTTAAAAAATTTTAAATAAAAAAAAGTTTTTTAATTTTCAATTCATACATTTCGAAGTGTCATTTCATTATTTTGTAAGTCGGACGCTCTGGTGGAAAATAACCAGCTATGTATTTGTTGCAATGTTGGACTCTATCTGTTGGCTGGTATTTTATAAATAATTTTATATAATCCAAACCACTTAATTTTTGGTTAAATATTTTCATTTATACCCATATTTCACATGAATCAAAAAGGTTTGTGGTCTTAATTTAGTTACTTTCAAATTTTATTACGTTTTTATGTACAAAATGTCGGCATGCGTTCAAGGTTTTGACACTTGATTAAATATTAAATGGATCTACTATCATAATTTCTTTTCTAACCAATTTGTTACCCCAACTAATAACATACTTCGTTATCTAGTTTCTGAATCATTTATTCTGGTTTTTCATTCCAGGCCGCCAGTATCAATGGTTAACCTACAGACCTTAAGTTATAAACTTTTCTTCATTCACTATTATTTTTCTGGTTTAGATCCTTTTATTATTTATCCAGGTTTTCTCCATGGTAGATAGTTTGTTCTATAACCGTGTTTCGGTTCTGATATTTACTGCCATTAAATTCCAGCAGCAACTTTCTTGACTTTAAAAATTATGATTTTTTGCCATAAAGACAAATGAAGTTGATTTATACATTGACATATTTTTGCAGTCAAGAACTTTTAGTCACTCAATTTATAAAAAAAGAATAAACATAGCAGCTAAAAAAATCTATAATTCTGCTACTACTACTTAACCAGAGCTGTCGGTAATTAAATTAATATCATTGAAGAATCGTTTTCGTTTAATTCTCAGTAATTGAATTACCCAATTCAATTACTTTCCGGAAAAGGTAATTGTATTTGAATTATTAATTAATAAGGTATTGTAATCTTAATTGGTAATTAATTTTCACTAATCCCAAGTAATTCAATTACTTAGAAACTAATTCGATTACTTATAAAGTAATTGAACTACCTATAAACTTATTTAATTACCTAGAAATTAATTCAATTACCTAATAAATACTTAAATTACTACGAACAATTCAATTTCTCTCTCTGCGCTAATTTAGTATTTTCAATTGATGCTCGCCGCCACCGTTTCCATACTTTTTTTTGTGACAAATCTGTTGATGTTTGGGGTAGCATAAAAAGAAATTTTTGTTTTAGTCATTTAATGTTAAACTTGCTGAAAAAGCTATTTGAATAGTGTGACGTGCGCGTATGATGCATATTGGTATAAATATTTTATTTGTTTAGTGTATCGCGTTTAATATATGTGGTAATTGGAAATAGAGTTATTTCTAAAATATTTAAAAACTTTTAGTTTTAATTGATAATTGAATTACTTTTAACAAACATGCTAGTAATTGGTAATCGTAATTTACTATTACTTAGAAGAATAATTGGTAATTGTAATTGAATTACTTTTTAAAAGTAATTGCGACAGCTCTGTACTTAACATATAAAAAGGAACTAACAGAAATAAATTTAAGGTTATTATTATATTAATAGTTTTAAGATTTCTAAAGTAAATAAAATTATCATTTTAATTTACAAATGACGTAAATCCAGTTAGAGGTTAATGTTGATAGAAAACATTTTGTAAAACCCACTACACACTTTCGATAGTGCTGAGGGCTCCCAATAGGACCATTTTAGTAAACTTTATATAACCATTTAGGGACCATAGTGGAAAATAAAAAGTTTTGCAACTGGTTTGTGGTCTAACTTTATATTAGATGTAAAAGTACTTGCTAAAGTATAAATACCCGTAAAGTATATTTATCCCTAAAAGAACACTTTTTTTAAGTATGTATGAGTATAGTCTGTATTTGAACGTTTGATATTGATTTTATTAAATAAAAGATCCTTTAATATGTATTGATTCATATTTTTAACAAAATAATCAGAATATTTATAATAAGAATATTTTTTCAGGCCTGACGTTAAATACTTATAAGGTCTTTAGAATCTAATTTTAATTTTTTTTCTTCTCCCTAACAGACTTGTATTTTCTACAGATTTGACAGCTTATTATCATGATTGTACGTTATTAATTCTTAGCAAACCTATCGTTCTTTAGGAACAAAATTTTAATTTTACTTACCCCAACACAGAAAAAGTTAAGTTAAATCTCAATAAAAACTAGGTCCCCACTATGAAGTAAACTAAGTATCTATGATATGAACTTACACATTTTTTTGTTATTTATATTTGTTTGTGTTACTTAAAATAAGCATTGAAAAATAATTTATTGTGTTTACTTGCAATACGATATATCGATAAATAGGTATATCGTTACGCAAGATCGGTATCGGTCGATATATCGTATCACCAAAAAATTATATCGTAAGACCTCTACGAGTCAACAAGTTAACCAATGAAGTAATTAGTACAATATTGAAAAATAAATATGATAAAAGAAGAAATTTTTGCAATAATCAGTTTCTTATTGTATCTTATATTGCAAACATATTTTCCAATCCTGACTATTTAAGTAAATAGGATCAATTTCCAATTGGAATAAATAATCAAATTAATAAATATTTAAAAGAATAGAACCTAAAATAAAATATTTTCAGTACTTAAAACAAAACTAACAACTTTTCTTGACATTAATCGTATGATAACACTTAAGACTTATATAATCGATATTTTTATTACGTTTTAAGGTCAGGTTATTAAGCGGCCTTCAAAATTAGAAATAAAATTCCTGTATTTATATAACAGTAACCTACATTTACGCATTTTGCGTAAACCTATATCTTGCAGGTAATGTATTGAATCCTTTCCCCCCCGGAATATTTAAATTATAAGAATTAGTTGTTTAGCAAAATGCGTCATTATTATCACTTTCATCTTTTACGTCATCATTTTTCTTATTTGCCTCATGATTTTTTTCTTTACCTTTACACTTGTTAGTTTTTTTACAGTTATCTTTGATTTCTTTGTTTTCTTGTTTACAGTCTTACTAGAGTTTTGTTTTATCTTCAGTCTAATAGGATTTTCTTTTTTGGATGTGTCCTTGTAAATAGTGCTTTTTTGTAAATGAATAATTAAGCATACTCACATCGTTTAAAACAAGTCCAAAATGGTATGTCACTTTTATCAATAGTTAAAAATGCAACAGGCAAAGCTGGATTCAAAGGTCTTGCTTAGGAAATTATTAGCGCAGTCCTGTCAATAGTTGCTGAATAATAATTAATTAATTTATTTTTTTATAAAATTATTTAATAATTAATTAAATAATTAAATAATAATTTCTTTTGGCTTTGAGATAGTCAGATCAAAACAACCTCCAAAGACTGACATTTTTCAGATGAAGTATATCTAGACTACCTTGTCGGGGTGTTGGTTGACTTGGTGGTCAACTAGCTCCAAGATAAATTGTTCCACATGCCCCACATCATGTATAAATTTTTCACCTAGTTGCGATGAAATCAAATATAGTAAAATAACAATCAAAAATCAAACTCTACTTTAAATTACTTGAAACTTAATAACAACGTGTATAAAAGCATTACACAAAAAATATGACGGGGAAAATAATTACTTACATGTGTTGTTTTTGGTTATTTTGCAGATACTCACGAAAGGCGTTTACACCCGCAGCCGCGTTTTTTATTAGGGGGGTGGGGAAACGGTGTCGTCCACCAAGTTACATTGTCATCCTGTCCCTATCCCCAGGGTTCGCTGCTACATAAGTAGTTTAATAATATTTTAAGTATTTCTATAAAACTTATGACGTAATGTCACGAATGGTAGATTAACTTATTATAGCAGGTAAATGCATTTCTTTTATTTTTTTAAAGATTATAAAGTACCTATCTGGTGAACTGCCAGTTTGTAAGCCTCATAGGCCTATACCTTCGAATCTAGATGAAGGAAGTCCAGTCGGGTAGGCACCAAAAAGAGTGCGTTTTAATAAATGAATATGTCACAATTGAAGACCTTGGTGCAAAAACCGGCCAAGTCCTAAAATCAAAATTTGTGGAAATCAAAAAACATAACTGGATATAACTGGTTTTTGTCTTAGAAGGTATGGTCAGCCAAGTCCTTTGAGCATTTCAAACCAATAATATACGTCGGACATGTCTGATTTTTGCACCAATCGATTAAGGATGGTTTAAATTATAAACCAAGTGAAAAAACGCAATTTTGGCGAGAAGTGGGTCGGTTTTTGCACCAAGGTCTTTAATTCTTAAAATGCATTTTAGGGATAAATTGGGTACCAAGATCTATATAAAAATATATTTACCTGTCGCACAGGTAAATATATTTTAATTAGCGATTACCCAATGTTATAAATTATTAACGTTAGATCAGAAGTTATGAAAACAAATTAAATTTATGATTAAGCCTTTTAAAAGTTTCATCAATTAGCTATTATTCTTACCTAAAAAAATGATAAATTGGCAATTCGGCAACAACATAATGTATTTATTATAAATACCATTGGCATAATAGATTTTGATGAGGTTAAAAATTCGGTATTTCTAGAAAACCGCATATTTTAATTATTTTTTTTAACTGTCACAAGAAGTACCATCTTTTTTGTACCGTTTAAACATTATTTTCAATTTTTCCATTTTTCTAGGTACCAAATACTGGATACCTGTTATCAGCAAAATATGTAAGAAGCAATCTAAAAGATATAAGTTTTATGAAAGGTTCACTATACAGGGTATTTTATTTAAAACTTAAATTAAAAATAAGATAGTTTTGCAAATTTAGGTTGGTAAATATGATTAAACCGCGTTTTTTAGAATGGAAAGTAACTCGACGCCAATTTAACGCCAAGCGTCCCGACGCCAAAAAGATACTAATTGATTGCAGATACTTTTAAATTAGTGCAACTAAAAAGCACTTTTAATCGTATAACATTTTTTATATTTACCGAATGGAATATTTGAGTAATTTTACTTTTTTTTTTAAACAGAATTTTTGTTAGGTAATTTACTATAATAATAAAAAAATGATAATAATTTTAATGAAATTATTCATAAAATTTTAGACGGCCATTTGACTTAGAAACTAAATGACTTTTTTCACATTTCCCAGGCCAAATAAATATTAATCAATTTTTATTTAAGATCAAATGTTAAATTATTAAATAACCATAATTTTTAGGTCATAGAGTAGTAGGTATTTATTTATTTATTAATAAAAATTTACGTTTTATTCCAATTACATCACATTGTAGTATCTGGAAATGTCATTCATTCTTAATTATTTGCATCTAAAGAAATTTTAAAGTAATGATATTTTAGCTTAAATTTTTATAAAAAAAGACATTGGTAATGTACAGAATTAATTCTACTTAAAAAAACAACCCTGTAAACCAAGTAAAAATATAAAGAAAAATAAGAATTGTTAAATCATACTAAGAAAACCATTTTACGATTTTTGCAGATCCATAAAGACGACAATATGCTTTTTAATAACGTAAAAATCGTCCTTACTTTTATCTGTCGATATTGATTTTGTAATTTTGTCGTACAATAGGACAAAACAAATCTTCTTGCCCCGAAGCGTGAGCTAATACGAGCGCCAGCTGCAAGGCCAGACGCAGAAAGGAAAAATATTAATCACCCCTAAGGGATGTCAAGCATCTTTTTATGTTGATTCACACACATTTTGCCGATAATCCCTATCGTTTTGGATCCAAAAAAAAAGCGAGAATGGGGAGCAATTTGTATCGGTTACGCATCACAGAACTGATGACAGTTTTATATCAAAGCAGATAAAGAAAAGTGAAATTGAATTGGTATATAAGCGAGAAACGTTTCTATACGTACCAATTTTTATACATAAAAATTGAACATTGAGCACGATCTACACTCCGTTACTTTTTCCGACAAATTTTGAATTTTATATGATAATATTGCTACGATATAAATTAAATAATAAAAAATAAATACATATTACTTTTGGTTCTATCTGAAGACATTTGGAATTAAATTTTTAAACTGTTGTGCCACAGGTTGGGCACTGATAGTGATTATGCCATTTAAACTCAATTTCATTTAAATCAAAATTTAAGAACACAAAAGCTGGCAGCTTACAATTTTAATTTCTTGTTTAAATATTACACAAAATATTGCAGCGATCATTTGTTCTTACTTTGACATACTTGAAAGTAAGAATGAATAAAAAGAGGATAATTAGCTAATAATTTTTAATAGTACCCTATTATTTTTATAAAAGTAATCAACTTAGGAATTGAGAAGTTTATTGCTATGTAGATAGAGGATGTGCAAATTTACAACTTATAAGATTTTCGTTAAAATTTGTACAAGAAACCAATTTCTACAAAAATAAAGTGTAAAGTATCAATGAATAGGTACTTCTATTGTGAATCCAATAGTCAAATAACATTCGGGGTTTTCCATTTAAAGACGGCAACTTTGGGTTATATCTTTAAAATCCTAATTGATAAAATTAATTAAGTATATATTCAGGTTGTTCGGCACATGAGTAACATACCTAAATCTGAGATAAGTGGAGCCGTCTGCTATGCGGTCCACCCACATATTTTAACCTGGGCCCTAAGAATTTTTTTAGAATCATTTATTTTTTTTTCCAAAATTTTCAATTTTCGAATTTTAAACTGAAATAACTTTTTGAAAAATCATGAAACTGACAATATTTTTATTTTATTTTGATCCAGACTAATACTAGAATCATAGAAATTTAATAATTGGGGCTACAAAGAAAAATACGAGCCCTTAAACCACTAAAAAAGGAAAAAAATAATTCTAAGGGCAAACTCTGCATTGCATAAAAAACTAGGAACGATCGAGTCTTTCTAACTAGTCAAAAACATCTTCAATTCATGCCTTTTTGAACGATATGCAATAACCACAATTTGCTTAAAAACAGCAAGAGTTATTTGTCAACTTTATCAAAAGTAGAATTTCGTAAAAAAATGCCTTGATAAAGACTTGAAAAGGACGAATAACTCTTGCTGTTTTTAAGCAAATTGTGGTTATTGCATATCGTTCGAAAGGGCATACATTGAAGAGGTTGTTGACTAATTAGAAATGCTCGATGATTTCTAGGTTTTTTTGTAATGCATAGCAAAGTTGGCTTGGAATTACCTCTTTTTGTGGTTTATGGGCCCATATTTTTCTTTGTAGCTGTCATTGGCCCCAATTATTAAATTTGTATAATTCTAGTATTAGTCCAGATTAAAATAAAATAATAATGTTGTTAGTTTCATGATTTTTCAAAAATATTTTTCAGTTAAATCTGAAAATTAAAAATTTTGGAAAGAAAATTTAAAAAATTCTAAAAATAAATTCTTAGGGCCCGGGTCAAAATATCGGGGTGGACCGCATAGCAGACGACCCTACCTATCTCAGATTTAGGTATGTCTACTCATGTACATATTTATACACACACACACACATATATATATATATATATATATATATATATATATATATATATATATATATATATATATATATATATATATATATATATATATATATATATATATATATATATATATATTATATATATATATATATATATATATATATATATATATATATATATATATATATATATATATATATATATATATATATATATATATATATATATATATATGTATACAGGGTGCCACAGATTCGAGTGCATGCATGGGGATCTTGGAAACCGTAAGAAATACAAAGTCGGTTAAATTATGGCAAAGTTGTGTATTTGCGTAACTAACCATGTCCACTTTAGAAAGTTGCAAAATTCCGGGTACTTCCGGAGATATCTGGGAAAAACCGAAATTTGCCGATTTCGTTTTTATTTTTTTCTGACGTTATTTAAAGAGATATGGAAAAACAAAGACACTTTGAGAGATTTTCCGTACAACGTTTCGTTTTCATTAAACCATCATCAACTTTATTTTTTTAAATACTGACCTAGGTTTTTTATTTAATTTTTTTGAAGCCCTTATTATCCCAATTACAAAAATGTATAACACTTAATATTTATTAACAAATATGGAACGCCCCTATAAGAAATGATGTGCGTTCCTTGTCTAACTCATTGTCTCTTATGGAAAATATGTTTATTTAACAGAAAAATATTAAGTGTAATACATCATTGTAATTGGGATTATAACTGCTTCAAAAAATGCAATAAACAATTGAGTGTCGTATTTAAAAAAATAAAGTTGATGATGGTTTAACGAAAACGAAACGTAGTACGGAAAATCTCTCAACGCTGTTTTGTAGAGCTTAAAAAGTGGCCATAAGAAAGTTTATTTTGTTTTTCCCTATCTCTTTAAATAACGTCAGAAAAAAATAAAAACGAAATCGCCAAATTTCAGTTTTTCCGGATATCTCCGGAAGTACTCGGAATTTTACAACTTTCTAAACGGCATGTTGTTAGGCACCTAAATGCGCAACTTTGCCATAATTTAACCGACTTCGTATCTCTTACGGTTTCCGAGATCCCCATGCATGCACTCGAATCTGTGGCACCCTGTATATATATATATATATATATATATATATATATATATATATATATATATATATATATATATATATATATATATATATATATATATATTATTATATATATATATATATATATATATATATATATATATATATATATATATATATATATATATATATATATATATATATATATATATATATATATATATATATATATATATATATATATATATATAAAACAGTAAAGCGCAGAGCACTGCGAACATAGGACGATGCTGGACGATTTGGATGTACCTAAAAACGCCGCACGCATTGCTTATCGATCAATAATTTTCGGCAAACAATAATTTATAAGACGCGCGTCGGCCGGCCAAGCGATCAATTTAATACGTTTATTCCTGAAATAATTCTTTACTATCGAACGCTACATAGTTGTACGGTGTCGATTATTTGCTACAAAAAAGTGTTTTTTAAAATAAAATAATAATTATTATTAATGGATGTTCACGAACTGAAAGAAAAAATTAAAATCATTAAATGGTATCACCCTGGAAATCTTGATAGGGGAATTAGGGAATTATTTATTAATTTATTTCCAACCAGGCATACCCTACAATTTTCACTATTCACCGAGTCATTAAAAACTTTTTGACATTTGGTTGTTTAACTCCAAGAAAACATAAACATGATAGTGCACCAGAAGAAAACAACGAAAGGGAAATGAAGGAAATTATAGTAGTGGCAAGTGTTATTGAAAATCCTACAATTTCATTAATACAATTGTACAACAGGTTAATCTGAGAAAAGGATCAGTGGAAAAAGTGCTTAAAAAATGAATACCGATCCTACAAAGTAAGAAAAACCCATGAAATTTTCCCTGATTATCATTTTAGACGAATGCAATTTTGTGAAACTGTAATGGAAAATAACAATGAACACATTTCAATCACAAATTTATGGTTTCCAGGAGAATAGTGCTAATAATATACAAGAATTGCAATTACAAATTGAGAATTCTTTTAGTATTATTACCCTTAACATTCTAACAAATGTCAGAAGGCGTTTTTATGACAATCTTGGTTATTGTTTGGCCCAGAAAGGTGATTTATTTCAGCATCTTGGATAACTTAAAAGATTTTTTTTTTAATTCTATGAAAGCACATTATTTTTTTTAAATATCTTCTACGTTCCATTATTTATTTGAGAAATTTCTTTTATTTTATTAGGAAAAACTGTTTGGTTTTTAAAACCGTAGCCAACGTTGCGGTCTCGTAAGCAACTAATTTTAAATTTATGACTGATAAGACATCCGATCGAAGACGGTTGATGCTAGCTAGCTCCTGCTACTTGCCTATAAACACTGCATATTCTTAATGAAAATAAAAACGTAGTACTCAACTAAACTGGGCCGAATTTATCACGTACCCCCACCAGTCCCAAACAAAAATGAGCCACGTGAGGAAACGAGACAGAAATGAAATGCAAGCCACAAAATTATTATTGGTATTTTAGAATTGGTACATCCAAACATAGGAGCCTCTATGTTAGTACGGTGCGCTTTACTGTATATATATATATATATATATATATATATATATATATATATATATTTATTATATATATATATATATATATATATATATATATATATATATATATATATATATATATATATAATAAATTAGTACTCGAACATAGGAGGCTCCTGGGCGATTTTGATGTACCCAATTCTAAAATACCAATAATAATTTTGTGGCTTTATTTCAATTTCCGTCTTTCCTCACGTGGTTCATTTTTGGTTGGACGGTGGATGCGGTGATAAATTCGGAAGAATTATCTGCCCAGTTTAGTTCTGTACTACGTTTTTATTTTTAGTAAGAGGATGCGTGTTTATAGGCAAGTAGCAGGAGCTAACAGAAGCGTCAACCGACTCGATCGATTTCTTATCAGCCATAAATTTAAAATTAGTTGCTTACGGGACGCAACGTTTGCTAGGCTAAGAACCAAACAGTTTTTCCTAATAAAATAAAAGAATTTTCTCAAATAAATAATGGAACGTAGAAGATATTCTTAAAAATAAATTAATGTGCATTCATGAATAAAAAAGAAAAACTCTTTGAAGTTATCGAAGATGCTCAAATGAACCACCTTCTTGAGCCAAACAATAACCAAGATTGTCTAAAACGCCTTCGACATTTGCTAGAATGCTGAGGGTAATAATCCTAAAAGAATTTTCATTTATAATTGCAATTCTTGTAGATTATTAGCCCTATTCTCCTGGAACCATAAATTTGTGATTTTACGTGACCCAAGAAAAAAAATCATTATTTTCCATTTCCATTACAGTTTCACAAAATTGCATTCGTCTAAAATGATCATCAGAGAAAATTTCATAGGTTTTCTTACTTTGTAGGATCGGTATCCATTTTTCTCAGCACTCTACCCACTGATCTTCTGCTCAAATTAACCTGTTTTCCAATTGTATTAATGAAAATTGTAGGATTTTTATAACACTTGCCACTACCATAATTTCCTTCATTTTCCTTTCGTTGTTTTCTCTGGGAACTATCATGTTTATGTTTTTTGGAGATAACAACCAAATGTCAGAAGGTTTTAATGACTCGGTGATAGTGGAAATCGTGGAATCGGCCTGGTTGGAAATAAATTAATAAATAATTCCTAATTCCTAACAGATTTTCACGGTTACCATTTAATAATTTTAATTTTCTCTTCCAGTTCGTAAACATCCATTATTAATAATTATTATTTTATTAAAAAAAACTTTTTGGTCGCAAATAATCGACACAGTAAAACTTTAGCTGTCGAGCGTTCGATAGTAAAGAATTATTTCAGGAATCTTTTTTTGCCGGCCGACGCGCGTCTTATGAATTTGTTTACCGAAAATTATTGATCGATAAGCAATGCGTGCGGCGTTTTTGGTACATCCAAAATGCTCCAGGATTGTCCATGTTCGCAGTTGTCTGCGCTTTACTGTATATATATATATATATATATATATATATATATATATATATATATATATATATATATATATATATATATATATATATATATAAAATAAAACAGGTTCCACAATTCGAGGCGCAGGGGATTGGAAACCGAAGGGATACGAAGTTAAATTACGGCGTTGGTTTTTAACAACATGCCGTTTAAAGAAAGTTGTAAAATTCCGACCAGATATCCGGAAAAAAAACGAAATTTGCTGATTTCGTTTTTATTTTTCTGACGTTATTTAAAGAATAAAAAAAGAACTTTCTTGACCATTTCTTGCTCTACGAAACAGGGTTGAGAGATTTTTGTACGACGTTTGTTTTCTTAGACCATCATCAACTTTATTTTTTTAAAACGGACCTGGGTTTTTTATTTTTTTTTTGAACCTCTTATTATCCCAATTACAAAAATGTATAACACTTAATATTTATTAACAAATATGGAACCCCCCTATAAGAAATGATGTGCGTTTCTTGTCTTACTCATTGTCTCTTATGGAAAATATAATTATTTAAAAAAAAAAGGGAAATTTGGGGATTTTCTGCTTAAAAAAATGCAATAAACAATTGTTGCCGATTTAAAAAAATTGTTGATGATGGTCTCAAAACAAAGTGACAAAAATCTTTCCGCTGTTTTGTGAGTTAAAAAGTGGCCAAAAGAAAGTTTCTTTTGTTTTTCCCTATCTCTTTTAGTCAAAAAAATAAAAACAAATCGCAAATTTCAGTTTTTTCCGGATATCCCCGGGAATACTCGGAATTTTCAACTTTCAAAGGCATGTTTTAGGCATAAATCCAACTTTGCCATTTTATCGTTTCGTATTCTTCGGTTTCGAGATCCCCATCTGCATTCTTGACTGTGGACTCTGTATATATATATTATATATATATATATATATATATATATATATATATATATATATATATATAATATACATATACGCCAGATTGAGGTCTGATCCGGAACCGTAAGATACGAAGTCGGTTAAATTTTTAGGGCCCAAGTTAGTTTTAAAAACCAAAAGCGTTTTGTTTTTTTTTTTTTCGGTTTTTGAGAATAAAAAAAAGAATTTCTTTTGCCTTTAATTTTCCCCCAAAAAGGGGTTGAAGATTTTTTGAGACTTTTTCTTTTAGACCATCATAAACTTTTTTTTTAAATAGGGACCTGGGTTTTTTTTTTAAATTTTTTTAAACCCTTTTATTATCCCAATTACAAAAATGTTAACACTTAATATTTATTAACAAATATGGAACGCCCCTATAAGAAATGATGTGCGTTTCTTGTCTTACTCATTGTCTCTTATGGAAAATATAATTATTTAACAAAAAAATATTAAGTGTTATACATCATTGAAATTTGGGGTTTTTAATCTTAAAAAATGCAATAAACAATTGTGTCCGCATTTAAAAATTAAGTTATGATGGTCTAACGAAACGAAACGTCGTACAGAAAATTTTTCAACGCTGTTTTGTAGAGCTTAAGAAGTGGCCATGAGAAAGTGTTTTTTTGTTTTTCCATATTCTTTAAATGACGTAAAAAAAAAAACGAAATCAGCAAAATTTCGTTTTTTCCGGATATCCCCGGGAAGTACTCGAATTTTACAACTTTCTAATCGGCATGTTGTTAGGCACCTAAATGCGCAACTTTGCCATAATTTAGCCGACTTCGTATCTCTTACGGTTTCCGAGATCCCCATGCATGCACTCGAATCTGTGGCACCCTGTAATACAAAGTGCTGTTTTACGAGAGTAATTAGAAGACATCCGGTTTTTCATGGAATTGCATTCTCCCTAGATCCCTAGATACATTTCGCTCGTCTTACGGAACTCGTCAGTACTGTTGTATTTGAGTGTGCTGTGGATAACATAAATTGTAATTAAAATTTTTCATTAGGCAAAGGCATATTTACCCTTTAGGTTCTTGCTATCCGTCGTAACTTAAAATTACCCTTAGTGAGATAAGTACTTAAGAAGTTTCTAAAGATAATCTTATTCCAAAAGGTATATATCACCAACAGACATGATGTGGGCGAATTATACTCGTCCGCTTATTTATATTCTTTACACTTTTAAAAACAAAGTCTATGAAGGTAATTAAATAAAATTATAAAAAAAAATCCGAAAATTTGATGCCAAAATTGGAAATTAATAAAGTTTAATTGCTTTTAGAAAATAAACTGGCAAATGCCGTAATTAAATTTCTCTTTGACTCAAAAAGTAATTAATTTTCGATTTGTAAATTGCATGAAAATAAAAAATAAGTCTAGAAAAATTCTACTAAACAAAAAAGGTAAATAAAAGTATAAAAACCAATAATCAAAATAAACCGCTGGGCTGTGTATGGTTTAAATAAAAAATCTATAATATGAAACAGAAATTAAAAATTAAAACATTGTTTTTTTACTAAAACAATATTTTATTATGGTCGAATATCAACACTGTGAGAGTTCCAGTCATACACATTTCCCAAAAGTGTCAGAAACAAGAGCCAGGTCAAAACACTTGAAATGCCTATACTAAAATGCCACGTCACATAAATGGAAGTATAATGCTTATTTTAAGTACATAGTGATGTAAACGACACAAAGGACAATTAGTTAGGAACTAATAGCTTTATAAATAAAAATTAGCCGTAATTACGTAATGTGAAATAAAATTACAGTAGAAAAAAAAATTATGTTGGCAAAGTCCTCGAAGGCCTAAGTAGTAAGTAGTAGTAGTAAGTAGTCAGAGGTAGTTTATTATTACAGGACTATAACTATTTGGAGGTGAAAAGAAAACTAGGGATAAAGGATGCTCTGTTGGGAGCTGCCAGAGTCGAAATTTTACTGACTAGTTCTACGGAGCAACATCTATAAAGGCACCAAGAGCGATAGATCCTTTAGAGCCCGTTGGTAGGCAAGAGAAGAAAGCTTCCCTGCGGAAGGGTGGATTTATTAATAAGACGGACAGCTCTTTTTTAAATGGAAACAAGATTGCTAACAGTTGTGGGAGATGTGTGGCCATTCTCAAGTAAGACCAACAAGGTAGAATTACTTGTTATTCTGCAGAAGTGGGCCATTATACCTGGTAAAAAAATGTATGTGTTAAAATCAATTATCCGGAATCCACCAAAAAACTCAAGGGACTTGTTTCAGTTGTGTGAGACAAAGGGAAATATGCCGTAAATAATATGTGACGGAAAACCACGAAGATAATTTGTCTGCGTTAAGAGCTTTGATTTATCTTGATTAAACGCCAAATATGCGCGATCCTTTTGGCAACCATAATGACTAAATAATTTCCAGGAATTAAAATATTTGGATTTTCTCTTGGGGATAGGTTAAACACGTGCAACTTTCCAGTCCTCCGGAATATCGTCCGTGTTATAAGAGATTCAAAAGAGCCGGGTTAAGATGGGCGCAAGCTTGGGAGTGCATTTTTTTTTAAAGACAATTGCTGGTATGCCGGGTAATTTAGTACTGACACCCACTTTGTTTCTTCTACACATTAATGATCTTCTTTCTTTCACAATCAATCCCATTCATAGTTTTGCTGAGATCAATGTAGATGTCTCTCCCACAAGACCTCAAACGTATCCTGGATTAGGGCATCAAAAATCTTTTTCATTTTCATGCCTTCAGAACATAGTCATGTTCGCTGTCGCGAAAAAAGTATGCCAGTGTTCGTTTTCGTTCGTTTAATCTTGTCGGCGTTAGTAATGAGAATAACCTTAACTGTCACAAACATATTACATCCATAGCCTCAGCAGCTTCACAAAAGCTTGTATTCCTCTTTCGAGCCAGATAGTATTTCTCTTCTTCCAATTTGTATAATCTCTATGTATCCCAAATCAAACCCTCTTTAGAATATTGTTTCCATGTCTGGTGAATGACGTCTCCTATAACACTTAGCATTCTGGACTCTATTAAAAGAAAAGCTGTTCGTCTTATTAATGATCTGACGCTTACAGAGAGGCTTCCTCCTCTTGCCCATCGTCGAGCTGTGGGGGATCTGTTGCTCTTCTATAGGTATTTTTACGGCTTCTGCTCAGAGGAGTTGGCCAGTATAGTTCCTCCTTTGGCAGCTCCCAACAGAGCAACTCCTAGTGGAACTTTTATGCATCCTTTTACAGTTCAACTGGAGATGCCCCGAACTTTCTGCTTTCTTCATTCTTTCATTCCTAGAGTGTCCAGATTATGGAACCTGCTACCCGCGAAGTTTTTCCTTTTCCTCCCAGTCCCCAAATATTTAAGTCCCGTGTGAACAAACTCCCCCTTACCACCGGACACTCACGGCACTGCAGTGCTTAGGCCTCAGCCTTCGTGGACTGTCCAAAGGTTAAAAAAAAGTATCCAATAATTTTTCTTGGGGTTTTCAACTTTTATTTAAGTAAAACAATATTGATATGGCTATGTTGACGGTGATACAAATGGTAAATACACCTGAGTACTATGGTAAGTATACATAGGCTTTTGTGAAATAATCATAAAGGTCATAAAACAGCAAAGTTTCTTAAGAAATAAAAATAAACAAATTATTTAGTCTCAAAAATCGAAGGTAGAAATTAAAACAATCAACCCATATTAGATATATAAGAATGCTTTAACAATTGCATTAAAAATAAAGTCTTCTTGTGCTCGAATGGTGGTAAATCATTTGGGTTATTTGCTAAAAACATCAGTGAATGCTTTTATACTAATTCTTTTTCACCCCTACTCCTCCAAGACGTCATAATTTCTACCTTCTTAGCAAAAGTCAAATTCTGCTAAATAATTTACTGTCAATTTTACCCTTGATCCTTCGGCTGATTTGCGAGTTTGTTGCTTCTGTTCCTCATAAAATGCCTGAAATCATATTTACTTATTATGTCTTTAAAATCATGTTTCAGTTAGTCTGTTGCATTATTTAAGTAATTATTTATTATAAATATGACGTTAGAAATTAGCTCGATTTCCCCCTTGTACCTTTTTTGAGCGGTTTATGACGAAAACCATGAAGATAATTTGTCTGCGTCAAGAGCTTTGATTTATCTCGTTTAAAGGCCAAATATGCGCGATCCTCTTGGCAACCATAATGACTGAATAATTTCCATTGTTTGCAAGTTTTCAAGTACCGGCGGTGAATATTGTTGCCCCGAAAGCAATTATTTTGCGTTTAGGTTACGTCTACCTTTAACAGTTTACGATTTTCCAAATTAACTCTAAGTTTGCGCGTTTAGTATAAATGTGTTTTTTTATGCTAATACTTCGCTTTTTTATTTATAAGTTATTATCGATTTATTAAGAAAAATGTATAATTTTTTTAATAACCATCTTGACTACAAAATTTACATACCCTCATATTTTTGGTTAACATGATGTTTCTCAATAAGTACTGGTAACATCTTACACCCGTAAGGTTTAAAATACAGGATGAAAAAAGTATGATGCTCACGATTTAAATGGGCGATAGTAAAGCTCAAAAAAGTCACAAAGTTTATATGACATATGTGTCTAAACTTGACAGATTTTTGTCTAATTGATGTCAAAGTTAGAATTTTAGAAGCAATTATTTCGAAAAATATTAACAATTGGAAACTTTGGTCTTAATTGCTTATCAGTAAATTCATTTAGTAATAAAATAAACTAAGTTTTAAATGTTTTAATCTTTAAATAATAAAAAAAATTCTCCCAGTCAAGAAGTTAAAAAACAATTGGCAACAGAGCTACCTAGAATCCTTGTGCCTGAAGTAAAGTGAGTTGTCCATTTTGCTCACCGGCCTTGCCGCGATATTTATGTTTGTTTTTAAATCCGGAAAATATGCCGATATGTTTTAAATTTACGACAACCATAGTCCAAAGATTTTTGAAAACGGAATGTATGCAACCCAAAAATCTTATTCTTTAAGCAAAATAAAAAAGTGCTGTTTAAAAACATAATAATTTGTGTTCTGAAAATGGTTATTTTGTCTATCCTTTTGGTAAGTACAACTATTTTTTAATTACAAATAAAAACCAAACGATAATTATTTATTGTTTTTTACTTAAATTTAATTTCAAATTTAATATCAAAATAAATTTATTGCCAAAAAGTAATTTTTATTATTTGTATGTAAATAAGCATCTCCTTAAAAAAAGTGTAAATATGCCAAATCTCGCAAAAAACGTTAGACGTTCCGAATTGCTGCGACGAAACCGGCGCGGTTTTGCCAACTTTTTAAAACTTTGAAAGGCCCTATTTCAAACACAATTAACTTTTGACCCATATGTTCTGGGCTTTTTTGACTTGTTTTGAGCTTCACTATCGCCCATTAAAATCGTGAGCATCATACTTTTTACACTCTGTATATCCTGTAGGTATGCATAAAGCTGTCAAGGCTTTAAACAGTATTAGCTATGTGAGTCTGGTTGTCAAAATTTTAAACTTGATGTGAGTTGATCAGGTCGATAAATTTAAATATAGCTTTGAAAATAGGAAAGTTTTTGTTGATGCGTACAATTAAATGTATGTCATACATTCATACAAATATTTATTAAGAATTCTTAATACTTTGTGCAAAACATTTTATTATAAATCCTAGTAAAGCAATTAAAGTAATCCATCTATTATTGCTGTTAGGTCCGCAAAGGAAAATTCCAAGAATAAAGCTTACATTTAACCCCAAAAATTATAACCTTTCTAGCGATAAAAATATGTTATGTTGTAAAATAATAAATTGGTAAAATAAAATAAAAATAACATAATATTTAAAAACTTATGCCATTTAATGTTACCATTTATAAAAAGCGCCGTCGCACAGTGATATGGCTAGTTCAAAAAGTAGTCATAAATCATTTAGTCATTAATAAAGTAATTTATTAAAAATTTGTTTTTTGGTTTTCGCTAGTTGTTTCCTGAGTCTAACTTTTTGTATACTAACATACCTATTGTATTTTTTAATATTTATACTGCGCAAGTGCAAATACCTAGGGGATATGACATAGGTCGAGCGACAAATATTTTCAATATCAATGAAATTTAGTTTCAGTTTTTTTCAAGAAGCTGACTGTAAATTAATTTTTAAAAGTAATGATGGCGAGCTAGTTATATATATTGGCGTATTTAAAAAATAAACAAATAGAGGAAATACTTGGTTGCAATAATAACGCACCGGACAACACTCTATAATTTATCTCTGTTGACTCCATGGGCGGGTAACGGTGGGTAAATGTATAATTTAGATTAACTCATAAAGCCTTGGACATCATACTTATATACTAACTAGCCGGACCAAGGTGGATTTTAAAAGATCTAGTCTATGAAACTAGCAAGAACTACTTTTAAAATATCGTTTTATTAAAAAAAATTAACGTAAAAATCAAAACGCTTTTACCATTTCAATACGGCTTAAAAGTCCAATCCTTAATCTACACTAGGGTTGTAACGAAACTCCGCCTCCGTAACTTCCGCAAAGAATCGACCTCCGCCACCACATCCGCCTCCGAAAAATGTATGCGGAGTTTTAACGGAGGTTTATTTACGATAATGTACAAGGCGCAAGGAGCGACGCAGGGGGATGCGGCCGCTCGGCTGCCTCTTCTCAAATTTTGATAACTAGTTTATTTATGAAAGCGTACCATGTACATTTATGTATGTTATGTATCCATTTGAAATAAATATTTTCAACTTTAATAAATCATGAATTTCTATTTTTTCCACTTTAAATTTCACCTCCGCCTCCGTTAACCTCCGCATCCGCGGAGGCGAACCTTTTCTCCTCCGCATCCTCCTCCGCCTCCACTGAGAAGGCCTCCGTTACAACCCTGCTCTACACGAAGATGTCTTTAGTTTTTTCCTCCAACAGTTTTTGCCTTACTTATAATATGTTTTACTTTTTTTCTTTAGGCTTATGGTGGTAACGCACCAAGTTTATACCAAAACACCTGTAACTTAAAAAAAAATAGGAATTACCTTTTAATGCGTTGAATCCCTGGGATCATTTAGAGTTTCAATTTGCATAGGTTAAGGATAATATCAGGATGTCGGATTTGACCACTTGTGATCAAGCCTTATATCACTGTACGTCGGTGCGTCCGCAGTTCAGTTGCTGTTTTCATGTCATTTGACTTGGCTATGTTTTATTTGTTGACGTTGATCGTTTGCTGACTTCCTTAATCGACCAATAAGATTGCTTCTTTAAGTCACGTCATGGTTATGCGTTACAACACCAACACCAAGTTTCCAAATTGAACATTTTGCGAACATCTCCATTAACAGCAACCTAACGGCAATAATAACAAAACGTTAAGTTTATAAATCGCCAGTTAGTTGTATAAAAGTTACGAAAGTTTACATCTTAAATAGAACTTGCCATGCTTACCAAAAAAAAAAAATATGTTTAACTACGCATAAGCAGCTTGTATAGATATTTACTTTATTATTTATATGTTTTTCCAACTTTTCTAATTAACATACTCTGGTACACTAACTGTATGATACGTAGTTTTCGGTCAATCCTTATTTTATCCTTTATTCAACTTCTTTCGTGAATGAAATACTGAAGCACCTTTTGTTTTCTTTATGTACCTGCGGGAATATCTACCTGCCTCCCGAATATAAATTTAAACGGGGAACAATTTCGCATTGTTCTTAGATACGGTTAAGTCTTGCCTTGTATATAAAGGATTCAAAGGATGAGACAAAGTGTCTTTCATTGTGTTTAGAAGTAGTAAGGACAAACCATGTAAGAAACAAAATGTACTTTAGCATAGTTCCTTGTCATGGATTTTGATAATACTCTGCATGCAAGCGATATTGCTTGAAAGCAGCTTAAGTTATATTTGCCCTGTAAAATTTTTCAAACTATTTTTTTTTGTTAGATCACAAAAAAATTGTATAGCACAATTGGTTCCTGTAAGGTATGTTTGTGTTGTTTGAACCAAGCGTCTCTTGGCCTTCGGACAAACATTTTTTTCTTGGCTCATTCTGTAAAAGCTAATTTAGTTAGACCACTGACATGGATAAAGAACCCCAAGGTTTCAAATTACAAACCGTGATTTTCTAAATACTGTGACAATACTCAAGCTTACAAAAAGTTTTTTCAAGACCCTAGTCTCAAAAATCGACAGGCTAGCATCCAAGGAAAAAAAAATATAATAAAACCAATTCAGAAGCCAAAGACCATTTTAACAATCAAAAAAAAGATAAAGTCCTCTCTTGCTTAAATGGCAGTAAATCATTCTGATTCTTTGCTAAAAATATTAGTCACTTTTGTACAAATTCATTTCAACCCCTAACTTTGTAAAATAAAATTGTTTTTACCTCTCAAGAAAAAGCCAACCTACTTGCAAAACAATTTGCTGCCAATTCCATCCTTCATCCTCCAGTAAATCTTTCTCTTTTGACAGTTGTTGTTTCTTATAAAAAGTCCGATGTCATTTTTAGGGTCAAACAGATCAAGCGTATCCTTTCTTCTCTTAATACCAAAAAATCGTCTGGACTGGATGGCATAACAGCCATTGTCTTAAGAAAAGTGCTTCCGAGCCTGCACTCATCTTAACTCGCCTTTTTTGACCTTCTTATGACACGAGCATTTTTCCGGAGAGCTGAAAAGTGTACATGTGCAACTTATTACCAAAAACAAATTCAAAACCCTCCTATCCAACTGTAGACCTATATTGTTTCTTTTAGTTTCTTTGTAATTCCCAAATTTTAGATTATTTGGAAAAACATACAATTTTACATTTTGCAGACAGTATGGATTTCGTCACAAAAGATCCACACCAGATCTTCTTTCCTTCATTTCAGACAACTAAAACAAGTGCCTTGACCACTTGTTTTAGTTGGATTGCTTGGATTTCACTTTTGAGCCACAAAGTATTTCTCCTACTACTCTGTATGTATCCGAAATTAGACCCCTCTTTAAAATATTTTTCTCGTGTCAGAAAAATGGCGTCTCATAGAACTCTTAGCATTCTCGATTTCATTCAAAAAAGAGATGCTCATCTTATTAATAACCCACGCTTACAGGAACGGTTTCTTCCCTTGCCCACCGACTGGCACCTGGGATCTGTTGCTCTTTTGTATGTATTTTCTCGGCTTCTGCTTCGAGGAATTGTCCTCCTCTAGCAACACCCAAGAGAGCAATAGGTAGTGCCACTTTTATGCATCCTTAAGAGGCCCCGGACTTCTCACTTTGTTTGTTCCTACATCCCTAGAGTATCCAAATATGGATTACTACCCACAGAAGTTTTCCCGTCTCTTCCAAATCTCTAAATATTTAAGTGCCATGTGAATGTACTCTATGTCCGGTCTGAATGACATTACCCAGACTTTAAGAAGGGGAATAGTTCAGAAATAGTAGTTATTGGTATAACGTCTGTGGTAAAGCTACCGCGTTGTTTAAAAGGTGACGAAAAATGCAATATCTGCATGTTTAGGTCATTGACAGAACTGGGAAAAATGGGTTGAATGTATAAAAACCCGGCACCCACGGTATCGAAACTTAGGCTTCATACAGGCCTTTTTATGAAGCGGACCTCACACACACTGTCCTTATAGTCTGTCGTAAATTGAAGAAACAATTTATGGCATTGGCTCTCTTGGCATTAAACACTAATCCATTCTCAACAATGGAAATGAAAGTAATATCTGCAAGAAAACTTACCATCTGAATATATAAAGCAGTTTTTTAATATATGTATTTTAATAAAAATTATTGATATAGCTGGATAATTATTGAAATCATCATAAACTCCCTTTTATAAAATAGGTATCGAAGATTTCGGATATCTTGCAAAAGTTCTTTCATCAATCTTAAGATTTACTCTTTTTTGCCCCAATTTATATAACTAATATTAAAGTCATTAACATCTTTATTGAAATAATTTTTAAGCTGATAAGAGCCAAAGCTTAATAAAATGTAACAAAATTGTTACAAAATTTTACGATGATTTTATTTAAACCAATATTTTTACTCGTTTATCTGGTTTTTTGCGGATCTGATATTTTTTGAGAATACATAAACTTTCTAACTGCCTCACCTTTAGACCAATTTTCCGGATTAAAAACTTTTTCGGGACATTCTAGTGGATAAGACGCCCCGATAAAGACTGATATGAATAGGATTTAGGTAAGGCACCCCTGAATGGAATTTCTGGAGCAGTTTTTGTCAAATAATGCTCCTAATCGCTTGGAATTGGTTTCTGTGTATAGGCGGAAAACATTTACAGCCCGTTTACACTATCCAGTTTATTTACCGTTTCGGTAATTTTAACAAATAGGTGCAAACCAAATATGTTTATACCGGATAGTTGTCTCTTAATTTCATAGCCAATCTTGGGTTCTCTTGGTTAAATTTAGTTTAGTTTATTATCGAATCAAATTAAACCTGAAAATAGTAGTGAAGCCACAAAAATTTGCATATAGTTTAAAATTGGTCGGAATGTTCAAAGCCTTATTATATGTGAAATCTGAAAAATTTCATCGATCCCGTACCTGGACTGAAAAAAAAATCAAGGTCAAAGGTCACAAAAACGGAGTTTTTGCTGTTTTCTGCAAAATGGTAAGTTTTATCAATAAATTAGTTAAGACCATATTAAAAGAACGCACTAAGTATAATCTGTCTCAAAGTATATCGCCATGGCTTTTGACGTACAATACCCCAATAAACCTTTAACGATTTTATTACCCCTTGTTATTGGGGTAATAAAATCGTAATCATTATGAAATTACCTTGATGAAACATGGTTCGATACACACGACACAGTATCCAAAGGATGGGTTGATTCCAGTCAAAACTGTCAGTCGAAAGCACCTTCAAATACAGAAAACGCATTACCATAATACACGCTGGTTCGAATTTGTCCCAAACTGCTTGCTGTTGTCTGCAAAGAATATTATTGTTTCTAGCTTGGATTATCATGAGAATACAAGTTTAGAACTTTTTGAAAACTGGTTTTAAAATTATCTTTTAAAAAATATTTCAAACAACAGTGATAACGCATAGATAACGCAAGCTACCACAGCCATCTGCTACACAAAGCACCAGCTTTATCAAGTTCAAAAACTGAAATTTAGAAGTAGTTTTTAGAAAATGATATTTATTTTGAATTCAGTACCAAAAAAGCGCAACTTTTGGAAGCCATAAATTCATAAGCAATTAAAAAACAATATGTATGTGATAATTTGGCTGTACAGGCTGGGCATACTGTCTTACGTCTTCCTCCGTATCACTGTATGTTTATAGAGCATTTGTGGACCAAGTAAAATCAAAGATCAGAGCAGAAAATGTTACACCTATTTTAAGTCCCAGTGTTATAAATTTGATAAAAAATGTAATTACTAACATACCAGTTAAGAGCTGGAAAAATTCAGAACAGCACATTATAAAAATTAAGGACTTTTACATTTCTATACAAAACAACATAAATCCTATTGTAATTAATCTCATTGATCACTCTGATAGTGAAACAGAATAAGATTTATATATTTAGATTAAAAATGTTATTATGTATAGATAATATGAGACATATGAGACAAACTATACACTACCTTATTGGTGGTGTAGAAACGTGTGCATATTATAAAAACACAAATTTTTCAACTGTTTGAACCGTTATATCTCAAAAACGATGGCTCTTAAAAAATATATATTTTTAAGCAATTTTTATAGATAGTCTTTAATTTTTGTTAAAGCTAATTTTTGATAAAACTTACCTTTTTGCTGAAAAACGCAGAAAACCCGTTTTTGTTACCTTTGACGTTAAATAATTTTTTATTCACGTACGGGATCAAATTTCACATATAATGGTGTTCCGAACATTCCTACAAATTTTTAGCTCTATGTGAATTTTTGTACTTTTGCATGTCTTAATTGACCGGATAATTAATGCAAAATAAATGTGAATACAATAACAATTTTGTATTGGTTTCATAAGCATAGATCAGTTAATCATCGAATTTGGGCGAACTACCGAAAATTCTACGGTATTAACCGCGGTAATAACTGGTTTTAATTAATAGGGCTTAGTGATAACTTTGTCATAAATCATATGAATAAAAAGTCATAACCAAAGTCATCCATACCAATTTTTGGTTACAATTGGTTTAACGCCTAAATTTGATTAACGAGAACTCACACCTATCGGTAAGAAATCTGCGCTTTTTAAATTTAGAAATCATCCTGTACATTTCCCAAAGCATATGTAAGTATAAAAGCTATTAGATTTTACCTCTAAGAACTACTTTAATGTATATGTTTACATAAATAATATTTTTATTTCGAAAGAGAGGAGACACGAAAAGACGAAACGAGATGAGGGACTCCCAACAAAAAGAGGGCATTCTCGCCGAGGCGAGAAGCCTGTTTTTAGTAACTAAAATGCACTAGTAGCGCCATTGACGATTACTTTTTATCCATAAAAAATATATTAATGCTTTTATCAAGAGAAGTTATGCGGTTTCACTTGGAAAAGTAATTCTTTTTAGTAACGTAGAGAGTTTATAAGTAAATATATCTGTCTCTTAAAAAAAACAAATTGGCTTTAGTCTAGTCGAGAAATGTGTTTCCTGCAAAAAACAGTTAGAAAGCTTTGAAAAATATAAGCGATAGCTCATTCCACGTGGAATGCAAATCTGAGAAAGGCGTTTTGAGGATTTTTTCTGCCAATAAAAATTGCAATTGGTATTTACAAAAAACGAAAAAAAAAGCCATTTCGATTTTGGATAATTACTCAAAAACCATAAGAGATAGCGGAAATTGCAAATAAGATCCTTGAATAGGAGGAAATTTCAAATAAAAAAGTACCGACTTCAGGAGTTCTATCTCCATTATTAAAAATTTTAATTTAGCGCTGACATTTTTTGTTGCGCGCTCGACTTCAGTACCTCAAATTAAATAACTTTTTTTAGGGTATTAATATTTTTTTTTTAAGATTATGGTGTATTCAGAATACTTCAAAGAATCTGTTTCTGTTTAAAATTTAAGTTAAGGTTAATTTTTAACAAGTTAAAAAATTGTTAATTAACAAAATTGTTAGAGACTTTCGTCTTCATTGTACATTTAAAAAATGTTTAAATAATTGACGTATACATTTCGCCTCGTAAAACCTTTCTTATATACATACCTAACAAGATCACGCCATAAAAGTTTAAAACATTTAAATGCTGTGTTTTTAATAATTTTATAGCTTTGCCAATATTACTATGATTTTTCATTTTTGAGAAAGTTATAAAATTATTATAAACAAAGCATTAAAATTTTTAAACTTTTGTGATCTTGTTATGTATATATATAGGAAGGGTTCCACGACGCAAAGAATTTACTTATACGACAATTATTTAAACATTTTTTTTATTTCCAATGACGACGAAATTTCAAAACAATTTTGTTAATTGTAATCTCTCACTTGTTGAAAAATGAACTATATGTTAAATTTTCAACGGGAATAAATTCTTTAGAGTGTTCTGAATACACCATAATTTGTTGGTAATTTTTTCATTAGGATTTAATACCCTAAAAAAATAATTTTTTGTGAAGTACTCGGTTTTAACGCCGAGCGGGAAACCAAAAACATCGCGCGGATGCCCATTTTCAGGTTTAAATTAAAATTATAAATAATGAAAATAGAACTCCGGGAGTTGGGACTTTTTTATGGGAAATCTGCTCTTCTTCAAGGATCTTTTTTTGCAAATTCCGCCATCTCTTATGGTTTTTGAGTTATTATAAAAAATCGAAATGGCTTTTTTTTCCTTTTTTGTTACTAACATTTGCAATTTTATTTATTTTTTGTAAGTTTGGGTGTAACATAGCCCAGCCCTTCTCCCCTTTAAGATGCTCTAGTATTTCTTACATTTTATAAACATTTTATAGTTATTATTCCTGATAAGAGCAATTTTTTAATTTATTTTTATTTTGTTTTAGGTGAGTACCTGACTGCGTAAATATATTTAAATGGCTAGTAAGTACCTATTGATATAGATAAGAAGTAGTATCTTAAAATGTTCAAAGTTAAATTGGAATTCAAGGTTTTATAAATTGGATAGATAAGTACATAAAATAAATTTTATTTAAGGCAAGACTTAACCTTTAAAATCAAAGGACCAATATAAAACCGCTGTCCATAAAAAGTTGTGTTCTGTAGAAGAGTTAGGCCATAAACATAAAACAAAAACGGCGATAGTTCTGTCTCCATACAGTGGTCTATTAGGCACTGATGTAGGCAGAAAAAGATATTTAAGCAATATTTTGGAAATGAAAAAGATATCTTAATATTTAAACAGCACACAATAAATGCAAGAACAATCAAGTATTGTAAAAGTATTAAAACCATGAAGTCCCTTCTACTATCTTCGCAGTGTATTTATAGATCCTATTTGTAATCTTATTTTGCTTTACCAACTCTAAAGTTACATTAAGTGCATAATATTAAAAAAACTTAACTATTTTTTCTTTCATACTATACCTTTAACACATCCTTAGATTTTTACAGGTACCTATTTATTTATTTACTTTTGATAAAACATTTCGTGTGGGTATAAAAACTTTTTTTTTATCAGAAATAGTGTTAATCTACCAAAGTACTATACGAAGCTTTTAATAAAACTTAAATGGCCATTTATTTGCATCGTTTTTTTACTTGTTAGATTTCTCATACATACTGCTCATTATTATAAAGAAATATAGTTTTTAGTGAAACGTTTTCTTAATAAACTACTTTGTGATTATCAATTAATATACATATCTTTAAGACCGCTAAAGCTGCGTTTACAAAATTTGGTATCTGGGCTTTTGGGCATGCGGAATTGAATATTGATGTCGACACTGTTGTCAGATTTGACTAAAATGCGGTTTTGTTATACAGCCACTTTAAAGCTAACAAAAATCTGCTTTATACGAAATCCCGTAAATAAAGACCCTTAGAAAATAGACACTGGACACCCTTATAAAACAGCCAAGGGCCATACAAATCTCAATTTTTATAACCTATTTCAAGTAAATCAACCTTCTTATATTGGGCCGAAATTCTTTGGGCTAATTTGTATTTTATTATTTTATGATTGTATTCTGAAAATTTTAGAGGTGAAAATACCCAACAATAATATTTATGGCCAGGTTCAAATAGCATTAGTGGCTTGGGGGATTATCTTCACATTATATTTTTAATTGTGTCTTAAATCAATAAAAATAAAGTTATCGTGTTCGGAATCAAAAAGTGTTTAATCATGTCCCCAAAACGAAATCGTTTGTCACTAAAGGAATTGATGTATGATAGGTAAAGAGTACGCTTTGGGTTCGCGAAAACTGGCTAAAAAGTTTGATGTTGGAAAATCCCAAATAAATGATATTATCAGGAATAAAGCTAAACTAAATCGAATGTTTAAAGAAAGTGTTAATTTAGAACAAAAGGGGAAGAATGGTTGAACAACTGTTACCTGGCAAAACTGGCCACCCTTCTATAAAGGCCATGGTAGCCGTTATAGACAAGTTTTACTGTATCTCAGTAACGGGTACAGATATAATTTAAAAAATTTTAGATCTTTATAAATTTGGCATGTTTAATTTATTGCAATAAAAATAAACGGAATACTTGGGATAACCAAAAGATTACATGAGGCGCAAAACTTGAAAATCTGACAACATTGCTGATTTAACTGTTTAATTTCACATGCCCAATAACCTCCAATTTTGTTAAACGCAGCTTCAGCGGTTTTAAGAATATTTAAGCCCGGATGTACTTTTTACTAAAAATGTTGCGTTAGCCATATAGCAGCAAGTAGTAGGAATAAAATTTTGAAAATTTGAGATCTAACCAAATTTGGCACCCAATTTATTGAAAGGAAAATAAACAAGACATTCTTTTTTAGATTTCATACAGATTAGATGTAGCGCAAAGCTTAAAAATTTGGCAACAACATCAACATCACCTCGAGAGTGACCAGATTCTAGGACACAGTAGGGCGTTCTCTCGTATTACCTTGAGCCTTTTAACGAGAGAAAAATCAGTATTTTGTCTCGACAAAAGATGGGTGGTGAGAATATCTTGTTTTGGACCACTAAAATTTAGAAATAAGGTTTTTTTTTGTAAAAAACGGTATTTTCCCTAAACGACTTTACCTTAAAGTCCCATATGAGTAAAATATAATTTAAATTATTCTGAATTACACTGTAAACTAGTATTTAGTATTCTAACAGTGTCGATTGGTTTAAGCTAAAGCAAATAATTTGTTGACTTGGACCACTGTCTCTCATCAGTTCCAAAGTAGTAAAGAAGTTTACTTTTGCTGTGCGTTTTATACGGTTTTTTAGAAAAAGACTTGGAATCTAAATGGCCCTTTATCCACTTGTTAGGAAGTCAAAGTTAGATAAAGTTTTTTAACATTCCTTGTTTATCAGAAAGTTTATTGGTAATTGAATTGCTTGTTCTTATTTCTTTCGTATTGAAATGTAAAACAGAAACAAGTTTAGAGACCCTGTTATGTATTGGGCACATTCCAAAAAGTAACTTTTACCATACATTGTGCCGTTTTAAAAAATATATTATTTGTAGAAAATCGTTTAGAATTTGTTTATTTTTTAGTTTCGTAATAGCTTCATTTTGGCAGAAGATGCTTTTTCCATTTAAATAAATTAAAATCATTTTTATGTGTGAAAAAGTTAACCTACTATGCCTGATGTAGTTAATATGCTAATAAAATGAAACACCAAATATAATAGTAATTAAAGTCTATTAAACTTTTTGCAAAACTTTTATTTTTACCTTTGCTTAAACTTATTTGTTACTTTTGTTAAAACCCGGCCTAGCCGCCTGGAAAAGTTCTTCCCAACATAACCAATAATTGCACTAATATATTTCACAACAAAATCAGAGACATTGACCAATCAAACAGTGGTTTAAATTTTGTAACAATACATTTCAGAAATTTTAATTTTTATGTTACTAATTGTATTTAAAAAATATGCAAAAAAGCTGTTTTTTGGATTATATTCAAAATATTTTATAAAATTTTATAAAAAAATAAATTTTAATTCGAGCCCTTAATTTGAGTGTGTAAAACTTGTTTTTTAAATAAGTAATATTTGTAGGTGTATGTCACTGATTTTATTTCGAAGGAAAAAAATATATTTTATTTTACACACTCGAAAAGTAACCTATGTAGTCTCAGTTTCTGGTCTTGCTACTTAAGATATATTCAATCAATTGTGATAAAAACAAATTATATCAAAGGACGCATTACATTACGCGTATACTAATTTTATATCTGGTAAAGGTAAACCTAATTAAATTTTCTAAGAAAAGGCTTTAAGGCTCCTACCTATAGTATGCGGAAGCTTGATGTAAAGATGTTATTATATTGTTAAGTGTTTTGTTTCGTGAAAATATAGAAATATACGAGGCGGTACTGATAAATTATTAGATTGCTACAGAAAATAAAATATATATGCTTTTAATGTAATGCACTAATTATAAAGTTTCTACAATATCTGTATACCTTTAAAAAAAGTCGTTACTTTGCAAACTAAAATTCGTTTATTTTTGTTTAAAAATGCAAGAGTAAAAACAACTTACCTCTAAAGAAAATCCAAACTATTTGCCAAACAATTTGCTGCCAATCCTACCCTTGATCGTTGTATTAATCTTCCTCTTCCAACAGTTGCGCCTGTTCCTCATAAAGTGACCGATATCATTTTTAAAGTCAAACAGATCAAGCGTATTCCTTCTTCTCTTAACACTAAAAAGTCGTCTGGGCTGGATAGCATATCAGCAACTTTAGACCTATATCTCGTCTTTCTGTTATTTGCAAAGTAAAGGAAAAATTAATTAATTCCCAAATCTTAAAGTATCTGAAAAAACACAAGATCTTACATGAAAGACAGTTGGATTCCGTCACGGAAGATCTTTTTTCCTTTGTCTCACACAACTGGAGCAAGTCCCTTGAGTTTCTTGGTGAATCCCAGATCGTTGCTCTTGACATATCCAGAGCTTTCAATTAGGTCTGGCATAATGGCAGACCTGATTAAAAGGTACCTGATTAATCTGGCACAATCTTCCTTTTGATGGCCTTTTACCTAAGCTTTGCTCTTGGCTTTCCAGTTATCTTTCTAATCGTCGTATATCAGTTACTGTAGATGGTCATTCTTCAACTTTCAAATTAAGTCTCTCAATCAATCTTACAGTTTTGCTCACAATAGTCAGCCAATGCTCATCCGTTACATATGAGCGGCCAAGTTTTGCAGAGGAAAGATTCATTTAATCTTGTAGGCGTTACTTTTGAGAATAACCTCAACTGGCACAAACACGTTACATCCATAGCCTCGGCAGCTTCAAAAAAGCTTGAATTCCTCTTTCGAGCCAGAAAGTATTTCTCTTTTTCCAATTCGTATACTCTGTATGTATCCCAAATCAGACCCTTTTTAGAATATTGTTCTCATGTGTGGGAAATGGCGTCTCCTACAACATTTAGATCGTTTTTGTACTAACATAAAAAACAGTGCAAGTTCGAAACTTGCGCATTTAATCGATTCTAACAGTTACGAAACGCATTCACGGCCATACAGAAACTGCGGTTTGGAACAAACCCAACGTTGGTAACACTAAAATCTTGGACTTCCATTGTCTTTTTTCGTGTGTGACGTATCTTTAACCATTTTTAAGTGATAACTGAAAGTAAGTTATCACTTAAAATGGTTGGAGCTACATCACTTACCTAAAAGAGAAAACCAATAGCAAATAAAGACAATGGAAGTTAAAGATTTTGGTTTTACTAACCAAAACTAACCAAAAGATTGTCTAACACATTAAGAAATTTTAAAAACTATACTGGACACTCTAATGAAGAACTATTTTGTTAAAATAGAAGTATTGATTAAAAATGATCTATTAAACTATAATTTAATTTTTATAAATCTGAACAACATTACCATTTGGAAAGGCTTTCGGGTTTTTCTTTGTTTTATCTCTGTCTTAGATGTACACCAGAAGTAAAGGCATATGTTATCAAATTTGTTTCGGACGACAATATCCACTTGTCCCGTTTAAAACGTGGGACTTATTGTGTATTACCTAAAATTTCGGCATTTCAAAGGAAGCTTAAGGACAAGCGCACTTTTGGAGAATTTTTAGTTAGGGGTCTAATGGTCAAATTATGTATAAAGGATATTAAGGAACTGGTAACAAAAATAAAATGCAGAAATAGTGTTGAACCACAACATTACTTTGGTAAATCTAAATATCCTTGATATATATTTTATATATATATATATATATATATATATATATATATATATATATATATATATATATATATATATATATATATATATATATATATGTATATATATATATATATATATATATACATATATATATATATATATATATATATATATATATATATGATATTTGTTATATACTATACTATATATATATATATAAAGATTATGATTCGATAACATCATTTATTAGAAAGAAGATTCTAAATCATTAAAACTCAAAGTACATTGTGAGCTACTCTAATAAAACTATTATAAAGTTAAAATCAGAAGTATTGATTAAAAAATGAATTTCTATTTATTTAACTTTATATTTATTTATTATTTAATAAATATTGAAAACAACATACACTATTATGAAGCTAAATAGAACGCTTTAAAAAAACGGCAGGATAAAATAATATTCATTTGTTTATATACATCTTCTTAATGTAGACCATAGTAAAGGCATATGTTATCAAATTTGTTTCGGACGACAATATCCACTTGTCCCGTTTAAAACGTGGGACTTATTGTGTATTACCTAAAATTTCGGCATTTCAAAGGAAGCTTAAGGACAAGCGCACTTTTGGAGAATTATTAGTTAGGGGTCTAATGGTCAAATTATGTATAAAGGATATTAAGGAACTGGTAACAAAAATAAAATAAAATATGTTAAACATATAAATATTTACTTTTGTGAGAATTAGGTATATCTATATATCTATATATATATATATATATATATATATATATATATATATATATATATATATATATATATATATATATATATATATATATATATATATATATATATATATATATATATATATATATATATATATAATATATATATATATATGTATATTTTTGCTTTGAAAGTAACAACTGAACTGAAATAAAATTAATTTTCTAGCATGATAAAATATATAGAATAAAGAATTTAAGTTGCATGTGAATTAGATAACTTAATTGTCGTATTTATCTTAATGAAGCAAAAGACGAGGCGAATCTTCTAAATTCTGAGTTTTAAAATCTCAAAGCTGCTTGGCTCAGTCATTCCGTGAACTGCTTTGACCTATCTTAATAATATAACAAATATTTTTAAGTGATTAAGATGTGTGGGCCTAAACCTGGAAGCAGACTGAAAGCAGACGTCAGACTGGGGGTTCGCCAACTTCAAAAATATGGAATGTTTTCGTTTTTTTTTTGTAATAACTAAGGACACTTACTAGCATTGATGATGTCTGATCTCGCTTTGGACCAAAACATTAATAAAAACTCCCATATTTCTTTTGACGACCACAACTTAGTTACAATGCAATATAATTCCCTTTTCCATAGGTGTCGTACATCTTAATGCCGTAAGCCATAGAAACGCCTTTGAAAAAAAACGAGACTACAGGGATCAACCACCCCATAACGCGTAAACTTCCAGTTAGGAAGTTTTTTTGTACGCCAGCCGTCGGGAAGTAAATCTTCTGCCTTTTTTAGTAGGTGTAGCAGCATACATTACCCGTGTGAAAGCATATGCTCTTTTGATATGTTTTGATAGTTTCTGTTAAACTTTTCTAAGTATAAACATAGCTCCTTCAGCCTTTTTGCAGATAAAAGACCTTCCCCTACCAATGTACTTGGAGTTAAAGAACTTATTTTTTTTTTGGTATATTGTTTACTGATTTTTGTACTTTTTTAATGGATAAATAAAATGTCGCGTAATAAACACTGTTAACGATGAACCTGAAAGCAACATTGACAAGCAAATCACTATAGGCTACCATTAGGGATATTTAGTTCCTAATGTTAAATAGAACGTCTATAAATACTTAACTCGTGTTTAAGTGACATTTTACAGAGATACTTTCCACTTGAAACGTGAATGTTTTTTAATAATACCTTTTAGTTTTTTGTTGGTACAGGATAACTTTTGGGCGATTTTTTTTTCTTAAATACACCTATATAATAAAAGGTATGAATTATTAAAACTGTACTTTTATTCAAAATGACGTTAATTTGGTAGCATAAAAAACATGTTTATTTACTTAATTTATGGGGAAAATATGCATTTTTTTAAAATCTGTTTTAAATGGTTAATAAAAAGTAGTTTTATGTTAAAAGTAAAAACGATAAAGTCGTTCTACAATGTGGTTACCTAAGGCTAAGTTTCAGTATTACATTTTTTGCTTTCTTTATTTATTTAGAGTCAAATAGAAAATCCATACGCATTCCTTTATTTAGTTTCAGATCACTTTACGTATAATTTTTCAGTTCAAATTTTTAATTTAATAATTCAATTCAGTTAGCAACATAAGAAAAAAAGATAGGTTAATAACACCATCAATATTCATATAAATTCATAGAAAAGAGATTGATTAATTAAATATATTTCACAAACAATAGCTGAAAGCTCTGCATAAAAAAATTGAAATGGCACCTATCAGCCGATGAAAAAATTTAAAGTGTCTTAATATTCAGGATTAGCTTTGCTTACTCCGAGACCACGTGGACATGAAAATTTACTCGCTGCGCTTTCAGCCGAGATTTATATTGGAACTTAGCCTTAGTTGCAATTTCATATTTTCTATTCTATTTGGATAACAGAGTAGCGACTTAAAAAAAAGATTGTTAATTTATTTCAGTTTTTGCGCAATTTTTTTTTATAAAAAAGAATTAAGTTCTGTGTTGCTCCGTTAGCGCTCTTTAAAAAACAAATGTATTTGTTTTCGTAACAGCAAAAACCGAAAGTTCAGTTGTGGAAGTTACTCATAAAGCGTCATGTTTAGTACCATTTTAAAACATTGCAACTTTATAAACAGAATAACTTCTTTCTATCCACTTGAAATTTTTTTCCATTTTGGACAAATAAGACACCATGTAAATTATAAAACCAATCATGGAACGGAAGTAAATAACCGAAAAAAACATATTTATCATTCATTTTCACAGCGTGCAAAGTGTAACGAACAAAGCTAACAAGTTGCCCCCTTACTAGGGTAAATTGCTATGCAGGGTTGAACTCCACAGAACAGGGTATATCATATGGCGCGCCGGCCGGTGAGTAACAGTGCGGCGCCGGCAACTAACTCGAAGGGTGGTTTATTCCTGGAAGGCCTGACAGGTCCTTTAGAATTCGTAAAAAGTACGGAAGTAATTTATAACGAGAAGTTTAGGTTTTTGAGTTTATATAGTGTTCTACATATCACGTATACCAAAGCATATTTTTAAAAAATTATGAAATTGTTTGTGTACCAAAATTGTCTGTGACAAGTGGTAGGTATTTTAAACTTTTATTTACAATGTTAATTTTAAAAGTACTGAAACCCTGTTGGTATGTATTTTAACTGGAACAAGTTATAAAAATAAAGAGCTTTTATAAGTTTTTAGTTACTTCTAATTGCAAGAAAATAAGTAATAACAATAGAAAATATTTTATTAAAGGATTTTTAATGCTTGTTTTAAATTAATTTTATTCGGAATCGTTCGCCTGTGCATTTATCTTTATCTATTTGTTTTTAAATTTAAAATTTAAATTAAAAGCTAATAATATTTTTCTACAATATTTAATATTGATTTGTAATATTTTAAATAATCTGGTTAAATGTGATATGTATTTCTTTTTGTCTTATTGTTAGCATAATACGTGTTATTTAATTTGGAACCAAAGACTAGCTTATTATTTATATTGTTTTATTTCATAAAATTTAAACAATGCTATTTTCTCTTAAACAAATTATTATATATCAAAAATATTTACGGTTTCTAACAACCAGCTTACTAATTATTGTGTACTTTCTTTGTTTCTCCTTAAATATCGTTTTATAGAGAACCAATTATTATGTACTTGAAATGTTAAACACTTTGCCACAATTTATGTAATTTTAAATGTTCGACTTAACTATTTCAACGGAATGCTATTTTTTACGTGTTTGCTACTTATTTGTAAGATTTTTAATAATTCAGTTTATTGTTTTTTTTTTGCTATTATTGCTGGTCTTACACTGGATACTTAATGTAGAGCTGAAAGCAAGTTTATTATTTATACTGTTTTACGTCATATTTGACAATTTTTAATACACATTTTGTTAAGACAAACTCATCATATACCAAAACTGTTAAAGATTTTTTAACCATTGATGTAATTTTAAATGTTTTCAAGGACAAAATATTTATTATTTTTACCTATAAGTTACTTTTTTCCTCTACTTCCGGCCTTAAATAAGTTCCTTAATTAAGAGCAGAAAACTACTTTTATTTTCCTAAATTAAATAATTTTAGAGTTATTAGTTTATCGAAAAAAATCATCACATAATCACGATTTTAAACAATTCTAAATATCTACATATTTCAGTGACACAAAATTTGTTATTTTTTATATGTGTGATTGCTACTTTATTTTGACAGCTTAAATGTGGTTTCATGTATTATATTTTTCTGGACTTACATGGGTTAGTTTACGACTGACATTGTTTTGATTCTAATTAGGTACATATTATCTATTTAAATATTTTTTAAAATGTTAAACATTTTTTAACAATGAAATTTTAAGGGGTTTGTTACCAAATCAAATAATAAATAAGATATTTAAGATATTTACAGAAGGTGCATTTAAAAATATTATTAAGGTGTGTTTACGTGGAAACAATTATAAAACCTTAACTTAATGATTGTCTGAGTTAACCTTATAGGGCAAAATTTGGAAAAAAAGTTTTTAGAAAAATTTCTTTAAAATACTGATTACTAAGCAGTGTTTTTCTATAAGAATTATTATTTGCAGGTAGCTTGGAAAGTTTGAGCCTTAAAATAATAAAAAAAAACTTGAAAAATTAGACGTGATAAAAAGCCTTGAAATTCTTACATCTTTTAGAAAAATACCTATGTTGTTTTTGTCTGAAAATTATTTTACAGAATTAAAGTAAAATTATATTAAATACTTATGCCATTTTAAAAAATTCTTTATGGGCTATCGCCAAGAACTGACTTAAATATTGTTTTGACTTTTTCGGTAAAAAACCATACATCCTTGGTTTTTACATTTGCTTTAAAATTTGGTAAAAAAACGTTTTTTAAACTCTTAACACACTTGTCAATCTCTTTAAATAAACAGTACAGCGTTCAAATTGTAACTGATTTTTGCGAATCTTCAAGACCTTTCTCAATTATTTTCGAAATGGGGAAAAACTAGGTAAAATTATTTTGATTAACTATTATACTAAATACAATTATTATTCTAACATCCTATAAATCTATTATTAAAAAAAAATATTTATAATAGTAATAATATTAAAAAAAGCTTAAGCGTATAGTTTCGTAGACATAACTCAATCGTAAGTACCTTAATTTTCGTGAAAACCTCGAAGTAATAAATAATTGGTTGGTTATATATTAGTCTAGGAGGAATTGGCGCATGAGTGCCGAAAACTGTTCCTCCAGTTTTTCTATACGATCCTCTTTTAATTGCCCTACTGATAATGTAAATGCATGTTGCCAAGGGGCAACCTGGTACCATATTTTTTAAACCGAAATTATTGAAGCAATTGTAAGAAATTGTTATTTTTAAATTTTTTAATAAAATACAAATTATAAGGGTTCTATGACTTTTTACGATAAAGTTTATATTTTTAGAGATATGAACTTTTAAAGGTTCGAAAAATCTTAAATTTGAGTTCTTTTGACCCATGAAAAATATATATTTAAAAAAGGAATAAAATACAAAAAATATTTATTTTTATTCTTTAAACAATAGTTAGGTATTAATATCCTAAATAAAGAGTTAAAAAATCAATGTTTATATCGGTTTTTATTTGTTTATTACGCGCGCTCATAAGTATGCGTCCCTTGCCTTTAAGTATTGCCGCGCCCTCTTCTGACTCAACGCTGCATTGACCTCTTTGTGTCCTGAATCATTATTTATCATTTATCTTAAAAACTATTTACTTTATCAAAATTGTTAAAAAAGCAATATTACTTATAATTTAATTATCTACAATGTGTTTTCATAAGTTTTTATCCTGAAATCAATTTTACAAAAGTTATTTGCTTTATTTTAGTTGTAAATACACGTAATAAACAATGAAAACATAAAAACAAATATAAATAATTTTTTTTTCAAATTTCAATTAAGGATAATATTAGCTATTATATAAATAATAAAAATTAAATATTTTGTTTATATTTTATCCTTTTTAATTTATTTTTTATGGGTCAAAAGTACCCAAATTTGAGATTTTTCTTACCTTTAGAAATTCACATCTTTAAAAATATTAACTTTATCACGGGAATTTTTTAATTTGTATTTCAATAAATAATATAAAAAAAAATTCGGTGGGTAAATCACAATTAGTATGGCACCAGGTTGCCCCATGGCAACATGCATATTATATTAATAGTTTTTAAAGATGATCGTATAAAAAAATTGAGATGGAATAGTTTTCGGTACTCATGCACCGATTCCTCCTAGACTATTTATGTAAATACAAACGGCACCGAACAAAAACCATCTTGTAACTACAAACATTTCAGCTATCGTAAATAACTTTTAAAGCTTTTTATAAAAACATAATTAAGTTAATTTTAAAGGGAACTTAAGCCACTATAATATGCCTCGTCCCCACGGAAATCAGTGAAATGGCGATGTTCCGTAAAGCACTTCAGAGACAGGTAATTCAAAAGAAAATCACGACCACTGTCTTTTGAGGCTATAAGAAAATTTGCTACAGTGGCATTTAATAACGTAATATCACCACCAAGGTGCAATCTGATGCACTATGACAAAATATAATTTCAGGTTTATTATCTCGTACATTAGTAATCAATTACTGATTTTGGATCAAATTTTAAGACCTTTTTTTAACGAGTTACATAAAATAAACTGCCCCGCAAAATTAACGCATAATTTAAAAAATTGGCCTATTATTTTTTTTAACTGGCGCCAATGGGTCTTAATTATTTGTTTATGATATATTTTCCATATATTCAGTAAATAAAAATGGTTCAAATAATTTCAAAGCAGATTTTTTTACCATATTGAAAAAATGGTTAGTAAACGAAATTTTTTATTTCGAATTTCGTATAAAATTACAATATTTAATACCGTGTATTGCCTCCCCTTGCCCTTATTACTGCTTCACATCTTCTAGGCATACTTAAAATTAGGTTTCTGATGGCATCCTGATCCATGTGATCCCAGATTTGACTTAATACTAAAGAAAGTTCATTAAGGTCTCGGGGTGGAGGTAAAAGGCTCTAACCCTACGACCCATATTGTCCCATAGGTGTTCAATAGGGTTAAGGTCAGGACTCCTTGCTGGCCAAGGTAAAATGGCAATTTCGACCTCCTGGAGGTAATTTTGTACGACTCTGGCAACGTGTGGACGTGCATTATCGTGCATTAACAAAAATTCAGGTCCAATAAAGGGGGCATATGGCATCACATGGGGTTCTAAAATGTGCGTTATGTATCGATCAGCTGTCAGACGATCTCTCAGAAAGACAACCAATTCCGTGCGGGCTTCCAAACTAATGCCACCCCATACCATAACAGAACCTCCACCATAGCTTACTCTTCCAACCATGTTGCATTGAGCGTATCGTTCACCAGGACGTCGATATACTCTTCTACGGCGATCATCACTAAAAAGACAAAATCTTGACTCATCAGTGAACAATACATTGCTCCAGTCGTGTTCTCCCAATTTCGATGCTCTTGAGCGAACTGAAGACGCTGCCTTCGATGGTCTGCGGTTAGAAGGGGACCTGTTGCGGCTTGATAGGAGTAATTCCGACTTCTGCCAACCTTCTTCGCACTGTATCTTGACTAATACGGTAATTATACCTGCGGGAAAATTCTTGCTGCAGTGCAGTGCTTGTAACAAACCGAGTTCGTAAGGCCTGTAATCGCAAAAATCGGTCTTGGTTAGGTGTTGTGACCCTATGGCGTCCTTGTCCACGTCTTCTTTCATTACTGTTGGTCTCGCGAAATCGTGCCAATGCTCTGGATACAGCAGATTGGGACACTCCAATTCGAAGTGCTACTTGAACTTGCGACAATCCTTCTTCCACAAGCGCTATGGCAGCAGCACATTCCTCAGCCGAAAGATTTCTAATTTCACGAACGTTTTGAGCCATTTTAATTATACGAATCTTAAAGTTGTCAATACAAGCGTACAAAGCAAACTACACGCATCTAAGTGGCAAAAATGCACCTTAAGAAATCTGGTTTAGTTATCATTTTTTTGATATTGTAAACAAAATCCGCTTTTTGCCTACTGGATACAAAAACATTCTCCGAAAATATTCAAAATATATCATAAGGAAATAATTTAAATTCATTGGCGTCCGTTGAAAAGATTTTATCAGGCCAATTTTTTAATTTTTAAAATTATGCGTTAATTTTGCGGTGCAGTGTAGTTATTTACGTTACAAGGCCGGAAAGTGACTTATTACAGTAGCAAGTTTAGATGTTTACTGGAATTTTTAAGCGAGTGCTGTAATAATAGCTTTACGACCATATTATAAAAAGGAAACTTCTCTTATTTTAGACTACCTGTATGTAGGCGTCAGCGTGGTGTCGACTTTTGTTTTTTTTATAGTACAGGAAGTAAATTCTGACCCAGACTGAATGCTTTCCGACTTAAATGAAGCTGCTGACAAAAAGTACATTATTAAAAAAACATCTATTCTACAAGCGAAAAGATACCAAAGGAGGTAGGTAAAGATCGGCTTTTTTGCCTCATCATATTTGTAAAATTCTCAATTTTAGTTAAGGTCATTTTATTTATTTATAAATTTATAATAAATATATTTATTATCATCCACAATAAATTGGTAAAAATCAGAATAAAAGTACAAAAACCCTTAAACTTGTCATATTTATTGAATTTATTATATGATCGCTTTAGAATCACAATATTTTTTTGTCTTTATTAGAATTAATAAGTCCTAAACTAGCCTTCATTTAATTTGGGCGTCTTAAATGGCATAAATTCAGTAATCAAGGTTTTTAGTGGTTGCCATCCTGTTTTTTTTACAATTTATTGTAGATATAAATAAAGATACTGGAACCTATTATCAATAGATTAAATTGCCTAAATTGAAACTTTAAATTTACGAATTTGCTTTTTCGCCCATCATATGAATATGATGGGCGAAAAAAGGTCGATCTTTACCCACCTCCTTTGTTCTGGATACCTAGTAGATTCCCCAAGATTATGCCTCTGCTATATGACTTTAAAACCATGTTATAATATTTTTAAACTTAAATATTTTGTTACAAAAGAATCCATGCGAAATTCGAAAACATATTTATGGTGTATTTTTGCAGGAAAGTAATAAATATTTATTTCCTTATTTGGTTAAAAATGAGCCATTTTGTTTTTTTTGTAAAAGTGTATTTTAAAAACTTGTAACACAAGTTTATTACTCCTGCTAGATATTTACATGACAAATTCCCAACAATCGAAAAATGGTTATAGTTCTTTTGAAAAATATTAGATTGTTTTAAATAGCCACCATCTTATTTTAAGTAATTTTTTTCCCAGATGAATTACTGCTCGTTAACAGAGTTTTTATATTAAATGGAGATGCTATATAGATTTATATAAAAGGTATGAGGAGGAATATATAATTGCTATCATTTATTTCTTATTTTTTTTGTATGGACTGCAAAGGCTTTTAATGCCGTTAGTTAGCTCCTTTTTTGCAGTTTAGAACGTTTTTTAAGTATCGAAACAGCAATTGCTTTTAACATCTTTAGAGAACGGCTAGAATAATTTTAATTTTGACTTTTAAAAGTTACATTCTGCCCAATGACCTAAAATACGTATTTTTACTTTTAACGAAAAGGGAAAAATTAACAGCAAGTAGGCTAACATCAGTATTTTTATACTACTTTTTGTAAAATTAGACGCTTAATTAAAAATCACAAGATCAATAGTAGTGAAAATGTCAAATATTTTCTTAAGTAGATGCAGAAAATTATATAAAAAGCAAATGTATGAAGAATACAAAACATAATATATAATTTCTGAAGATGTTAGATAATAACATTGATTCTAACATAGAATCTTGATTTATTTGTTAATTGTACAAAACCTTTTCCTCCACATTCTGTTAAACGAATAAATGAATTTACAACTTTGGTATAAAGGAAATTAGTCACACTGACAATACTTTTCAACATTTTAATACCAACTAAAAGACGGGCATCGCACCTTATATCCGAGAGTAATTTTTATGTAACACTAAGGAATTTCGCAAGATAAAATTACTATATATAGGATCTTAAGTGAACACAAAAAAAGACGATTAAGGAAACGACGATATTCGATAAACATCAAAACAAGAGAAAGATTTACTTAAACATCACACCAAATATTTATGACAATTCCGATATTATTAAGGACTGATCTACCTATTCCGTGAATTTGGCTAAGAATAGCGGGGAAACAAAAAGGTCCCTGAAATTAGAGGTATAAAATACAGCACAATACAACGACGTGAAATATCGAGTTCGTCGAATATGGATGGTCAAAGAACTTCGCGTACAATACAAAAAGGCTAAATGCTTAAATTCCGTCGGTAGTGGCAATAACACCTCATACAGAGTGTAGGTGTTATTGCACAAACACAATATTCATATTCGCAGCTTTAAGAAAGCTGACTTTGAGCCAGAAAGTATTTATCATCTTTCATCTGTATGTTTTGTATCCAAATCAGACAACCTTTAGAATATTGGTGTTATTGGTAAGGGTCAGAAGCTCGGTCGATCCGGGTTGAATCTAGCCCGGGCAGACATATTTAGGCAGTAGTTCATTTTAATCAACGCTGTGGTGGCGAACCGCGTTGTCTTAAATGCTGGAAATGCACATTTGCATTGCTGTCAGCTTGGAGTTGATGAACTGGGGTAAAGATGTATTAAACATCGGAATGCACTCACGGTACTCTATATATATATATAATTTATATATATATATATATATATATATATATATATATATATATATATATATATATATATATATATATATATATATATATATATATATATATATATATATATATATATATATATATATATATATATATAAATATATATATATATATATATATATATATATATATATATTGAGTACCGTGAGTGCCGGGTTTTCCGATGTTTAACCCATCTTTTATGCCCCAGTTCCGTCAACGCTGCCCAAGCACTGAAACATGCAAATATTGCATTTCACAGCACCTTTAAGACAACGCGGTAGTGCCACCACGGACGTTATTTTAAAATAACTACTGCCTAAATATGTCTGCCCGGCGGGGCTGGGATTCGAACCCGGATCGCCGGCGCGACGAGCCGAGGCTCTGACCACTACCAATAACACCAATATTCTAAAGGTTGTCTGATTTGGGATACATACAGAGCATACAGATTGGAAGATGATAAATACTTTCTGGCTCGAAAAAGGAGTCCAAGCTTTCTTAAAGCTGCCGAGGCTATGGATGTAATGTGTTTGTGCAATAACACCTACACTACTGTATTGTAGGTGTTATTGCCACTACGCTACCGGACAGAGAATATATAAATCATTTTTGCTTTAGACCTTTTGTATTGTACGCGAAGTTCTTTTGACCATCCATATTCGACAAACTCGATATTTCACGTCGTTTAGTATGTGTGCTGTATTTTATACCTCTAATTTCAGGGACCTTTTTGTTTCCCCCACGTATTCTTAGCCAAATTCACAGGGAATTAGGTAGATACAGTCCTTAATAATATACGGAATTGTCATAAATATTTGGTGTGATTGTTTAAAGTAAAGTCTTTTCTCTTGTTTTGATGTTTATCGAATTATCGATCGTTTCCTTAATCAGTCTTACATTGTTATTGTTCTACTTAAGATCCCTAGTTATATAAGTAATTTTATCTTGCAGAGATTCCTTAGTGTTACATAAAGTTACTGCTCGGATATATAGGGTGCGTATGACCCCGTCTTTGGTTGGTTGGAGTAGTTAAAATGTTGAAGTAAGTATTGTCCAGTGTGACTAGATTTCCTTTATACCAAAGTTGTAAATGTCCATTATGTCGTTTAACCAGAATGTGGAGGAAAAAAAGGTTTTGTACCAATTAACAAATAAAGTCCAAGATTCTAGTGTTATTGAATCAATGTTATTATCTAACATCTTCAAGGAAATTATATATTATGTTTTGTATTCTTCATACATTTGCTTTTTAATATAATTTTCTGCATGCTACTTAAGAAAATATTTGACATATTTTCACTACATATTGATCTTGTGATTTTTAATTAAGCGTCTAATTTTTACAAAAAGTAGTATAAAAATACTGATGTTAGCCTACTTGCTGTTAATTTTTTCCCTTTTCGTTAAAAGTAAAAAATACGATTATTTTTTTAGGTCAGAATTGGTCAGAATGTAACTTTTAAAAGTCAAAATTAAAATTATTCTAGCCCGTTCTCTAAAAGATGTCGTGAAAATGCAATACCTGCATGTTTCGATACTTAAAAAACGTTAACTAAACTGCAAAAAAATGGGCTAAACAGCGGCATTAAAATGCCTTTATTGACAGTCCATACAATAAAAAAAAATAAGTAAATGATAGCAACCTTAGTATATTCCTCCTCATAAAACCCTTTTTAATATAAATCTATATAGCATCTCCATTTAATATAAAAACTCTGTTAACGAGCAGTAATTCATCTTGGGAAAAAAATTACTTAAAATAAGATGGTGGCTGTTTGCCAAACAATCTAATATATTTTTACAAAGGAACTAATAACCATTTTTCGAATTGTTGGGAGTTTTGTCATGTAAATATCTAGCAGGGATAATAAACTTGCTGTTACAAGTTTTTAAAATACACTTTTTACAAAAAAAAAAAAACAAATGGCTCATTTTTTTAACCAAATAAGAGAAATAAATATTTAGTTTGCACTTTACCTGCAAGAAACCACACCATAAATATATTTTCGAATTTCGCATGGATTTCTTTTTGTAACAAAATATTTAAGTTTAAAAATATTATAACATGAGTTTGTAAAGTCATATAGCAGAGGCATAATCTTGGGCGTAGGTCTTACTAGGTATCCAGAACAAAGGAGGTGGGTAAAGATCGACCTTTTTTCGCCCATCATATTCATATGATGGGCGAAAAAAGGCCAAATTCGTAAAAATTTAAAGTTTCAATTTAGGCCAATTTAATCTATTGATAATAGGTTCCAGTATCTTTATTTATATCTACAATAAATTGGTAAAAAAAAACAGGATGGCAACCACCTAAAAAAACCTTGATTACTGAATTTTTGCCATTTAAGACGCACCAAATTAAATGAAGGCTAGTTTAGGGACTTATTAATTCTAATAAAGACAAAAAAATATTGTGATTCCTAAAGCGCATCATATAATAAATTCAATAAATATGGCAAGTTTAAGGGTTTTTTGTACTTGTTATTCTGATTTTTTTACCAATTTATTGTGGATGATAATAAATATATTTATTATAAATTTATAAATATAATAAAATGACCTTAACTAAAAATTGAAATTTGTACAAATATGATGGGCAAAAGAAAGCCGATCTTTACCTACCTCCTTTGGTATCTTTTCGCTTGTAGAATAGATGTTTTTTTTTATTTCATAATGTACTTTTTTTGTCACAGCTTCATTTAAGTCCGGAAACTAGCTTATTACAGTACTGGGTCCGGGAAGTTTTTGTCTAATATAGCATATATGTATATGCAAATCCTTCGTGAGTTGTCACAAAGATAAAAAAAAAAATATATAAAAAAAAGATTCAAAAAAGCTAAAATAATTTTAAACATCCAGAATGTATTTAGCAAGCCTAGTATTGACGTCCCGATAACTGGCCGCCATTGTTAAAGCGTAAAAAATCGGCCAGGCTACGGTTAACAGTGAATAGTATTAATTTCGTAGCTCTAAGAGTAGTTTTTAGTTTTCACTTGAAAACACTTAAAGATACATTACTTACCGAAACGTTATGTACCAAGTAATATAAACAAAAAAAGACAATGGAACTCCAAGATTTTGGTGCTATTGAAATAATAAATAATTTATAAATTGTAAATAATTTCTAAGAAATAGGTTAATTTAATTAACCTTGTAGTGAATTAAATGATTTTAAAACGACATTCTTATAAAGAGAATCTATATCTGGACACTACATGTATGTCATCAGGATATACAGGGTTTTTTAAAAAACGTGGCACTTCGCCCAATGAAGAGTTTCTTGGCAAAAAAGCCAAAGATGCTATACAAAGAAAGCTCCAAAACGGTTCCATAAAAAAAAATCCTGAAAGTTTGTGACTGGTAAATAGTAGCAAGAAAGTTTAATCATTAGGAGGTGTATTCCGGTCAATGTTCTAACTTTGCCAAGTTTCGCTCAAATCAGAAAACCCGGCTTAAAAATAAATTAAAAATCCTAATTAAAAAAATATTTTTTACACCCTGTATCTCAAAAAAGGGATAGTTTTAGAGTTGTGTTTATATGATATTTTTGTCTTATGTTTGGCCAAAAAAATCGCCCATTAACCAAAATCCCATTTTTTTAACTTTCTGTATATTAATCATTTAAATGTTTTCAGATCGGAAACTTTCTCATCATGCAAATATAAATGTTACATAATACATATCTGATTTCTTTCTTGAAAATTAAATATAATTCAGTGTTTCCTTATTTTTCTTAATTTAAGATTTAGCTGAAAAATAATTACGTTAGAGCAAAAAAAAATCCTTGTCGTTTTTAGGCAAATTATTTTTACCAATTAAAAATATAATTGTAATGAAAATTACGTTGTTTTGTAAACAGTTATGTCGGTGCGGAAAATAACAATTATGGTAGAAATAAATTTTTGTTAAAACATTTTAAATTGTTTTACTTACCGCGTATCCAAAATTGGTTATACATGTTTAAAGATATTGAACACAATCAGAGATAAAAGAAGAATATGTGTTATTTTTTTCTTATCTTGGAACAATGCACAAAGGAAAAAGTAGAAAGTTATTGGCTTCTTCAGATGAAATAAAAAGAAATGCATTTTAGTGGTGCGTCGAGTTGCTTTACTGGGACTTCTAAATCTAGCTTTATTACAGGATTAAGAGAAAAAGAGAAGCAAAGTTTCTAAATTATAGGTTAAAGCTACTTTTTACTACGTGAAAAGTAGGTCTCATTTATCATTGTAACTCGCACTAGCTTATTCTAAACTGAAATTATTTATTGTGTTACAAAACCTGCTTTAACTATATTTTTCCTTGTTATTGTCTGATACTGCATACTTACTTAACGTCATAAATAATCAAATTCAAAACTTACGCTACACTGGACATAAAATATAAAATTTTTATTTTTTAATTTTGACTACCTTTTTAAAAACTTCTGACCTATTATGATGTAAACATTTTCATTTTGGTATAAATCATTATCCATATGGTTATATTAGCTTTGTACACTTCATTAAACTTTATAAAAAAAGCAAACATAACATAAAGGGTGGAAAAAAGGAAATCCCAAAATAAAGTAAATATAAATTCTTCAGTGTTGATTTATGAAATATTTCTCTTTTACCCCAAAAACCAGAATTTCAAAATGTATTTTTTAATACAGTTATATTTAAAATAAAGAAATTTTTTATGTCTCGTTTACTTACAGTTTTTAGCAAGGGATTTAATAAGATTTTTTCCATTACTACAAAAACAACAAGAACTGGTTTAAAAAATAAAGAATTTTTGTTTAAACCAAAAATTTACAAAAGAAATATGACCGTAAAGTAATAAATATCATAATCCATTTTACAACTCCTGTTTTTTTAACTTTTGGTCTTAAAATGGGAACATTATTTCTAATAAGCATTTTGCACAAATATTAGGTAGTAACGATAAAATGACATAAATTCAAAACATTTTTTAATTTATTTTTTCATTTATTTTTTTTATTGGCTATAAAAAGGGTACAAGTATTTTATTTATTAAATAAATTTATGTAATTCTTGCCGATAGAATTTTAAAAACCACAAGAGATACAAAGAAGGTTATTCTAGTACAGTTGCGCATTTATGTGATTCACAATGTGCTGCCCAAAAGTTCTCAAATTCCGAATATTTTCGGAGATATTCAAAAATGCCGAAGCTATTAAAATTTTCACCTGCTTTATTTAAAAAAAAACTGTTCAACTGTCTTAGATGTTTGTTGTTTTATTAGTTTCTTTTTTGCCTTTTTAAAAGTGGATCACAAGTTATTTCTAAAATTTTGAAATAATAAAGAAAAAAATTTTCTGTCGTAATAAATTTGGATTCTTTTAGTTATATTTATTAGGTATACCATTTTTATACGTTCCTATTTACTCTTTCGGTAAAACTGGACTTAATTAATAAAGATAAACGAAAAAAAAAATACTTCTTATCGGAATATTATCTTAACATATATCTTAAAAGATGAAAATCTCTTTAAAAGTTGTTTAATTTACCGGTTAAAAAAAGATACCAAAGCACCATTTAAATAAACAAACAACATTCTCTTATAAAAACATAAAACTAATAAAACCCAAAAGTTGCTCAATATGTCGTAATTCTAAATTAAAATCAATCTACTCTTTCCTGTATGTATCTCATTGCGAGATTTATATTCCTTCTTCCTAATCTCGCAATCTCCTCAAAGGTGTTAGGTTGGAGATCTTTTATATTTTGGTATACGCCCTACCCGTAAGTTCTATTTATCAGTGTACCCCATAAAATACGACAAGGACACTGAGATCTGGAGACCCGGATGTCCATCTCACCGATTATTTGTTTTCGATCCATCTGTGACCAAAGTGTTTCGTAAGATAAGATACCTGCCTTGTGAATGAGGTGGAGACGTAACGAAATAACTAATGCTTATTTTGGGTTAATAGGTGACAACAAAAGCAATGCGGATTTTGTTTTAGTAATTAAAATAAAAAAAAAACAAAATATGAGCATCTTTTTAATATTTATATTAGGATTGCTTTAGAGATTTCTTTATTTAAAAATGAAACTGTTGCAATCTTGCGAACCTTCGACTTGCATGTAGTTTTCTGGGGAATTTAAACTTTAAACAGCAATTACGATGCTATAATACTATTAGGTTCATGAAGCTAACTGCATAGATAAGGTTAAATAACTTTAATAAAACTTATAGCTCAGATATTTTAAAACATATTTAAAATAATAGTGGTACCACCTTTATTTTAATAGTAACCACATATTCTCCTCCAAAAATTTTTATTTACCACTACAATAAGTCTTACCGTCGTTGTGTTTTGGCTAGTTTCTCAAATACTTCATCCATGTTAACTATTGTTTCTCTGTGGATGCTTAACAGCATCGGTTATGGGGGTAGGATCTATCCCCATATCCCGCCTTTTACGCCACTGTAAAGTATACAGAGTGTTTTCTAATTGAATGTCAATATTTAAGGGGGCGATTTTTGGGTTAATTTTAAGAAGAAAACTTTTTATGAACGTATGTCCTAAACGTTTTAACTTTTGAGATACAGGGTGGTAAAATTTTCAAAAATAAATCATTAATTAATAATATCTTTAGATTTTTAATGAAATTTGGCATACATGTACTATATATCAAGTGGCATTTTTATTGTACCACATTTTTTTAGTTTTCACCAGTGGCTTTCGTACGAAATTTAATCTGCCTATTTTGGCAGACATTGATGGTATGCTATGGATTTCTCTTAAATTAAAAATTATTTTTAAAATTCCCAATTATTTCTAAGCAAAATTAGTTACTTATTTTTTTTTTCAATCCGATGTACGGTTTTTTGCTTAAAAAAATAAAAATTGTTTCTCTGCATGATCATAACAATACCGATAAACAATATCAACATGCAGAAAAATATCTAAATTTAATTTTTCTAGGTGAAAACCCTGGTGGGTTGGACTAAAAAAACCAAGAATAAAAATATAAATAAAAATTTACCTAGAAACATTAAATCTAAATATTTCTTTGGATGATGGTATTGTTTCCCGATAATGTTATGATCATGGAAAGAAACGGTTTTTATTTTTTTTTAAACGAAAACCATACATCGGATTGAAAAAAATTAAGTAATCAACTTTGCTTAGGCTTGATTAGGAATTGTAAAAATAATTTTTTATTTAAAAAAAATCAGTGGCGTACCATTAATGTCTGCCAAAATGGGCAGGTCATATTCCTTAGGAATGCCACCGGTGAAAATTAAAAAAAAAAATGGTGCACTAAAAAATGCCTTTTAATACGTAGTATATGTATGCCAAATTTTATTAAAATATCTAAAGTGGTATTAAATATATTAATAATAAATAATATATGTTTGAAAATTTTACCATATTGTATCTCAAAAGTTAAGATGTTTAGGACATACGTTCATAGGAACTTTTCTTTTTTAAATGGACCCAAAAATCGCCTTAAATATTGACATTCAACTAGAAAACCCTATAAAAAAAAAACTTAAACTCTGCAAAATAAAAATAATGTTAAACTTCCAGTGCAGCTGGATTTATATTTATTTAAGTGCACTAGCATAAGAAACAAAAATTAAAAAATAATTAAAATATATGTTTGCGAAAATACAATTTTAACACATTCTCTTTTGTACATTTAAATCGGGAAATCATGACATTAAAAACAGCCAATTAAATAAACTTAATCCTAAATAACATATTTTGCAACATCTGCAATTTTCAATTAAAAAAGTAAATAAAAATAAGAAAATTAATTAAAAAAAAAATGAGAGGCTTGACATGGTCAAGTTGACGTCACGCGTCTCCATTTTTAATTTGAATTTGGGTGCATTTACGACAGTTTAACTTGGCACGTTCTGTTTTATCTTTAGAGCCGTAATTAACGCCGTTATCACTTTCCCCAAATGTATTTCTGGATCAGTGGGCGTTAAAGGGTCTATTCATGCAAATTGTAAACTAGTTAAGAAAAACTCTTCGTTGTCCAAAAGCGTAGCGTTTTAAAGTAATAATTTATTGCTTTTGTAAACACACAGGCGTTTTTTAATATTTAAATAAAAATAAGTTTTGTTGGATATTTTATGTTAACCACTAATTGAGTTTTTTTTAAATTGATATTTTTTTGTTAAATAATCATATTTTTTATAAGTGACATTGAGTTAGACAAGGAACGTACATGGTTTCTTATGGAGGCGTTCCATATTTTTTAAATAAATATTAAGTGTTATTCATGTTTGAAATTTGAATAATAAGGGGTTCAAAAAATTAAATAAAAAGTCCAGGGCCGTATTTAAAAACATAAAGTTGATGATGGTTTAATGTAAACGAAACGTCGTAAGTAATTTTTGACTTCGCCAATAGATGAAGTGCAAAAAGTTCCATTAAGAATGTATATTTACAATTTTTCTTACTTTTGAAATAAACTAGTAAAAAAATCAAAACATTAATAAAAATTTCAGTTTTTTTGCCATATTTGCGAAAGTACGAAATATAACTTCAATTTTTTAATGAAATATTATGGAGCTCCCCAATACGCAACGTTGTCAATTTTGAACTACCCACCTATTCCTTACCGAAGATCCCCATACTGGCCTTTCTTATCCTGGACACCTTGTAGATTTTGTTTTCATTTAATTAAATACATTAAATTAATTCCTTAACAAAAAGCCTCTATGAAAAGTAAAAACAATTTAACTTTGCACAAAAAAAATGATATAATAGTTTTTCAAAGCCTGTATTTAGTTCGGTTGCTAAGCGTTGTTTAATAGCGGCGTCTTTAATGACATAGTTGGTGTCAGAAGGTTTTTACATTTCTCGAGCTAAAAAATGTCGAAATCTAGTTTGGATGTCCCATTGTTAAGTCTCTTGGTATTGTTAGTAACGATTTTTTGGTTAAATTAAGTATTTTATTATAATTTGAGTATTTGTTCATATTTTCTTTGTGCAACAGGTGATGGAATGGACTTTTCGCAACTAGTTTTAAAAAGTTTTGCTTTCAACACTAGTGTTAAAAGATAAAACGTTTCAATACGCCGGTCAGTTTAAAAAAATGTCACTTTTTATGTCAAAATTAGAAAAAGTAACTTAAATTATTTTCAATAACACTATGATCTTGGACATCTGTTGTTTTTATTTGTTATCTGGTATACAATGTTTCTCTTAGCTATGCATTTCCAACCAAAACAAGTAATATTACTTGAAAATGGTTATAAAAAATATATATAAATAGGTTATTTATTAAATTGATATCATTCAAAAATGTGCTAGGAGGTAAGAAATGGGTAAGTGAAATGGAATAGGAAAGTAGACGTAAGTAATGTGATATTTTAAAAACCTTCATTAGAGTTAGTAATGTCGATATTACATGTATTGTTGTAAATATAGTTATTTTCCTAACAAGTGCACAAAGTAATGCTTTTGCGCACGCGACTGCCACTTGCCCGAACGACGCGAAGCGGAGTTCGGGCAAGCAGTCAAGTGCCGAAAAGTCATTTTGCGCAAGCGTTAAGAACAAAATTTTTCCTAGGAGCGTCAGATAATACCAATATTAAAGCAATGATTACTTTTTAAATTATGTTTAATCTGAAAGAACTACTATAACATATTTTATAAATGGGAATTATTTGTTGATAACATTTACAACACAAGAACAGTTATTAGCATATTGTAAATTAATTGCAGAACCTGTAATTTCATTTAGCGGGTGGCTTATGGAAGCGCTTATTGTACGGCTTGATGAATGTTGACTTAGCTCAGGAGGGGAGTTGTTGATGGTCAATATTTTATTCGACATATTCTTTTTCTGATTTGTGGATTCATCAATGTAGCTCTCAGCTACAGCCGTTGATTACCAGCCCTCAAGTCGCTTGACATTGGTAATTCCTTCTCCAGAATCCGCTAACATAGTCGCAGATGATCGACGAAAACTATGTCCAGTGTACTCTTCTGGATTTTTTAATTTTAGGTATGCAGCAATTTCTGAAGGCATTTTACCTATTGAATTTATTCCCACACATTGCGTACTGCATGCTCCTTGTTTATACTGGACAAAAAAACGTCTGTGTGGGGTATGTGGTTTTCGCAAATTTACATATTTACGGTACAATTGCAGATAAAGTCCGTTATTTGTTTCATCGGACACTACAAAGATTCTGAAAGTGTTATTTTTACTGTCAGGAATTTTCACCACTATCAAATTTTCATTATCCTGTATGTCATCAATCATTATTTTTGTAAGTTCATCTCTCCTACAAGCACTGGTTAATCCAAAAATTGTAGCAACTTTTATTAGAAGGTAAATATTATCAGGTGCTTCTTTCATGAATCTTGAAACTTCTTTGCTGAAAGTTTTTGATTTTTTGGCCGGTATCCCACGTTTTGGTGTTTAAGTAGTGATGTTAGCTTGAAATATGAACTTAAATCAAGGTTCCTTTTCACTTTGAGGACACATTTTAACATATAGTACTTACTCCATAAAGTATTAGGTTTATATGTTTTTTGCAAATCCGCAAAATAGGCCAAGAACACTTTTACTTTAATTCTTTTTGTCCCCTTGCTGGAGCACCAGTTTTCGAAATGACTATATTGATTCTCATATTTTTCACGAGATTTTGCTGGTAATAAATTCAAACTTACGGTATTTGCTGCATACAGGATAGAATCTGGTAGCTCCTCATCGGAACTACTCATTTTAAATAATTATTTTTGTCGGATTTTTATTTAATTAAAAAAAGATACTATGACGCCTTTTCATTAAAAATGCTTGTTTGTATTGAAATTCATTTGTGCAATTGCTTGTTCATATGGAAACGAAGAAAAAATCTGACATGTGTTAAAATCACCAAGATTACATATTGTTGCTTGACTTGTCATAGTCATTTATTATTATTATACAGGGTTATTAAAAACATGTTTTTTTTTGTGTTTTGGTTGAAATATTAAAAATTACGAAGTAACAAACAAAAAGAGATAAACTAAAACTTGCAATGGCTTCGTATATTGCATGAAATAGCCTACAATTACTAAAATACATATAAATTTTGCTTACCTGTAAGATTTTAGAGAAGTTTTACTTTTCCGCACGCTCGTAGAAAAAATTATTTTTGTAATATATCATTCCTCAAACTTACAGTATTTGATCCGGGAGTTTTTTCAGTTCCGGACTGCTTTTTTTTTAGAGAAAAACCAAAATGGACACCACGCTAACACAGTATAAAATAAAACGTTGTACTATACATAGCCGTGAAGCTATTATGACAGCACTCGTTTAGAAATTTCAGACTTAGTTCCTTCGTCGCCTCGTCTATAAACATCTAGACTCTAATACTAATTTAATATGCTACTTCCCTTCCTTGTAACGTAAAGAAGTATTATTGCATAGCTTACTTAGTTCAAAGTGACATTGGGGTATGTTAATTAATTTTTCTAAAATATTTAAGAAATATGTTTCTGTACTTTAAAAAATTACTTAAATACACATAACTAGTCGCCCAAAAGCGGGGTCACCGTCCAACTGTCCTAGCGCCCAGTTAGCAAATTCACGCCGCTGTCTGTGATCGTTAGGCTTTATTTCCTAAGTTAATTGCACCTTATACGGATAAAGTGATAAGTCATTATGCATGATTCGCCAGGATGGCATCCGCGAAAGGCCAAGTTCTTGGACACGAAGTGGAATAAATTGTCGTGGATTCTCACGTACACTTTCCGGAACGGCAGAAATATTTTTAACCGATCTTACTCTACGCATACGTAACAGGCAATTTTCGATTTACCACCGAACCGGTTTCTTTGAATTTCTCCATTAGACCGCGAATTGTAGACTCTGCAGGACGACCATCAACACCATAAATTGAATAAAGTGAACGTAATGAAACATTGGTTTTGGTAATAAATAACGATTTCGACACGTTTTGATTTTGTAACGATTTATAATAAATGTAAAGACTAACTGAATACCCCTGCTGCAGCTGACTTATTGAAGGATCCTTAATTTAAAAAAAAAAATGTCTTGTTGGTTATTTTTATTCGGAAACTAATTTTGATCCAAAAACCCACAATTTCTAACTTGGTATATTTTAATGTAAAATTCAATTCTGTGCCAGATCAGGACCTGTTATGTTTTAAGTCTCATCCGTATATAAGATCCAAAATGCACTATAACATAAATTCGTTAATTAAATTTTGCTAAAAGCAAAAAGGTCCCTTATTCATTCTTTCATACAGTCATACACTAACTAATTACAAAATCCTGAAAACTACTTGACCTATAAAGGTAAAAGTTGTCACGAAGGTAGATTATAAGTGGAAGACGTCAGCTGAGAAAGTATTTTAAAAAACTTCTGCCCTAAAGAAGTAGAAGAAGGGAGGGGTGAAAGTTTGCATGTAACTTTGCCATTTATGGACTTAGAAATATAAAAATTAGTATGTGTTCTATTGATAGCGGTTACACATGATCTTTTTAACATTTTTGGAATTACATAACTTAAATGGTTAAAAGGAGGATGAAAGCTTGTATGGAAAAATCGTAATTTTTAAAATTGCAAATATGGGAGTTGGTCATTAGGCTTTTGATATTCAGAAAAGTGGTGGTATTTTTAGAACTTCATTCCCTGAATGATTAAATGAGGGGGATGAAAGTTTGTATGAGAAATTAATTATTTGTAGCCTTAGAACTATAAAAATGCAACCATTCTATTAAATGTCAATAGTTTTGATGTTTGCTTATCACACATATTATGTACTCTTATTTACAAACGGTTTTTATATTAAAATAATAAGAAATGAGATACGATAAAATAAAAATGTTCAAGTTTACGACGTGCGCTACGCCGCGGACCTCTCTTTATTTTTTTACATTTGATCCATAAACAACTTTTTAGTGCCGATTATTGATTTAACCAAGGTATCACATCAAAATAATTGTTTTAACTTGGAAGATAAAACATTCGTAGTTTGGTAAATATAGGGTCAAGTTGTCAAATATTGATAAGGGGTAAGGGTATTATCCTAAAAGGGTCTTTATAAATACATAAGAAAAGTAAACATTAAAGTATACATTTTTAAAGGTATCTATCTCTCTGCAGTCTAGACTTACTGGTTACATAATTTACGCATGGGATTAAGATGGGGTTGATTTGTATACAGGCAATATAATTACCAATTAAAAAAAAATATATATTTCTGCCCAAACATGCGTTTATGGTCACAATGATACAAACAATAGATATAATGTTTTACCTTCCTAGTCCTGTGATTAATACTGTGAGTAGTTTGATTCCCTTGTTATTATAAAAATAATTTATTAAATTTGAAAGCGCAAAGAATAAACATAAAGGGGGAGTTTCCTGAAAATAAAATTGCGGTAATTGCCCTTAAATGATGTGGATAAACAACGGAAATTTTTCGAATTTTCAAAGCTCTAAACGCTCCCGATGAATTTGTTTATTGCATTTTAAAATGTTTTAGTCAAACATTGCAAATTATTCATCACTTCTTCCAAATATTAAGACTAAGATTTATTTTTTTACAGTATTGTAAAATTGCTATTACTTTCAAAAATGAAAAATTGGCAGACTTTTTAATGCCCTAATCCGATATTATTAGAAAAAAGATTCTGTAAAATGGATATATGCATTACCCTACACTTGTTTTTAAAATAAGGTTTAAAAATTGGCTTAAGACTGAATATTAAACTGAAAGGTATTATCATTATAAAATCAGTAAATGGGATTATTCGTGAAAAAAATAATTGATGTGAAGGAAAAATGGAGTCCTAGCGCACAACATTTTTTGGGTAGAAGCTAGAAAAGTGATCATTAGGCTATTGACTATCACTTTGAATAAGAAGATTACAAACTCATAAGAGCAATTTTATGATTGATTATGGCTCTTGGGTGCCTAAATATGAAAAAAATACTAAAGTCAGGCTTGCGTTTTTTAGAACGAGGTCAATTTGTCATCATTTTAAGAATTTCAAATTATCTTACAAATACATGCTTTTTTAGAAAAAAGGTGTTTAAATGTTTTTTGTAGAGAATAATATTTCCTATCAGTAAAACACCTTTCGAAATTAAAAAAACCTTTTTGTTAAAAAATAATTTCCAGAAACAAATTTTAAAAAAATAAAAATGCATTTTTTGTCTGGTTTTTGTACAAAATTGTTATCTGAGGCAAGATAAGTATAGTTATTGGTTTAAATAAAAAAAAACCGATCGCAAAACCTTTAAAGTGAGCATGGATAGAAGTTAACAAAACGTATTTTTGTTTGGAAAACTTTGTTTTTTGATGTTATTTTAATAATAAAGCATAGTTTTTTTATATTTATTTACACATCAGTAAAAAGGAGTTTGATTAAATACACTTTGATTAAATACAGTTGAAAGTCTACGAAAAAGGGCTTAGTGTCTGTTCCTACTACCTAGCCAGATAATATCTAAATGTTGAAAAGGCTGTCAAGCAAACCGTGGATATAGAAAATTTGGTGTTAGATTTTACATTTTTTCTAACGTGTGTTTGTGAGTAATTTGCGAAAATGCAAGCGATGTTAAAATATCTAAGGGGGACATAAAAAATATTTAAACCTTAAATAGACATTGCTTTCAATGTCTAATAGTTTTTAAAAGACTTTAATAAACTTTTATTTTCTTTTTTATTGAATATAACCACAATGATTATTTTCAATAAAAACATTAACATATTTAACAAAAAACTAAAAGTTTTTATGGTACATTAATTAAAATATATTTAATATAAAAATAGCGTTATAAAACAACTATTTTCAGTTTAATATACTTTTCGTTAAAAAAAAATAAAAATGAAGATACATATATAAAAGAAAAATTGGCAAAAATTGGTTCTTGTAAAATGTGTCTTTATCAAATTTTAATAAATCTACCTCAAGCTACACTAATATCAAAAGTTTTGACGTCACCTTTATTTTTTCTGAAACAGAAAAAAGTAATGGACAAAAAAAAAAAAAATAAAGATTTTTTTAATGGTTTTTTGCATTTATTTTGCAACAAAAGGGTTTTTTTAACTATGCAAAGTATTACTTTTATTTTTCTGCACATAATTTCGCTGAAAATTCATAGATTTTAAGATCATTTAAAACGTTTAAAATAATAACAAAAGTCTACCTCTACACTAACAGAAATACGTCAATTATATATAAAAAAACTGAGAGAAAAGTTTAGGTAAAAGGCTGTGGAAAGGAAGTTTGTAAAGAAGCGCACTATGCAAAACTTTATCAAATGGCATGGATAAATCAAAAGCCATGATCAGTGATTTGCCAAAAAACTCAAGGGACTTTTTACAGTTAATAAAAATAAATGAAAGAAGATCTGTTATATAATTAGATATTTTTCTAAGTAGGTTCTTTAAAATTTGGGAATTAATAAATTCTTTTATTACCTTGCAACAAACAACTCAAAGAAGAAATATAGGTTCGCAATTAAATTTTTAGCCCTAAATATCGACCTAAAAATCTCTGCGTAAGAAAACCTCTAAGTCCTTTGATTAACAATAATTTTCAGTAAATTAATAGCGCCCTTTTGTTATTAAATCGTTTTAATTTAGCTTCAAAAGTTTATTTGTAGCCTCAGTATTTTGTTCCTGTACAATCTAATTTAATTGAACAAGAAATGTGGAAGAGTCTTAAAAGTATTATTTGAAGGGTTGAAAATGTGGGTTTAAAAAATACACAAAGTTAATAAGGATTTGAACAAAGGGTCTATTTGCAATTTATTTTTATTGACATACATATTTCCAGTTCTGGACATGCTCTATAATGTTGTGGCGGATTCATGTTTTAAAAGGTCCTTTTTAAGTATTCGCCAATAATTTTAATATAATGGGACCGCTTCGGTCCTGGTCCTGGGGTATAGTGACTTACTGTGTTCAGCCCTATTGACCCATGTAACTGGCAGCCTGAAACAAAAAAAAGAAAAACTTTAAAAAACAGTTTTTCAAGATAAAATTTATGTCTAAAAACTCAACTTAAAATGGCTACCTTTGCTTAACACACCACTCTTTTTTATTTTTTAAAATAATGATATGAAATATATATATATATATATATATATATATATATATATATATATATATATATATATATATATATATATATATATATATATATATATATATATATATATATATATATATATATACCACCACCAACCAATGTTCTCGCAAGTGCATGATGAAGAAACATTTAACTATATTTTTCGTTACATGGTAGTGATTATAAGAAAAAATGGAACTTCAAAAAATATCATTACTTATTTTGTTTTTATTTTAGAAGAATTATTAAAAGTAGTTGTTAGGATTTAAAATTATCGTATGGTATAAAGCAACCTTAATGTATATTTTATGTATTTTTATTAAAATAATCCATTTTATTCTTATTCATCTAAAACAGGCAAATGGGTTTACCAACGTAATAAAGCTTTATCTGAAACCCTTTGTATTTAACAGTGTCAAGACGTTTACAAAGTCAAGTTAAAACACGGTGATTACAAAAATTAACCAAAGCTCCAAACAATATGTTTATTTATTGACCTTTAAACAAACTTAAGAAATTGTTACTTAGTTAAGATCCATGACTATCCAACATTACAAAGTGACATTAATAAACTCATATATATTTTTGCAAAAACAATGCATTTTCTCCTCACGCTAATGAAACTGAAACAGGCAAAAGTGCGTGTTAAAGTGTACGTGATTATTCATATTAATATTTACAGAATCAATGGCAATATAAGCGAATACAAGGTTACTGGTTGTGAATACACGTATGGATTAAGATAAACTAAGTATTTCCAATATTGGTATAATACGTTTGTCACAGGTATTTTAAAGGTACGGCTTTGATTATTAAAAATATATTTTTAGTGTCCTAGTAGCAATTTTTGTTATAACTAAAAAATATGTTCCTTTAAGAACTAACGATTTATTTAAATAACTTCATTAAAAGCTTTAAGCTGGGTATTAGAATACTTAAAACAGTCTTTATTTAGATATGTGTTCTAGTAAACACTTAAAAAAAAATAATTTAACGCTATAGTAATCTAGTATACACATTTGTTAATTACATTTTTTGGCCGTCGCGTCGTTGGCATGATTTTCTAATAACAAAAGATTTTATTATAAGTTACTATTAATTTTGATATAAAAATGTATGCCTTGATCATTAATCGCTCCTATTAATACCCTTGTTCGTAAATTAGCTAATAAAATTATTTGTTGTGTCTACATGCAGGTCAATTTTAGTTAGTCTCGCTGCAAACTTGCGGCTTTTGACCGTCCGGCTCCGCTACCGCTCAGGCATAAAGGCCTAAAGTACTAACAGGTAGATCAAGTGATGCACATTTGTGTCCGGTCCCGTTGCGGCGCCTTGGGGGCCCGTCGCGGTTGTTTCGAACCGTCATTTTTCATGGAACCGCAGCACAAACGCAAGTATGTGTGCAGGCAAATTCGCAGCGCCGCAGCTTTGCAGCAGCGAAGCCGGACGGTAAAAAGCCGCAAGTGTGCAGCGGTGCTTAAGATTTTACCAATAAAATCATATGCAAACTTGTATTTTTAATGGTAATATAGACAAAAAAATTTAAAAAGCATCAGACTTTCGTGTTTAATAGCGTAGATTTAAGTTTTCATCTTAATTTAAGTCAACAAGGGTTACTGTGATTGTCAAAATTATTATTTTTTATTTATCTAGCTGTTTTAACAATACTTTTAAAGTTATTTCCATCGACTTAGTTACTCTAAGCCAATGTATCTCAAAAGTTTTTTATCAGTTCTCGCTATACAAGCTATGTGGTTTAGTTACGAAATAATAATTAATAAAACTGATTGTTAAAGAAAAATAAACAAACAAGAAAAAAGAAAAAAACCCTCACAACTAGACAAAGCGATTTTTTTAAAAGACTAACAAAAAGGACCAATAAACAAGGAAGATAGATTAAAAAAAATAATAAAAAAATATATAATATAAAATTAAGACCAAAGATGTAACTTTTTATTTTTTTTAATCTTAAAGAAAAAATATTAGTTTTATAATTTGTAAAGAAGACTCAAATAAATTTAAATCTCTGGTAGTCAAATAGAAAATTATTTTTTTTTTAGTATATTTTACAAAGTTTTACTTTTTTAACAATATCTTCCTATATCGACTTAAGCAGCTTGTCGTACAGTATCTAAGGTTTGAACTATAAAATGTGGTTACAAATGTTTTTCAGTTGCATAAATGTTTTTCAATCATTTTAAAGCCGTTTAGGAGTTTGAACAGATCACCACATTTTTCTTAATTTTTTTTTTGAGTAATAACCTATTGTGTAGCATAAAAAAATTGCTGCTGTTTCTGCGAAAAAAAATCTTAAATGGGGAACACCACCCCTAAGGTTTTTGTTGGTTTTTGAACCACCTGAATAGATGAAACTTAAATTGTAAGTAATCTTTGCAGTAGTGATGAGCGAGACCGGTCTTGGTCTTGCGGTCTTGGTCTTGGTCTTGCAGCAAGACCAAGACCAAGACCAAGACTGCCTTTGCGCTTGCAAGACCAAGACCATGACCGGGGTATGCAAGACCAAGACCAAGACCAAGTCCGAGGAGTGCAAGACTACGCAAGACCAAGACCGATCTGCAAGACTCTTGCACTTATGCGATTTTTTTTTAATAATATAAATTTCAATTTTTATACTTAATATATAGAGGTATTTTATACCGACATGACATAAAAATTTTCGAGAACTGCTAAAAAGGCGATTATTTAATAAGTAACATGTTTTTTTATAAAATAATAATCAAATCAATTACTTTTTCTTTTATACAGTTCTCTAACAAGGATTACAAGTAAATTCAATAACATGTTTCAAAAATATTGAGATGGTGACTCAATGGTCCGACAAAGCTCGATATCTCCGAAACCGTTCACGAAAGACAAAAACTAGGGGTACACAAGCTGGGGTATAGAAGCTGAAAATTACTTTCATATTCCTAATATTAAATTAGCCATCTAGTAATGCCACACACCACAGAAGAGGCATAATAAGATTACTTCCTAAAACTAAGATATAAATGTGAAAGTGATGGATTAATAAAAAAATTGTCATGTGATATAGAAGTTCTTTTTAGATTAATGAATTTTAAATATCACTTCCGGTTTAGATGGAAAAGTCAAAACAATGTCAAAAGAATGATTTTTGTCAAAACCGAAAATTATTTTTAAAAACCATCTACGTCGACATTGTTCGTATATGACAGTTGAACAATTTAGCATAATATTTAATAATTTTTCGCCACTAATTTTTTATTTTAGGTTAAAAGTTAAAAATAAGGAAGTTTTCTTGAGTGGCTGTGGATTCTTCAAAAAATTCTGGGATAAAAAATAATTTCACATTTACGCCTTTTTTTATGTTCAGTTTTTCACTATCATGAGCGGTTTCGGAGATCTCGAGCTTTGTCACACTCTTGAGCCACCTTGTAAATGTAGAATGTTTATAAGGTATTTTTAAAAACTTTGAACGGCAAATGTTTGACTAATTTGAAAATAAAAAATTTAAATATAAACTGAAAAGTTCCTTGAATCACCTTTTTTTTTAATCAGAAACCTGTGTTTTATATCATATTCTTTCTAACGGAAATTTTACGTCACATCTGGTTAGTTATTAAGTCTTTTTTCTTCTGCTTACACACTACCCTTTTGTATTTGCTTTAATTTTATATGGTTCTTAAAACAAAATTTAAATAGTTTTTATTACTAAAATGTTTCTATATGTCATTAAATGTATAAAAGCAGGTTGTGTCTCAATTCAACTAAAAGTGGACCACAATAAATAAACCCCTACATTTAAAATATGCTTTTTTATCGAATAATTTAAATGTATGTGTAAGGTTAAAATTGGTTAATTTTAAAGCAAAAAATATAGTCTCCATCTTTATTTATTTTTAAGTACTAAAAAAATATATTTTATTCAAGATTGCTTAGTTTAAATAATTACTACCAAAAAAAAAGCAAGACTAGCAAGACTCTTGTAGCAAGACCAAGACCAAGACCGGGTGGTGTAAGACCAAGACCAAGAACAAGACCTACTTTTGGCTTGCAAGACCAAGACCAAGACCCGGCTTGCAAGACCAAGACCAAGACCAAGACTAGCCCGGTCTTGGTCTTGGTCTTGCTTTGCTCATCACTACTTTGCAGCCATTTTCTGGTGAAAGTATTTTTTTTTGCACCAAAATTTTTAAGGGATAAGGTCTGGATTACCTAAAGGAAACATCAATATTACTAGAATGTTTTTAATTAACTTAAGAATGAAAAAAAGACCCGATATAAGTAGAAGTTTCAAAAAATGTTTTAATGCTTAAATTTTTACCCCTAGTTTCTCAAATGAATACATGGTAAATTTTGTATTGTTAGACTAACTCTTATCCAAAAGACAGTAAAAAATCGCGCAGTTTATGATATCGACTCAAGCAGTTTTTTATTTTTATTTAACTAGATAACCTGGATTAAAGAGCTATCTACTAGGTCTAAAGGGCTAGCACATTTATTATTTAACGGCAGGTTTATTAAATTAATACAATGCCTACAATAAGTTAAACCAATAACACCTACACTACTGTATTGTAGGTGTTATTGGTTAAACCCGTTGATAATGCAAAGTCTCTGAAGTAGCCTGGAATGTAGACATATTTAAAGAGACAGGTGTCTCTGCCTGATGAATATTTAAGCTCAGAATAATTTTATTTAGAGAAAGGGAAAATGGACCGTCAAAGGGTTAGGGGATTCAAAAGTTATGAGATTTACCTAAAAGGCGATGTGTATAAGTTATATCTTAAATTATCTTATACAGGGTGTAAAAAGTAAGATCTTCACGATTTTAATGGGCGATAGAGGAGCTCAAAAAAAGTCGAAAAAGCCAAACATATGAGTCAAAAGTTAATTGTTTTCGAAATATGGCCTTTCAAAGTTTAAAAAAGTTGGCAACACCGCGCCTGTTTCATCGAAGCGAGTCTCCACTTCGAAAGTTTTTTGTGAGTTATAGAAATAATAAAAATTACTTCCTGCAATTTATTTTGATATTAAATTTAAGTAAAAAACAATCAATTATTGTTTGGTTTTTAGTTGTAATTAAAAAATAATTGTACTTACCACAAGAATAGGCTTAATATCCATTTTAAGAACATAAATTATTATGCTTTAAAATAGCACTTTTTTGTTTTGCTTAAAGAATAAGATTTCTCGGTCGCACACATTCCGTTTTCATAACTCCTTGGTACACTTGCAATACGTTTGTCTTGAATTTAAAACATATTGGCATATTTTCCCGATTTAAAAACAAACAAAAATATCGTGGTCGGATCGGTGAGCTTCTTTGTACAACTGACTTTTCGCACAAAGGTAGCTCTGTTGCCAATTGTTTTTTAAATTTTTAACTGGGAGAACAATTGTTGAAAAATGATTTATTATTTTTTTATTTGTAGACTAAAACATTTAAAATTTAGTTTATTTTATTATCAAATGAATCTACTGATAAGCGATTAAGACAAAAGTTTTCAGTTGTTTACAGAAATAACTGCTTTCAAAGTGCATGACTTTAACATCGTTTAGACAAAAATCTGTCAACTTTTGACACATATGTCATATAAACTTTTCGATTTATCCCCACTATCGCCCATTAAAATGATGAGCATTATACTTTTTACACTCTGTATAACGTATAGCAAATATATTGCTTGTAAAAATAATGATCAACCAGTTAGGATAAAAAATAGCCAAAAATAAAATTACATAACTTATTTTTTATAAATCTACTATTTTTGTTGTTCTGGCAAAATATAATATTTTTAAAAGGGGTATATTTAAAAAAGAATATCTGTAAAAAAAGCATGTTAAAAAATACATTTTATCTGACAAAAATGACAACTAACTATTGGAAATGACATATGTTACAATAAATTTATATCTGTCAAAAACGACCTATTAAAAATTAAAAAGTTAAAAATAGTAGCTGCATAAAAAAAAACAATGTCCAAAATGATATCTAACAAATCAGATATTTGTGTAATAAAATTATCTCTGGAAACGACATCTGTAAAAAATAAGTGTCAATTAAAAAACTATTTGTATAATATCAGCTCCTATAGATGGATGTCGTTGGTAAAATATACCATTTGTGAAAAATTTCATTAGTTACGATATTTACTGAAAAAATGCCTTTTTTAAAAATGGCGTCTGACCAAAATTACATGGGCCAAAATTTTCTTTAGTAGAAAATAACATCGATCAAAAATATAATACCCAAACTAATTATTTAAAACTTGGATACTAAACATAAATATACTGATCGAATTAGGCCTTTACCCAAGCCAATGTTTTTACCGTATTTGGGTAAATTTAAATATAATGCCTGATTTTGTTCAATTTTACATTTATAAACAATATTGTTTACATACGTGTGTATGTCACAAAATTGTTTAGAGAAGAAAACTCCGTCCTGATAATATTATACCAAATTAATTTTAATTGGTTTAAAGACAATTATTTCAATTTTGACCCCCTAAAATATTTGGTCACTTGTGCATATAACTAAAGAATACATACGACCAACATGTTAATCGAATGCTTCTACCTCTAATACACCAGTATCTGGACGCTAGGACGGAATACTATATAGTCTGTCCCGCTTTTCATAAATACATCCTGATATCTCAGTTATTAATAATTTAATTTCCTTTAAATTTTGGTGGTGGTTGTATGGTAGAAAAATGAAGCATTTGGCATAGTGAGCACGTTTATTTACCATTGCCGTGCGGTCTTGGAAGGTAAAAAAGACTTGATTTTTATATATAAGGGCTTATTTTAAATATTTTTTTTCTGTCAGATTTAAAATGAGACTTCTCAAAAACCCCTTAACTCATGTTTTCAAAATATCAACAGTTGATTTTAGCAGATTTTTTGATTTTCTCACTTTTTTAATAAATCCTTTATTTAAAACTATTATATCAAAACTACAAATAACATTATTTTAGATTTCTCTATTTGCAACCTAACTACCTCCTTAAACCATACACTTTTCAATAATATTTCCTAAACGTACATTCACTTTTCTTACAGTTGGGGGAGTAATTTCCTGACAGGAAACTACAAGAAAAAATCAGTAGTCAAAAATTTCTTTTCAAACTTTAAAAATTTTTGAAAGGTAAATTGTGACATTTTATTTAAAAAATCCTGGTGAAGGTTTAAGAATGGCAAATGAGCTTTGTGATTTCTCTATGGAACGAAGTCTTATTTTTAAAAGGCATATTACTAATACACCCTGTAATTTTAAAGATATTTTTAATAAAACCAATAACATATTCTCCTAAGTTAAAATGTTTTATGTAAATTAAATATGACTAACTTATCTGATAATAATCTTATCTTTCCATAAATGTATAAATTATTCCTTATAATTATCTTTTTGGTATTGACATTGTTTCTAAATAAATATTTATATTAAAAAACTTTTTTATAAGGTAAGTTGTGGTAATTTATAGAAAATAATGAAGTTTTGGTATTGTCAAAACCTTGTTACTGCTGGCACTGCTAAATCTTATAATTTATTATAATTAGAAATAAAGTAAGGAATGTTCATTGTTATTTAAACGTTCTAATTAAACTTTTTAAGATTAATTGTTGCCTTGGGATTTCATTTCTATTTGACAAATTAAATTTAGGGAGACACAGGGAAAACTTATCGTCTGATGAAATTTCTGGATTTTAAATCTTAACCCAAATACAAGCGAATAAAATAAATTTTGGTAAAATTAATTGGCGTTTAATGTTATTAAAAAACCACACATGTCTGTTTGGTATATAGCAGTTAAGTTATCTAGTACAAGAATAATTTAGCTTAAATCATTTATTACATAAAAGTCCAATAGTATACTTCTTGGTTTTTAAAAATCTTTGAAGTTTAATATTCGCCACCACACTTAAAACTTTATACTATATAACTACTTTTTTTTTGTTTTAATTAAGGCAAATCTTTATTTTTATTATTTTTTGATATAAAATAAAAACTATATAAAGTTATAATTACCAAATAACAATATTTTAGAATAAACTAAATAATTTAATCTATATTTAAAAATTAAAAACTTCATCAAGTCCTAGACCTTCCTGGATTGTACCTAGCACTGATGCTGCATTACCCCGTTGCACAGCTAAACCAATTCTTTGGATAATAAAACTTCAAGGTTTTTTGCACGGATTTTTTTTGCAAATTTCATTTATAAAACCATTGGCCTCATCACCCAAGGACCAAAAGTTATAATAGCAAAAGAAATGAAGATAAAGCAGTCTTTAAGCTCTTTATATTTTAGATGTTTTTTATTCTCGGCAAGACGAGCAGCCGCACCCTCTAAATTAGAAGTTTTATCCAGATAGGATTTTGCAAGGCTGCAAGTATCGTACCAAAGTAATTGTTTTCCATAATTCCAGGAAATTAGGGTCATTCCATCTACACATTTTCCATCGCTTCTGCAAACTCCAAGAGGCTCTAACACAAAAGGATTTTTAGCTGAAATCAGAGCTCTCTTGATAATATCATTTATCTCGCTGTATCTATGTAGGCCATAAATATCACCATTTTCGCCGCAAACGCAGGTATGCTCTCCACATACAGACAGACTAAGTTTGAGAGCGATAGAAATATAAAATATTTTGTTATCTAACAAATTTCCCAAGGACGAAGATGAAAGTTTGTTAATTAAGCAATACTTTCAGGGGCCTGAGGAGCAAGTAGACGTGCTTTATCTTCACTTGTCTGGCATATGTTTGTAATATATTTGTGACGGGCTTGGCAAATCAACAAGTCAAAATCTTTCTTACCACCTTACAAAAAAATTGCTGAAATCATTATCTACTGTCGCAAGAATATAGGAGGATAAAATTTTGGAGCTGAGCACGGTCAGTAATTGGAGGGGTAATCGACAGTGAACACCATCACCGTGTGCTGTTAGGTGTGATTTAGAATTTATGTTAAACTGTAGATTCCGTCTTGGATGAAAATGGGGAGTAGTTCGTTATTTGTATAACGTCGGTGGTGGCACCAGAAGGTACCGCGAAGTTCAATATTTGCATATTTCGGTATTTGGATAACGTTGACGGAACAATAGCAAAAAATGGGTAAAACATCTTAAAACGTTGCACCCACGATCCCCAGTACTTAGGCTATATACAAGCCTTCGTGGGTTATCGTAGAGTTAAAAGAACTCTTTTAGAAGAGAAAAGATCTCTGCAGGCAGCAGATTTCAGATAAGAGGTACTAGAGATGAAGGAGCCGACAAAATGAGAAATTTTTGATTGGGCTTCTAAAGTAATCAACTACACTAAATATTTGGTATTTCAAACCAATATTAATTATAGGTCCCATAAAAGAGTTATCTGCATTACTATATCGTCGGTTTTAAAACAATGTTTAACTGGATGTTAAGTAATGGGAACTGTAGCCGACTAAACTATAAATGGGGTAAAATGGGGTAAAGTACATTAGGATTGATTTGGTAAAAGCTTGAAAAGTGACCATTACTATATTAGACATACATTGAATAAAAATAAACCTGGAGATCCAAACACCAGGATTTTATGAGCAAACGTAAAAGTGATGTTACAGAAATATAGCTAGGCTAAATGTACGATGGTAACACTGTTTAAGAAATCAACAATGTTTTTTATTTTGGTTTTAATTACCCCTTGCCCTTAAGTGCTTTATAATTATTGTTTAAATTTAGATTTAAAAAAAAACGTAATACGTTACATTGCACTTTGAAGTAATAAAAATTTCTATCGGGTAATATATTTTTTTTTATTATTTAACTTAAGCCCTTTTTATTTCGGCTGCCAAATCCTTTAATTTACAATTATTTTCAGTAGATTTTATGATAATGGGCTTTGTTATTTAAACGTTTTAATTAAAGTTGGAAAGTTTAATTATGCTATTCGCATTCTATTTCTGTATGACAAAATTGAATTTAAGGACACGGGATAAGCCCGACTTTGGGATATAAGTAAATGGTGCAGATTTCAAAGTTAAGTTTAAGGAAAATTTAATTTACTTAGGGTTTTGTGTTTTTTGTAAAATACTTTAAATTTATATATATATATATATATATATATATATATATATATATATATATATATATATATATATATATATATATATATATATATATATATATATATATATATATATATATATATATATATATATATATATATATATATATATATATAATATATATATATATATATATATATATATATATATATATATATATATATATATATATATATATATATATATATATATATATATATATATATATATATATATATATATATATATATACAGGTGTTACTTAATGGTATGTCATAATTTGAAGGAGGCATTCCTGGTTCGATTTTAAGTCGAAAAGTTCATATAAACGTGGGCCCTAAAATGCTTAGTTATTAAGATACAGGGTGTTAAAGTTTTAATTTTGGTTTCGTTTTTCAATTATTCTTTAACCAAATGACATAGCGGTACAAAATTGGGGATCTGGGTGTTCATTGAGGCGAGAAATTTAAATTCGTCCATGCTTTTGATGTTGCTAGTAGAGAGCGCCAGCTACAGCCTACCTCACTTGTTTTAGATGTCGTAACTTTTTTAAACTTAGAATATTGACCTGTTTATTAAAGAATAAGTTACTATAAATCCATCTGCATCAAAAAAGTATACTTTATTTAAGTCTCTAGGAGCAGCGGTTCTCGAGATAAACACACTTTAAAGGATCCATTTTTATAGAAACGAATTTGGCCAATTGCTTCAACTTTGCATAGTGATAATTCTTAACACGATGATCAAAGGTCTTTCAGGGCACAAAAGCTGAAAACGCCTCCAACCTCCTAAAATCACCCTCAAAGGTCCCCAATTCCCCAGTGACTTTTGAGGGTGATTTTGGGGGGGTTGGAGGCGTTTTCGGGTTTTGTGCCCTAAAAGACTTTTGATCACCGTGTTAAGAACTACCACTATGCAAAGTTTGAAAACAATTGGCCAAAATTCAGTTTCTATAAAAAAATTGTACAAGTAAAGTGCATTTATTCGAGAAGATATGGAAATAAGTCACTAGGAAAAGTTGTTCAAAATTAAGAGGCAGTCTCTAATACCAATTTTCGAAAAAATCGGCCTACTTTTATTTATTTGTGATTAAATTTATTTTAATATCGTGGCATTTATTAGAGGTGTACGATAAACAATTTGTTTCAATCGGCCCCATAAGAAAAAATCCATTATAGTTAAAACTGGACTCCTAGGAGGCCACTGGACTGGTCCTTGTCTCCCAATTTGGAATTAGTAAATTGATATTAAAATAATGTTCATAACAGATTAATAAAAGCAGGCCGATTTTGTCGAAAATTGGTATAAGGAACTATCCTTTACTTTTGAACAACTTTTCCTAGTAACTTATTTCCATATCTTCTCAAATAAATTCACTTTACTCTTGAACCATTTAAAGTTTTCTCAATTTTCTGAATACCGCCTATAAAATTTGTTAAATGTTTCTATCCCAATCTTACTCTAAGAAGTGGCAAAGTTTTTATTTAAGAGTAGCTTCTTTTAAAAAAAAATAAAAATAAAGAGTTTTTTCTATTCAACACCTTTTTCGTGGACATACTGGTATGTCCACGGAAAAGGTATTGAATAGGAGAAACTTCTTAATTTTTAATTTTATCCAAAAAAGCTACTTGGTAAAAAATTTTGCTACCTTTAGAGAAGATTGGGATAGAACATTTAACATATTTATACGGGTGTTCAGAAAATTGAAAAACTTTAAATGGTATACAAGAGTAAAGTTTATTTATTTGCAAAGATATGAAAATTAGTTACTAGAAAGTTGTTTAAAAGTAAAAGGTTGTCTCTAATACCAATATTCGAAAAAATCGGCCTACTTTTATTTTTTGTGATTAAATTTATTTTAATATCAATTAAAATCTTTAATATCAATTTATTATCAAAATTTTTGCTGTTAAGTAGGCATTTAAAGCTGCCGATACTGCAGCTAATGAATTATAAAAGCGAAGTGTCAATAAAGCTTGTCACTATCAACGCCTACTAGTACAAAAATTTGGAATTAGTTAATTTATAATGAAATCTTAATCACAAATAAATAAAAGTAGGCCAATTTTTTCGAAAATTGGTATTAGAGACTGCCTCTTAATTTTGAACAACTTTTCCTAGTGACTTATTTCCATATCTTCTCAAATAAATGCACTTTACTCTTGTATCATTTTAAGTTTTTTTAATTTTCTGAACACCCCGTATAAAATATGTTAAATGTTTCTATCCCAATCTTATTTTTAGAAGTAGCAAAATTTTTATCAAGAGTAGCTTTTTCGATAAAATCAAAAAAAAAGTTTTCTCTCTTCAACACCTTATCCGTGGACATACTGTATATATATATATATATATATATATATATATATATATATATATATATATATATATATATATATATATATATATATATATATATATATATATATATATATATATATATATATATATATATATATATATATATATATATAATATTGAAACAAAAGGCCATAACTAAAACAGTCATGACGGTAGGCAAAGCAAAAAACATTTAAAATTAAAAAAAATCAGTCTGGGTTAAAACTTGGATAAAAAACCGACTCTTCAAAAATAGGTTTCCTTCCAGCCTTTGCATACTACCTACTTAAAAGGTATTCAAAAAGTCTACTACGTTGCCTCGTATACTTTTTTTTCAAAATTCATAGCTCGTATTTAAATTTAATCTTTCACAATAGTTAAAGATACGGCACGCCCTTTTATTGTTGGAGCCCTTTATTATATTTTTAAAGTTTATTGGCAGTAGGTATTATTTCGCACAGTGGACGAATAATTTATATTATTATTAGGCCACACATATGTGAGGGATTAGTTAAAAATATTTTGGGTCCACACATAATGAACTTTTGTGCATGTGTATTATTGAACATTGTTGATAATTAAACAAATATAAGTTGTTCATTGTTTCTATAATTATATTCTCCAAATAACACTTTAATTTTTTTCTTAAAATTATGCTCATTAAATTTGGCCATGTTGTGTCGCAGTAAAATTATTGGGATTTAATCAGAATAAACATGCCATGCCCAAATATAACTCGATTAACTTCCAAACAAAAATGTTAATTTGAAAATTTTAAAAAAATTATTACATTGTTTTTGTGTCCCACGTATAACTTGTATGGCATATTTAACGTTTATCCCACTACTTTAAGTTAAGTGATATATACAAAGGTATAATTTGTTTATGCTTATTATATTTTGTTATTTAACAGGACATTATGTGGACGTTTAATAAAATAAATGTATTCCTACACACATTACAATAAAGTTACATTACATTTGTAAACAATTAGTCGAACATTTTATGCATCCACTGTGTGGACGAATATTCACTGCCTTTTAAATTAGCTCAAAGCTTAGGTTTTGCACAACTTTTGAACATAAACTATTTTTGGCTTCTGATTTTTATGAATATAACTATGTGCCATAAACTAAAGTAAAAGAATATCTTGGCCTTCACCATGCCTATATCAGTAAATCAAGAATAATGTTTAATCATACACAAACACTCAAGTTCAATATTTGTTCACATTGTGTGGACAAATATCCATTGCAAATTTTAATTAAAGCATCATTATCCCATCTTAAAATGACATAATTAAGTTTACCAAGAGTGTAAATTGTTAAGCTTTCAGATCGGTTGCATGTAGTATATTTTTTTTTATTTAGTAAACTTATTCTATTATTATTCCTAAGGATGCAAACATAACATCCCTTTCCTTTGCCTTGTATTAAAATAATAAATCTGCCGAACTTTATAAAAACATTATCTACCAAAAATAGGTTAAAATTATGTAAAACCTTTTGTATTGCTATTTTTTTTGAGAAAGTTAATTGTTAAGCTAAAAATGTATAGTGGACTTACTTGATTTATATTATGAAAACAAAGCTTACAATGTATTGAACGTAAACTATGTCTAGTATTTTACAATTTAGTTTGTAAAATCACTATGCAAAATGTGCGTTATATGTGTTGCCCCCTTACGTATGAGTAAAAAAACACAAGTATTTTTAAACCTGGTTTGGTGCATAATAAATTTTAGAGACTTTATGATCAGGATGTACATTTTAAAACAATTATAATTGTCAGTTAGGTCAGAAATTTTTAGTGTTTTAAACATAAAAAAAAAACACTGAAAATGAACAGTATACACTTATCTGTGATTTTGGACAATAAGAGTTGAGATAACTGATTTATTTATTAATTTAGGTTAAAATGCTACTTAGCCTATTCTGTAACCCAAAACAATTGTTGTTTGCTTTAAATTGCAATAAATTTCTTAACTACCAATATTATTAACTTGGTCGGAAAAAAGGTATTAGGTTTAAAAAACTTAAAATATCTGCAGTCACAAATGTAAAAATTTCATTGGTGGTATTAAAACTGTTAAAAACTTGCTGTAGCATGACTATACATTAAAACAATCGAAAAAATCCTATTTAAGCCCTATTAAGATTAACTAACGCCCACAAATAATAATATTATAAGTTTTCCCTTAAAAATATTTTTGAAAAGTTTTACACCAAAAGCAGCGTTTTTAATGTTAAATATTTAACTAAAAAAACCTATTATGTAAAAGATGTTTTAATTTGATCAATAAATATTTATCGCGATCGATTGAAATTCATGCTACCGTCCATAAATTATGAAGCAATTTGGTATTACAATTTAAATTACAAAATTTAATTGCCTGGATAATTGGCATATAATATGGCTAGATAGTGGTTTACAATCAGATAGGCGCTTGAACAGATAAATAATTTATGTAAATTTTCTACATTAAGATAGGTGCATTGACATTAGAAGATCTTATAAAATATTTTTAAAAAATGGATATATGCAACTAAAAGTTTTACAACACACATTACTTATAAGTAGGGCTCGTATGGTCTCTAATGTATCTAATAGGCTTAGGTTTTTCCTATTTCAATGCTGCAAACCATAAACCTAAATGGGCACCATACGTGCTTGAATGTATCTCCCTGCTCCAGATGGAACAAAGATTGTTTGTCCTCTGCCAGAATAATTTTTTTATGAGCCTATTAAACCTCCAGTGCTATGTGAGATAACCAATCTCTATTCCTACTACCTTGCGATTAAGTAGAGTGGGTCTAAGGTAAAACAGTTAATGTTATTTATAGTTATCAAAAAGTTTACTCTCTTATCTTCTTGCTTGGATATTAACATTTAAAGTCATTATCGTGTAAGGCATTTATTTATTTGTTGCCATCGTTAATTTTTTAATTGCTTTACAATATTTTAATCTACTCGGCAGTGTCTTTACATAACTGCGGAATTTTAGATAAATTTTGATTTTCTTTAAGCCAAATAAATAAATTATTTGATTTTACTTTTATTAACAGTCTTTTTACTATTTAACAAAAAAGCAGTTAAAGAGTGTTTTTGTTATTAATCATTTTATTTTTATAGTGTTTTTTGTAAATTTTAACTGTTATCCTACGACTATATTAAGCCTGTTTTTAAAAAACAAAACTTTCTGTGCAAACCTAATGTTATTGACTCATTTCGTAATATTAAGACATTAAATAATATTAAATTGAATGTCAAACTTTAATTTTTCTATTAAATGTTACGCCTATTTAAATTTAAGAATCCTTGCAGGGTTCGTATTCTAAATTTTTCTACTTACAAAATAAAATTGAACTGTCACGACTAATATAATAAACAGCTATTTTATTTTAATAAGGCTTTAGCTTCTCACTATTTATTTTTAACACTTATAAAACAACCTTTGAATAATAACATTTCTTTTATGACTAAAGTATACTTAAGATACATGTACTACCGCATTTTATTACTCGATTTAGCATAAAGTGAAAACTAAAATGGCCTTGTAATTTAAGTTTGTCAGCTACAAATCTAAAAAAATATATATTTGGTTAGCATAAGGTAAAATCCAAAATGGCCTTAGTTCTTTAAGTTGATTAGCAAAAATTCTAGAAAAATTGATTAAAACTTGTTTTGTGACAACTTAGTGGCATTGTAACCTAATTCTTTAAATTATATAATCAACCACCTATAGTATGTTTTTAATTTTGTTTTGTAATCTAATAAAAAAATGCATTTAAACATTTTTGCTTTATTGTTTGTTTGTTATGAAAAATTTGTCAAGTTTTGTTGTAAAAATTATAGTTTACAAAAAAATTAACAACAAACTATTTTCGTTTTTTTTAGACATTGCCGTACTTCCTTTACTTTTACTATAAATCATTTTGATATATTAAACATGTGATCCCTTATATCCAAGGTTTAGGATTATACTTTTAAAAGTTGTTTTATGTGTGAATAAAGATACGTTTTTCTAAAAGACTAGCATGATCCACACTTGATTCATTGAAGTAGAATGACAACAAATATTCTTAAACTATATTCAAAAAAGCACATCAGGAAAAACGCCATTAATACAGTTTAGTCCCATGATGAGCCTCTTAGGACTAAGTAAAAGGCGGAATATTTCTGCTTTTCAGTCTGGATTTAGCAATATTTCATCCCTTTTTTTAAACGTAAACCCCGTTTTTGCGTGTCAAGGAGCAAAATTTATTATCACAACTGACAAATAAAATGCTGGAAAAGAAAAATGCAAATTAAAATTTTATTTCAAGTAAGCGACTCTAGTTAAAGCCACGAAAAAATGTAAATTATTTTTTGTGGGTACTGACTTGGGTTTTATTTATAGGAAACTACGAACAGCTTTATTTAAGAGATGTATTTTATTTGCATTGCTTTAATAGCAATTATTTTATTTATTACTAGTTTTTACCCGAATTGTTTGCAATTCAAGCATACAGTGCTAAAAATATTTTTCTAAACGTTTGGCGTCTGTATATTTTTCACTTTTATCGATTTATATATAACTAACCACCTAATGTATTATAAAACTTATATCTTACTTTAATAAGTATTACCTTGTTAGAATAAAGCAGAGTCCATCGTAACATATTAAATTACGTAAGTTCAGTACCCTAACACACTCAGCTCCTGTCTAAAAGAAAGTTAAAAAATATTGTAGGAAAAATAATTTATTTGCATTCTTAGTTATATATTAAAATAATGTTTAGGATTTATCTCTATAGAGATTTTACATTAAAAAAAAACATATTTCAATATTAGAAAAACATATTTCATATATTTTGAATAAAAAAAGTTAAAAAAAATCCGTATTTTTAACCTAATGACTTGTATAAAAATATTATTTACTTTTTTAATTTGGATTTTGAAAATGCAAAATGTATTTTAGAAATCAAATGCCATAAATACGTTTTAAAAATTAAGTAAAAGTTTGACAAACTAAACCAAAATGCAGGTTAAAACTGTTTTATAAAACAGCTGAAGGTGGCCACTAGTCCCACAAGGTCAGACTAAGATAATATATAAGAAGGTATTCCAATCCTGCAATGCATGATGGGAAATGTTTCAAGCGGTCGCGTCGCCACAAGTGTATCTGGCACACTAACTGGCCTTTGAAGTATTTTTATCCTAACTGCCGCAATAATAAAAATAAGGACGAAAATACTTTAGAGGCCAGTTAGTGTGCCAGCACTCGTGGCGGCGCGGCCGCTTGACACATTTTCCATCATGCATTGCAGGATTGGAATACCTTCTTATATATTATCTTAGGTCAGACGCGAGGGCATTAAAATAATTTCACTAATAAGTAAATTATTGTCAAAAATTATCTTCTGAAAAGTAAAACTAACAAAGCCATTACAAATTATGTTAATTAATGATCGGTTTAAAAATATAGGATCAAACGCTTCTGAAACAATTGCTCGAACTCCGCGATGTTTAGGTATGTTGGTCAAAACATAAAAAAAATTAACACTAGAATCTTGGACTTTCATTGCCTTTATTTGTTAATTATTATACAACTTTTCGGTTAGTAATGTATCACCAACCGTTTTCAAGTGATCACTTGTAAACGGTTGGATATACATCACTAACCGAAACGTTGTGTAACAATTAACAAATAAAGACACTGGATGTCCAAGATTTTAGTGTTATCGAAACTATAACATTGTCTAACACTTTTAAAGGAACATAAAAATCATATTTCAAAAAGTTACCTGAGTTTACGAAAAACGCGGTAAAGATAAAAAAAGTCACTAACTACAATGATTTTAGGCCCTCCAGTGTGTTTTATAAGATTGTATCAAATTTAACAAGTAACAAATAAGTTTTAATGCTTAAAGTAGCTGTATATCAAAGTTTTACCTATTTGATCCGTAGTAGTAGAAAAAGTGAAAAAAAGTGCTTCTTATTACCACATCACTTGAAAATAATATTAAGCACACTACTACTAAAATATTTATGTTGTCAAGGCGCGGAAAATTTTGGGTATTTAAGCTAAACAGTTTGGAACATTTTTTTTTCTAATATCACCCATAAAAATGTGTAAAATTAATTGAATAATTTATAATACGGCTTGGGCTTACTATTTTAGCAACCGCCAGAAAGTTTCCTTGTACTGTGTGAATAGATTAGAACATCATATAGTTTTTGGTTTCTAGGAATAATAAATTTAAAACAGTTTTCAAAGGTAGAATTTCTGGCATAACAACGCTAAGCAAAATTAATGAAAAAATCTTAACCAATATTGGAATTTCGGTTCATTCAAATAATTACTTATTTATAAGCTGTGTTATAAAGAAACTAATAAAATCACTACCTGTTTTTCCTCTTATCCTAATTAATCTTATCCAAAATGTTTTAAAGATTGTATATTAATAGCTTGGGTTGGCCCTTTTTATATGTTTAGGGTGTAGTTTGCTCTTGAATAATGTATTCGTATGTCTAATCGAATGCTTCTAGGCTCTAATGATGTAGCTATTTATCTGCAGCACTAGATAAATCTCGAAAACAGACCTAGCTTATTTGAAATAAATTTGATTCTAAAACTTTAGAATATTTAGACCGATATTTACCCTATATTGTAAATAATAAAATTAATTTAAGAATACCGTTTGTGCAAAAACAATTACACATTTTTAAAATTTACAACAGGTTTGTGTATGACAACCTTTTTGTTATTTTGAAGTCAAATAAAGGTATTATAGTTTAAATTTTCTTGACAGTAAAAATATTATTATTATGCGTTTTAAAAATTGATTTAAATCTTTTTTTGGTTTTTGGTAAAGTACATTGTGGCTTTTTTACAGCTTCATAGAATTAAGGCATTCGTTAACTTAAATTTAATTTGTGCTTAATTTAAAAGGTATTAATATTTTTTGGCTTAGTTTTTATGTTTTGTTTTATGCCTATGAGTAATATATGTTGTGAAATATTTATCCGACAATCCTTTTGGCAAAATTTACTGTCTGTTTATCTATTTCTCTTTTTACTTCTTAAACAATCTCTGACCTCTTGACTTACAGTCATTGTTTGAAGACCTTTCTTTCCCCAATATTCAAACTAATGTTTTTCGATAAATAAAATCAAAACAAAATACTTGATTATTTTTATCTTTTTCAATCAACATATTGTTCTAGCCAATGTTTTGTTAAAATTTAATTGAAATTGGTTATTGTGATTATGATATTTTTTTGGAATTTTTAATTATCTTAAAACTTTTAATAACATATGCCTCTGACATGTAATTTCTGTTAGTTTATTTCAATTCAAATTTTTTCGCTTTAAATAAATACCAAGTTTTGCTTGATCGTCGTGTCCTAAGATATGTTTCCAATCGATTTTGACTGCCAATAAGGGTACTTTACAAGACACAATCCTATTGTGTGCTTGCAAATGTACCCCTTTACCGCATAACCTAACAAATGTTTATATTGGTTTTATTTAGATTTGGTTGTTACTGTATTTGTTAATTAGTAACAATTTACATTTGACATTATTTACCTTTAAAAGTGCGGACGACAAAGTGCATCCAAAAGAGGACGCAGGTGAATGACTCCCCTTTCTCTAAAATGTCAAAAAAGTTTTAAAATGTATTTAAAATGCAAAAATACTAAAAAAATTATATGTAATTAATTTGCAGATATTAAGTTTTTAAATATCATTCTTAGCTACACCAACTATATGGCAATCGTGTAAAAAAATAGAGTACTATTAAAAGTAGGGGTCATAAATCATATTTTTTAATGGTTTTCTTATCTTTTATAGACCATTTGATTTTATGCGACTTATTAAATTATGCTGGCTTATCAGTATGTTTTCTAAATACGACACTATTATTGTCCGTAAAGTATATGCTAATTGATATATTGGTATAAACATCCGTTTTATTTGGTCATATTTTCTATGAACACACCAAAATCAGGTACAAGACGTTGTTACACTTATTGTTAAAATAAAAAATAATAAATAAACATAAGTTTTTAAACATATAGGTTTTGTAAAATGTGTGTTTAGGATTTAAATTAGTGCAAAGAAGAATCCAATTTTATTTCTGTCTAGTTTCTCCCATAAAATGACAATGTAACTTGTGAATAAAACAATTTTATACTCATGACGGTCCCAAGGCAGTTATACATACCGTTATTTATTTTATTATATATCTTTCATATCTTCTTACATATTAATAGCAGATTTGTTTGTTGTCATCCCCATAGAGGTAACGAGAGCAAGCAGAAATTGGATTTTTAAAATACACATGTTACTCGAAATAAAAGCTGCTGAACAGACAGCAAATAAAGCTTGGTGACAATGTTTTTTTTTTTTATTATTGTACAGGGTTTTCCCGTATAATTGCGTACCCCTTTAAAATCTTTATTTTTATAGATAGAAAAAAATAGTTTATATGAAAGTTGCAGGATTTTTCATGAATATTTTCATGGTGTAGGATAGAAAAACAAATGATGATCGGAAAATTAACAAATCACTATCAACTTCGTTATTTTAAATGGAACACCCTGTATATAATTGAAAATTCAAATTCTGCTAATCTTCCTCTTTTCAAATATATAACTTATCTATGTTCGGATAAACGAGTTGCAAGTTATTTGAATTTAAAATCTGTTCTTATAAGCCATAGTTAGCCATGGATACAACCCAAAATTGACTTCTGTCAAATAATTATATTTTTTTTTGGTTTTCAAGACGAACCATGGCTAACGCGACTTAACTTTGCCAAACTTTGGGTTGTATCCATGTGCGAACATGGCCATGCTCAACATACCGGGCAATCACTCTTGACACTGTACTTTGAATGAATCCCAACTCTCTAGCGATACGCCCAAGGAAGTTTAAAGGTGTATGAAAGCCCAATACTGTAGAACAAAATTGTCCAGGCGTGCAGGGCAGCGGGAATCGGGGGATTGGCCCCGCGGAGTTTGCGCGATGAATAGTAGGTCAGAGCCGGATTTCCATAATTCTTTGTTACTATCTATAAAGTTGACATTATCAAATGTCAAATTCAAGCATTCACTGTTATTTTTTATTTTTTGCACAAAATTGTTGGTTATTAAACGATACTACCATAGAATACTTAAAATTATTGTGTAATATTGGATTTTATATCATCTGATATAATATGGAAAGAATAGATGGCGCCACTTTACAGCCTTTCTATTTAAATGGTCGATATTTTTGGGAGTTTTGTATTTTTACCAAAAATCTTTGTAAATAAATAAAAACACAATTTTTTTAAATAAATTTCAAACATTTTATGATACTTTTATGTACTTATCACCAATTTTGTGATAAAAGAAGGGCAAGATAGTGTAAATGAGTTTAATCTAATCCTAAGATTGTGGTTGTACATTAAAAAGTGAAAATTTTTATAACTGTTTTTCAGGCATATACTTTTCACTAATAACAAACATTCATGAGACAGAATAACAGTGGGTAAAAATGTTTAGTAACCTTTGGTACCTAGGTATCCATTGTAACAGTAACCGTTAAATATTATGTATCTACAGTATGTCGAGCTTAAAAAGTTGATAATGTAAGTAAGTAAGTAAGAAACCAAAAATCTAATTTCTTTTTAAACAAATACAGAAAAAGCAAAAAGGAACTTTAACATGAAATTGTACTTTCTTTCATTCAACTAGAGGGACCTGTATATATTAAAATTTGCCTGGTCTGCCCAGTAATTAATAATTTTGATCCTTTAAAAGAATGTACTAAATTATTAAATGAAATAAAAGTACCTAAATGTAAACCTTATTTCTTTTTAATAATCCACAGAAATACACAAACATTGTGGAAATCATCTAAAAGATAGTTAAGATTGCTTTACTTTTCTCACTGCTATTTCCTATGAAATTTTTATTTTCTATAATTCATAATTGATATATTATGATTTATTCGGTTACCTAACGTTACGTCTCATAAGAAGCACCTATTTTAAATATAAGAAATACTTACCTAAAGTAAAAAATGCCGGGTATGTTACCCTTAGATTTGCAAGATAAAACCATACAACCTCTAGTCATTTTGTTACGATATTATAAGTAACAAACAATAAACACAAATTATAGTCACAATTTAATAAACACTAATCACTAAAATAAGAAGGTTTTATCAATCCAAAAAACTTCTGCAACCACAAAATATAATCACACAAAGCAAAACAATCGAAACTAATACGGCTCCCATAAAAGTATAATGTGTTGCCTAACTACAAACTGATTTATCAGTGTGTAAGTAGGCAACACATTAAATTATTTCGTGGAATTTCGTTATTGCGCAAAATCGGCGGGGCCAACTTTGACAGTTATTTTCATACTGGGCTGGACATTTTTTGATCGAATGGACCATAGCATTGGGCTTCCATACACCTTTAAACTTCTTTGGATACGCCACAGACTCCAACCCTGTTCATGTAGGGTTACAATTCTCATACGGTCTTCCCAGAAAGGCGTGCACCGGGCATATTTATCGACTCACACGAAAGTTACAAAGTAAAAACTCAAATAGTACTGATTTTATTTTGGTGTAGTATTCAGCCAGATATAAATTCCAGCGTGTGATAAGGTTTTTGTTCACTACTTTTGCGTTTTTTTTGTGTTCATTGACTGTTTTAAACAATAACCTATCATTAGATCCTGTAAAATATTTCTTTTATAAAATTTTCTGCTAATGCACTAAATGCCGCTGATATATATATATATATATATATATATATATATATATATATATATATATATATATATATATATATATATATATATATATATATATATATATATATTAATATAAATTATCTTATAAACTATAGAAATAATTAGGTAAAAAACCAGATGTGTATTAAAGAAGTTTAACCAACGTATATACCTACTTATTTTTAACCTATTTTATTTTACATTACTAGTGGACAAGAAGTAATATTAGCTGATGTTTACATTTTTGTTAAATAAAAAATGTATTGGACAATTCTGTAAATAATATAATTAAGCTCTAAAATAATAAAGCTTTATTTTGCTAATTTACAGCTTACCTTTTGTGTTTCTTAAGCTATAACTAGACGTAAATCAGATGCTACCCAAATATATTTTGTGGTTCGTCTTGATATAACGACTGCATACCAACAGGTGTTTTAAGTGATTTAACAGTACCTGCGATTTATTTTAGAGAATGCAAAAGTAACATATTATAATGTTATTTTAGATAAATAAATACGAGCTTACTCTTAAAGAAAACAAAATGGAACGATTCTACGATAAACAAAAATAAAAATATGCTGGCCTGTGTATGCCAGCCGGCTGACCCCTCTGTGTTTAGACGATCCCCAATTCCTCTTGGGGCACCACCACTGAAAATTCCTGAGAACAAGGTAGGATACAAATTAAAAGCAGAGTTGCACCGTAATGTAGGAAAAGTTAACTTCAATAGAGTTAATACTTTCTCATTGATGTACTCACTAGGTCGCAAAAAAATAAATAGGTGTGAATATAAAGTAGTAAATTTAAACAATTTATTTTAGACTTTTCTGTTTACCCTCAAGCAGCCCTAATATGTATACAGATTTGTCCGTCTTTTCTACTTATACATGAATCTATAAATTACTATTTTTTGTTACGTTGGTTATTTATTTTTATTGTAAGATCCTAGTATATTTGGGTAATTTCTAATATACATTTCGCTTTGTTTACTTATATGAAACATTGTCCGGCAAGTCCGTCGGCTGTTTGCGGCTGGTAATCATTATTTTAATTGTTTTTAAATGACAGATGCATGCGTCAGCACATACACAAACTGTCATTTTTTTCGAATAATTGGGCTTTGCATTTTTCTGGAAAAACGAAAAGCAAAAAAATAATATAGTTGCATAGAGCCTAAAAATATGGCAATCAAAATTTGATTTTAAGAACTATTATCAGGCAGAACTAAAAAGCAAAAAAATAAATATTTACTTAATGCGGAAATTAACTAATAATAAAACTGGGTATACCAAGAAGCCTAAAAAGACCCCAAAATGATGGTGTACCTAAAACATGAATATTTTTTAAATACGTGTAGTATTTTTAGCTATAATTTTCTTGACAAAACAAAATCAAAAAAACATGCGGGTTAAATGGCCCCAAAAGTGTCTAAAAATATGTCATGCATATTCTGTTATAAAGGTTTTGTTATCGGGAGGTATGAATGTGGTCTTGCTGGCTTATATTTAAGCTAGCAAATCCTAGAAAGAAAAAAAAATAAGTATTTACCAAAAAAAGCGATCCTAAGAAATAAAATTAGACAAAATAAGGAGTATAAAAGAGTCTACAATAATGCCATATGAAAGAAAAACTTAAATTGTTCCTACTATAATAAAATGTTAATTAACTATTAAAATATTGCACAATCTTGTGGTACATGATTTCCTTTTAAATTAAAATATTTTTCTTTAATTCTTATAGTTTTGGAATCTTTATACAATTCATAATAGTTAGTATAGTCGCTTTTAAAAAGCCTAAAAGTGGGACATATTTGAAAAAAAAAAAAAATAGTTTCTATTTACAAAGATCGGAATGTGGTTCTGCTAGCTTAAACCTAAGCTTAAAGTAGGGTAATAAAATAGGCCAAGGGGATCCTAAAAATATGGGCCTAAATAGAATTGAAAACATAAGTGTGGTTCTGCTAACTTAAGTAGTACTAAACATACGTTTTCCAGTATATATTATGGTAATTTTACCAAGTTATAAAATTAAAGTATTATTGTACACCTAGTAGTACTCTGGGTGTCCTTTCCAATATTTAAGGACAATATTTAAACCGTCTGCGTCTTGTATAATTCTTTATTATAAGTTTTTAAATCCAGAAAAAATGTAATATTAATCTTATAACTTTGTTGTGAGTAATACTTGATAAACAAAAAGAAACCAAGCTATTCATATATTCTAGCCATGTTTTTTGTTTGTAAGGGGGCTTTTCCGAAGCCCGGAAGATCTGTCAGAGTTTACCCTCCGGTCCTTTCTACCAGCACGTGTGTCAAAAAAGCGGCTTGTTCAGAAAGATTGGTTCATATCAATGTTAAAGCAACAGGTGTAAAAAATAAAGAAAAATTTAATACAAAAGATGCACAGACTGATACTAGAGACAGCAACGATAAACTTGATAAGTTGGTGCAAACATCGAAAGATACTGAATGTGATAAAAAAATACACGACAGTGAGGAAATCAAAAATGACGAATCAAAAGTTGATGAAGCAAGCAATAGTTTTGATAAGGAAGGAAAAACAATATACTTTGGGACTGATAAGGTAGTTACGCAGGAGTATCTATATAAATGTTTAATGTTAAACTCAGAATTGCATGCAAAACTTTAGTTTGTCGCATGATGATCTTAAACAAATATATATATATATATATATATATATATATATATATATATATATATATATATATATATATATATTAAAATATATATATATATATATATATATATATATATAAAATAGTATTATATATATATAGATTATTTACCGATATTATATACTAAAAAAAAATATAAAAAGAATATTACAAATGTAAAGAATTAGGGTTTCGTCAGTTACAGTTTTTGTTAACTGGAATTATGGTAATTTGTTTCAGAAGCTAAGGGATTATTTAAATGTAAAAAAACATTACAGAAATGTTTTTATAGTAAAGAGAGACAGATTTTTATAATATGCAACACTTTCATGCCAAACCGCAACTAGCTTAAACTTTGATTATTTTTTCTCCAACTGTATTTATAAGTTTGGTGGCCCTTGCTTAAATTATAGAATAATGCGGTTAACAAGTAAACATATTAAGCATAAGTCATTTTTATTTAAAATATGTAAATACACCTTTCACCTCTTCTTGTTTGCTTTTGTTTATTTTCTACCTACTCCATGTATTTTACAAGTATTTAGGTAACCCGAAAATAGTGAAGGAAAGCCCAAATTGGTATGTTTTTTTATTTGTCATATTTTTTATATTCCGGTAGGGTCTGTTGTTTAATTTTTTTTTTTTAGAAAGACTGATAATATAAGCAAGAAAATAACCAATATATGAGAATTATATACGTATATTTAATATAATTAAAACACATTCTCGAAAACCATCTGGAAAATAACGATTTCCCTAATGGTCTTCTTTTCCGAAACTGGTTTGTCTCCAACCTAGTTCAGAAAAGACATATTTTTTATACAGTAATATTGTTTATGCTTCAAAGTAAGTAACAAGATCGACAAGAAACATTTTTTGTTATATTTTTATTGTATTACCTTACAACATAAAAACTAGATAAAATAAATCACCCTCAAAAATTGGAAAAGGTAGATTTGACTCGAAATGTATATCGAAAAATTTGCATGTCATATTCTAATAAAATAACTCTCCTAAATCTTAGAGTTATATAGTTTTGTTATTTTTTTATTTATTTTTAATTTTTTTTTTTTTGAATGAACTTAGTTGCATTAAAATAAATATGCTTTGTTCCTATACGTTTAAATATTTTTTAGAATGGTTTAGCGTGCAAACTGCTAATAACGGTTAAAAATAAAACTTTGTTTAAAATTTGTTTATTTACTTAAGTTTGCATTGTAAGTCTTCAAAATGGCTCATGTGTATACCATCTTAATTTACTGCGCGATACATTACTCTTTAAAGGGTGGCTTAAAAGTTATAGGTCCGCCAAAATTAAACAAGTCCAGCACAAATTTGCCAGAAAAAATTATATCGAGCATCTGTTCTTATATCTGAAGGTGTGCAGCTACTTTATTTGGTTAATACTACTTTGGTTGGTTATTTTTTGTTAACGGCAACAAACATTTTTTTTTCTGACAAATCCCCTACTTTAAAAAATAATTTTTTAATAATTATAAAAAAAGAAATAACTTAATACCTCTTTAAATACTTAGTGTTAAAAACATAGAATAATTTTTTACACAATAATATTGGGCTAGGCTCTAATGTAAGTTACAAAGCCAATAAGTAAGATTTTTTTCGTTTATATTGTTTTACCACAAAACATGAAAAACTGAGTAAAATAAATCATGACCAGAAATTAAAAAGAGCTGACGTGAAAATAGACTTTCCTTTAATAAAGTTTTTTGCTAATAAAAAAATCCTCTACCCTAAGTTTTAGGTTTACTTATTTTTTAACTAATTAGAATGTGCAATTAAAATAACAATTAAAAATAAAATTTGCGTCTTTTTAATTTATAAATTAAGAAAAAAATAATTTGTAACCTTAAACATGGTGTTTTTTAAATTAATTAATATAATATCTATACTATTTCAGCTAAAGCTGTACTTTTAGATATATTTTAAAAGAAAACTTACTATAAAAAGGCAAAAATTACGCTTTTTTTTAAATGAATAAACCAAAAGCCACCAGAGGCCCGATCCTGTAAGCAAATTTTTTGACATTCCTTTTCTCTATCTCTTTCAAAACAGTGACAAACTTATGAGTTCCCTTTAATTGCAACAAGAACATGTGATCCCTATTTTGACATTCTCTTTCCTTATATTTTTACAGAGTCCCAGCCCAGGTTGCTGAGCTGTAAAATGACTGTACAATCATCACTTCAAGATTATTTGTTTTGATTGTGTAAATAGCTATATCCACTAAAGGACGCCTTCAAAAATAAATTCGACAGGTTGAAGAACTGTTTAATAGCCCAATCATTATGGATTTTTTTTGTAATTAATGTTAACAGATATCTGACTGCGCCATGAATTCCGTAATAACCTGTTGATTACTAAATTCAAAAATCCAACCAATTTTTTTTTCAGGTACATTTTTTTAAAGGGCCTTTTTTTTCTTTTTTTTTAATATAACAAAAAGTGCTTGCTATATTACTTTACTCATAAAAGACCGTTTGTAGATCATTTAAAACCCTACCAAATAGTTTTTAAAAAATCACGATCTGACCATTTTTCACCGAGAAAAGCCAAAAACGCTTAAAACAGACCTTTTTTCAAAAATTTGTATCCCCGTTAATGTTCGATATTAAGAGCTGATTTTTTGGGAAATGATAGTCAATAACATATACTTTAAGCTGCCAAAAGAAGAAAATTGTTGTATAAATAGTTTTTATTCAATTGCACTATAAACAAATTAGACCCTTATCTTGCAAGTGCCGTGAATATTAGGTAAATGGTCCGATTTGAGTTTTAAAACTAAGGAGAAGCGAGAGTACGTCTTGGTCGCGAATTTTCGCTCGACGCGCTAGGTTCATAAGCAATTTGTCAATATTCTCCAAAATTTAATGAAAATGTAAGATATACAATTTGTAGCTTTTAATCTCAATTTTAAAAAGCCGTTTCAAAAATTCAAATCGAAACAGGCAAATATTCACGGCTCTTGCAAGATAAGGGCCTAATTTTTTTATAGTGCGATTGAATAAAAAGTATTAATGCGACAATTATCGACTTTTGGCAGCTCAAAGTATATGTTATTGACTATCATTTCACAAAAAATCAGCCCGTAATATTAAAAATAAACGGATATACGAATTTTTGAAAAAGGTCTTTTTTAAGCGTTTTCGGGCTTTTCTCAGTGAAAAATGGTCGGATCGGGATTTTTCAAAAACCATTTTGTAGGTTATTGAATTCTCTACAAACGGCCTTTTATGAGTGAAGAGATATAGCTAGTACTTTTTGTTATAAAAAAACGGCCCTTTTTTAATAATTATTGTTTAAAAAATTACCTGAAAAAAATTTCATTGGGTTTTTGATTTTAGTAATATACAGGTTATTTCGGAAGTCATGGCGCAGTTAGATATCTGTTAACATTAATTACAAAAATGGCCTTATTTTCGCTATAATGACTGGACTATAAGGGCTATTTTTCTGAACTGAATAGATTTTAATCCATTTTTTGCACGCTGCCTTTATAAATTGCAGATAAATGATTTAAGGTACATTTTTTTGGTCAAAAATATTTTTAAAATAAAATGCAACATTATGCAATAGCTTTTTTTAATCACAAAAACCAACTATAATAGAATAAATTTTAAACAGTATATTCGGGATAAAGGCTTCTTAATCTAAAAATAACCACTAGGCGGCATATTTTGCTGCAAGTACAAGAATAATGGTTTTTCTTTAGAAAAATTAATATTTTCTAATTAATTTGCTCGTTCAACTTGAGAGATAAATTTTCACTACATATTTTCTCTGCTATATTAAGTTGTAACAAAAACCCTGGATCCTTCAAAAATAAAATAAGGAAGTTGACACAGGGAACGAGAAACTAAGAATATTTAACCTTGGTCATTTAAATCAAATTTTGCATATTGTAAATGTTGTAGAGTTATTAAAACAATTGTTTGAAGCTTTAGTTAGTTACATTATTGTATTTTGTATATGTTTGCAAAACAGCTGGTTTAACATATTGCGTTTTATTTTAGAATAAATCGGAAAAAATAAATTTGCCAAATAATGCATTTACATTAAAAGACATTTTTCTTTTCCCACCCTTCTTACCTTTTATGCCGAATTTAAAAAAAAAAAATAAAATTCCTGCGAGACAAAAATGTGCAATTTAAAAGATAACGTGAATGCTATTGTTAGTTTAAATGCGTGGAAGGAATAACAGCCATGTCATTCTGATCTTAATTTTTAGATTATAAACGAAGTAATACGTTTTAGGTGTAAAATCGTATACAGTACTGGTTTTAAGGCTTTTTTAAGGGCTTTTTGCAACATATTTAATAAAAAAAAGTTTTTACAATACTTTTATTTGACCATTTTATTTTGAGAATAACGTAAGCAAAAACAAATAAATAAAATATCTTTCCATTGCATTGGTTAGTTCATTTTGCAATCGTCGCAGTCGTCTTAAACTAAAATGGTTTGATTTTAGGCACCGTCGCGTCGCGTCGTGCCGACTTCTTTGAAATTTTTAACCAGTTTTTGCTATTGGTTGTTAACCACAAAAAGTTACCAACTTATTGAACATTGTGCTGTTATTAATTAAGGATGAATAAAAAATTCTTTAAGCTACTTTAAAGTAATATTTTTACGATAGGTTACCATGAATCAAAAAATAATAATAATACTTAAAAATTTATTTATTTTATAAATATGTGAACTGGGCGTAAGTTAAATTTTAATTCTTTTCTATTAAAAATATTACCAACCTCAGCTCCTGTTTTTTATTCAAAATGAGTGTTTATAATTTAAAGTATTAAAAAAAGTGCACCTGTTTACTTTAAATTTAAATATAAGTGTACTTATTAGCAAAAATTGGTAATCTTTGTCTGTAAAAAAATATTTAAAATTAAAAGAAATACAGAGTTAATAATTTACTTAAAAAGAAAGAAAACACAATTTTACCGGTCCGTATATTCGGTAGGTGAATCTGTACAGCGATGTTTACCAAAGATATAATTTATTTAAAACTGCCAAAAATGTACATTTTTAAATGAATTTTTTAAATTAATTTAAAAACTATAATGTAAGATAAAATAATGTAATTAATTTGTATATTTACCTATAACATCGATCATACATAGGAAGTTCCTGTTTGTGGCACAAGATATTACTTATAGACACATCGCAATGGTTCGGGGAATCTTTTTTATTAATTTATAACATTTTAATACTTTTACCAAAAATACTAAAAAAAATTAATAATACGGACAGGTCTTTGTATTGGGTAATCATGGGAAAAAATTAAGAAAAAATCCGGAAACCTTCCCGGCCACCATTGCTCATTGCTCTATATTATCCACAATTCCCTTGCCCTTATAAATTTCCATGGGGCGCCTTTAAACCTGTCTTGTATTACGGATGGGAGAATCGTCACACTAGTACCACAGATTTTGCTCTGATATATTCAGAATTTAAATTACCTCTAAAAAAAATAAGACCCGCCAACTCGATCTTTTAAAACACCGCACCTCACATTTTTTTAACGGAATACTGTATTCAATTATAAAATTTGGCTTTTTTAAGCACACAATATGAAATTTTAAGAGCTAACAACTCTCTTTAAAGTGAAAGTGACCTCGTCGGACGTGAAAGGAAAAGGATAAATCTACCTCTTTTTCCTCCTAGTAGCAAGAAAAAGTTCAAAACGTATGTCAAAATATTGTTTCTTAAGAGTATTTATAAATTATAAGGTTTAAATTTAGTGTTGGGCAAAGTATTTCTTATATTTTTCTTTTAACGGCAGTTCTGCAATAAACATCTCTAATTCTAGTTTGCCCAGGTTTGACAATATCCAGGCATACTAGGACCTCTTTATTATGTTTTAGAGGACTGTGTGATTTTTAAATGGATTTTCGACCGATCCAGTAGATTTAAATTTCGCCAGAGTTAATCCCACTTACAGAAGATTGTTGCCTACTATCATAATGACATTTTTTTCTTAAATTTAATACGCGGTATTAACTAAAAGCTACTATAACAAACAGAAGGCAATTTGACTGTCATTATTAACGCAAGGGGTTGTTGATCTTTGTGTTTTTTTAATTGTCTTACGGCCAACTTAAATTCTTGGTGCATTAACTAATAGTACAAGGCTAGATAATTTTTGGAAAACTGCACTTAAATATTAAACGTTTTTTTTTTTACTTTTTCGATAACATAGCTTTATATTAAATTTTAAGAATGGGGAAAGTAAATAAACTCTTGTAAAGTTAAACGTAAATTTATTTTCCACTTAGTGGAAAAATTTTATCAGTAATTTTTCCAAAAAATGCTGATAACACCGTGTACTTGTTTGTCATAATTATTATTTAATACCTTTAAATACAGACTACCTTTTCAAAAATAGATATTTTATAAAATTACCTTATACAAGATTAAAAATTAACAAGCTTTGTATCTCATGTGATCAAATTTAAATATCCCAATTTGTATTTTGTTAAACTAAGAAGTTTTATATTGATTGCGTTAAGTAATTCGTTGCAACAGTGCATTTTACAAAGAATGAGCAAAAATTGTATTTAGAAAAACTTTTTCTAATAACCTTTTTCGATATTTTCTTATAACCCCACATTAGAAAAAATCTAACAGCTTTTGCCAATCACATAACAATAATCTCTTTTATAACTTTTTATCTCATTTAAAGTAGATATTGATGTCAAAGTCCAAATTTAGAATAAAGCTATTAATAAAAAGGAATCCCACTTGATGGGGACTTTACTAGTTACACTATATATTCCACATTTTTTTTTACTACACAAATACCATTTAAACTAAGCGCTCTGCAACACATAACATTATTAAAAGCGGTTTTAAATATTACGTATAGAAATTGGAATTTTAGCTGAAATTCGGTTTGCATAATTTTGTTTTTAAGTATGTTCGAACTTAGTGAACCGTATAAATGTTTACCGATTTCCTTTTATTTCGAGACCAGCTGAAAGAAAAGTCGTTAGTTTTCAGAAGCATATAAATAAGAAAATTACTCGGGTTTTGTCAAAATACTGACCGTAATTTTACATTTTCATTTAGAATTCGGGAATACGGGATGAATGGTTCAATGGATTTTTGACGATTAGTCGAGAGCTTTTGGACCCGAAACTTATTTGTTTTTGCAAGCGAAAAAGCAAATATTTTTCTGTTTAGGCCAACAAAATAAAAACTAAATTATGTGTATCGTTAAAAATACTTAAAACAAATGAAATAGCTTCTTTGTCTGTCCCAGTACTATTGTAAAAATATTTTATACCCATTGTAGTTTTTAATTCAACAAGAAACGTATTTCCTGGGCATGTTATGATTAGTCCTGGTAAGTTCTGGTTATATACATTTTCAAAATTAAATTTAAAATAAATAATATACACAGTATAACCTGGTTCAACCATGTCAGTGTTCGCCACGTCGCGGTCACCAGTTTAGTATTGGCGTAATTTTTTATTTTTTTTCATATCCCTTAGCAAATTTAGCGACTTTTAACTATATTACGCCCTTATTAAAATCAAAATAAACAATGTTTCATTTTTAAGAATTTAATTTAGTAGAAAAATGACAATTATAATTACTTTTATTCATATTGATATTATTCATATATTTCAGTTTTGCGTCATCATATACACCGCTATTTAGGGGTGATTTTCGACCATTTTCGAAAAATCAAAAAATATGCTTATATTGATTTTTTATAACCGATGTTTTGACATATGCAGAATATTTTTGAGATTTTTTTTTAAGTCTCTGGCAAGAGTGAGAAAATAGACCAAAAATATACTGTTTATGCGGTCACTCTTTTTTACTTTTAAAGCTTTTTCTTCCTCTTTTATTTTTTTAATGTAGTAATTAAAAAAGTAAAAAACTGCCAGCTCACTTATACATTTATTACACTCTAAGTGAGACAGCTTTAACAAGAAAGTTTTTCCCATTTCGGACTGATACAAACAAAAAGCTTATTTCTCTGGGTGTTTCCTCGAACATACATTTCCGAAATTAATTCTTAAATGAACTATCTCGGAACGCAAGATATTTCTTGTTTCTCATAGTGAATCTTGACTTCCTTATTGCATTTTCCGAGATATTAATGGGGTGCGATAAAATGTCATGACAACCAGAGCTGTTGCAATTACTTTTAAAAAGTAATTCAATTACAATTACCAATTAATTTTCTAAGTAGTAGTAAATTACGATTACCGATTACTAGCGTGTTTGTTAAAAGTAATTTAGTTATTTATTAAAACCAAAAGTAATTGAGTATTTAAGCAATTATTTTATTTAAATAACCACATATATTAATTACGATACACTAAACAAATAAAATATTTATACCAATATGCATCATACGAGCACGTCACAGGATTCAAACTGCTTTCTCGGCAAGTTCAACATTAAATGACCCTAAAATAAAAATAAAAAATTACCCAACATCAACAATTTTTTTACAAAAAAATGTATAAAAACGGTGGCGGTAAGCATTCATCAAAAATACTAAACCGGCGCGGAGGCGGTGTTCGCCGGATTCAAACCAGCTCGCCGTGTTTCAGAATGCTCTTTCCGGCTGGCCAAAATTCTGGCAGTTTTTTCATAAAGAAAGGCAATTGATTTTTTTGTCGTAACTTAATTATTAGGTGATTGAATTAAAATCTAAGTTATTTAATTACTTTATAAGTAATCGAATTACTTTCTAAGCAATTCAATTACTTGGGATTTGTAAAAATCAATTACATTTATTAATTATATTGTTTTATTAATTGATAATCCAAATGAAATTACCTTTTTCGGAAAGTAGTCGAATTTAAGTAATCCAATTACTGAGAAGTAATTAAATACGATTTTTTAATTATTCTAATTTAATTACCAACGGCCGACGGCTGACTACAATAAAATATTTTATTTTTTTGCGGAAAAGAAATTCCAGTAAATATAGGCTTAAAAAATTGCGATAAAGATTTTTATATAATTTTTTAATTTTATATCCTGTATAGAAAAAACAACTAATTAGTAATGATAAGTAGATGGTGCCTCTATTAGCAAATCTATAAATTTATCTAAATTATGGGATATTACTTTTTGCTTAGGTATGGGTAGGCACTAGATGAGGACGGTAACCATTACATGTTTGTAATTAAGTTGGGTACAGCTGATGAAATAAGTTGTGATCATAATTCTTAAACATGATATCCGTTTTTAGTTTTGTTACATTTTTTTCAATAAAAGTAGCGAAGTTGGACGTTTTCAATTAAAAAGTTTAATTAAATACCCTTTTACAATTTCTAAAATAACATTACTTTAAATTATATATTATCGTTGTAAACTAAACTGCTGGACACTCGAAGTGCATAACGTAATTTTTTGGGCTACTTTTAAGGTTCGATATTTTAAAAACGGTAAGGGATATTAAAATGCGGTTTCCGATGTTAACTTGCTCAGGGTGTGTAGATTATATCTTTGGCTGAGGAATCATCAGGTGTGACCAAAGAAGGTTTGTACAGGGTGTAAACTAAAACACTGCCTATTTTACGAAACTTTATCCAAGGTTATTTTTTACAAAATGCAGTTTTATAAATTCTTATATACACTAGAATAATCTTCAAATAAATACAAAAAGCAATTCCTTGCGTTTCTTGAGATTCCTTTTTTTTTTAGGATATACAGGGTATATTCGAAAATATTGACATGGAGGTACAAAAACATTCCTAATTTATTAGTGATCGCCAAAATCGAACTCATTGAGGTAATTTTTTTTATTATCTCTAATGCCCCCATCAGGAAAAAATACAATTTCAACATACAGGAGTGTGAAAAAGTTTACATTTGGTTTTATTCCTAAAATTTTATGATTTTGCATATTTTTATGCATTAAACATTCAGAGCTAGAGAAATGTTATTAAAACGTAATTTATTTTGATTTTGTTACTTGATTAACCTTAATTAGACTCTTTTACCGAAACGGTTTTTTGTATTCCACCCTAACCTCAATTTTAAAGAAATTGGCGGCGCAAAGCTTTAAAACTATTTTTAAACAATATTGTACATTGTTTTTTAAAACCACTTGACTAATCAATCTAATGGACACAAAAAAAACTTGAAGATATAAATGGTAGGCACCAGAACATAACTAAAAGAACGTTATAAAACTTATAAATTAACTGAATAGGTAACAAAGAAATGTGGCCATGTTAATATTTAGTTGGCCCTCCTCAAAGACGAATCACTTCACGGCATCTCCGAGGCATACTGTGTACTAAATTATTAATGAAATCTTGGGAAATGTTATTCCATTCCTCTTGTATTGCTTCGGAAAGCTCATTTAAGGTATCTGGAACAACATCTCTAAATTTCACTAATAACTTTAGATGAGACCACACATGCTCTATAATATTTAAATCCGGAGACTTTGTAGGCCAATTCATATGATTTATTTCACTAGCCTCCGTGCGTTATCGTCAACTAAAAGAAAATCATTGCCATAATTTCTAGCAAATGGCCCAACAATAGGAAGTATGATATCGTCTCTATAAACTAGAGCATTAACAGTTTGCCTGGTGATAAAAATGTCAGATTTCCCATTGTATATTACCCCCGCCCAAACTGTGATATATGGCACCAAACGCTTCTTGAGGTGCCATATTTTCTACGGCATACCGTTTATTTGGCGCTCTCCGAACAAGAATTCTACCATCTGAATGAATAAGATTGAACCTTGTTTCGTCGCAAAAGAAACAGTTTCTCCACTGATTTATGGTCCAATCGCGATACTGCTGTGCCCATGCTAACCTAGCTGCACAATGATGTGGCAGCAAACTAGTACACTTCGCTCTACGCCCTGCTCTAAAATAATTGTTTAATTTTATACTGTGGCCCGTATAATTATTAAAACTCCACTTTTATTATTAAATGTCTTTCGATATTACATCTATTGGACCTTGCAATTTAATGCTCGCTATGATACCTACCTGAAATTGTTTCTGTTTAATATCTTTCTTACAGTTCGATCAGAAACATGTACGCCAGTTGCACGACGAAGCTCGTCATTCATATTCTGGAGCACTTCGTACATTGTTGTTGCGTTTGACGTACTAAATTTCTTTCTGCTCTTCTGTCAATTTTTTTCACCATTCCTCCACCATGCCGATAAGTGTCATTTGTTGTATTTATATATCTTGTTTTCAGACGCGAAATTCAACTTTGACATACATTGTATAAACTCGCGACATCTTGCTGAGCCATGCCTTAGTCCAAGAGAATGTTCAATGCATAAAAATATGCAAATCATAAAATTTTAGGAATAAAACCAAATGTAAACTTTTTCACACTCCTGTATGTTTTAATTGTATTTTTTCCTGATAAAGGCATTAGAGATAATAAAAAAATTACCTCAATGAGTTTGATTTTGGCGGTCACTAATAAATTAGGAATGTTTTTGTACCTCCATGTCAATATTTTCGAATATACCCTGTATATCCCAATAAAATAGGAATTTCAAGAAACGCAAAAACGGTTTTTTTTGTATTTAATTAAAGATTATTCTAGTGTATATAAGAATTTATAAAACTGCGTTTTGTAAAAAATAACCTTGGATACATTTTGTAAAAAATGCAGTATTTGTGTACAAACCTTTTTCGGTCACACCTGACGATTCATCAGCCAAAGATATAATCTACACACCCTGGGCAAGTTAACATCGGAAACCGCATTTTACTATCGCTTACCATTTGTAAACTATCGAACCTTAAAAATACCCCAAAAAATTTCGTTATGCACTTCGAGTGTCCAGCAGTTTAGTTTACAAATTCTTAATTTAGAGAGACAAAGAAACCGAAAGTATAAAAAGTATTTTTATAAAAACTAAAATTTTTAAAACTTATACATATTTTGGATCAGCTGGTGGCTACGTGTATCTGCTGTGTGTAATCTTTTTAAAACATGGTAATAGGCAATATTTTGTGTAGATCTTATAAAGATGCCACACTGGCTAACTAACTGGCCGAATACGTTAGTGGTTAGTTGTGGTTACTTCTACGGGTAGCAGATTCCAGTCTAGACACTCTGGGGATGACGGAACGAAGAAAGTGGGAAGTTCGGGGCTTTTTAAGTTGGACTGTAAAAGGATGCATAAAAGTGGCACTACGTATTGCCCTGTTGGGAGCTGCCAGAGAAATTATACTTGACAACTCTCCGGAGCAAAAGCCGTAAAAATACCCATATAAATGCAAGATATCCCCTCCAGCCCGTCGGTAGGTAAGAGAAGAAAGCTTTTCTGTAAGTGTGGGATCATTAATAAGACCACAACAAGAAAACAGTTATTTTTTGAAAGGAATCAAGGATTATAAAAGTTGTAGGAAAGGCCATTTCCATACATGAGGACAATATTCTAAAGATGGTCTGATTTTGAATACATACAGGGCATACAGATTAGACAGAGAGAAATACTTTCTGGCTCAAGAGGAATCCAAGCTTATTAAAATAGCTGAGGTTATGGATGTTATGTGTTTGTTCCAGTTAAGATAACTTTCAGAAATAACGCCAAAATGATAAAATAACTTTTTTTTTGCGACACCGGACATGACTGTGTCTTGAAGCATTAAACTGGACAAGATTTTTAAAGCCCTAATTCAAGATTAGCTTAAGGTCTTTTGAAAGAAATATTTGCGTTGACCTGCTCTTGTTTTCAAAATCAGGGGTATTCCGGGTATGTTACCCATGGATTTGCAAGACAAAACCATACAACCTTTGGGCATTTTGTTACTATTTTATAACTAACAAACAAAAAACATAAAATTATTGTCACAATTTAATAAACACTATTCACTAAAATAAGAAAGTTTTTATTAATCCAAAAAACTTCTGCTGCCACAAAATAAAAGCACACAAGTCAAAACAATCGAAATAAATACGGCGCAAACAACAACAAAACCTGTAATTTGCTTGAAAGGGTTGATGAAACGACAACGGCACAGCGCGAATATGGTTTCATAAACGCCACGCCGTCGCACACGAAAACAGGACTCCGGCTCTGTCCAAAGTATAATGTGTTGCCTACCTACATACTGATTTATCAGTGTGTAGGTAGGTAACACATTACAATATTCCGTGGAATATTTTTACTGCGCAGAATCGTAGGGGCTCCCTCATGACAATTATGTTCATAGTGGACCGGACATTTTTTGATCGAATAAGGCCATAGTATCGGGCTTCCAGTTACATTTAAAGTTAAACTGGTAATTGTAAATTAAAACCGGTATCAATAATTTAAATTATTTAATTTTTCTTTATAACAAATTATTTTTTAACGTTAAGAAAAAGTTCACGACACAAAATGTAAAAATATTGCTTTTCACTTGTAAATTCTATCATGAAGTTACAAACGCCATCGTCAGCACGTTACGTATTATGGAAAATCTGATGAAGGCAAATGTGCCCGAATCAAACTTTTAAAAATGTGTTTCCAAATTTAATTACATTCCATGCAACATTCCTTCTTTATAAAAGTGTGTAATTCAAAATTTAATATCCTTTTTTTATTGCCAAGCAGATTTTGAAATATCAGAGTACATTGGCTGTATGTACTCGTAGTATAGTATATGGGAGGAAAAAGGTGTGACCTCCGGATTTTTTGGTACAGAAAATTAAAAAAACTATAAAAATAAACGTTATGTAAATTAAAATCATATCTACCCAGGTAGAATAAATATATTTTTATTTTTTGAGTTATAATTTATATTATATTTGTAACGATTCAACCCTTAAAAATCACCCTTAATAACAAAATTACAAAAAAAATGTTTTTTTATCCTAAAATTATTTATTGTGAATATATTGTAAAAAAAAAATATTTTAATAGTTTACGAAATAATAAATATTTAATAACAAAAATTCAACCCCTAAATAATTACTCCTCATGAGATTTACAAAAGAAAATGTTTTTGACAAATTGAAATGGTATGATGATGCATATTATATATAAAAAGTAAATATATTTTATTATTAACTTTTTACAGTATAATTTACCGCATTGTTTTTACTCTTAAAAACCACCCCTAGCAAAAGGAAAAAAGTTTAATTATGCAGTGTATAATAAACACTGAATAATTAAACTTTTTTCCCGTTGCTAGGGGTGGTTTTTAAGGGTTAAAACAATGCGATAAGTTGTATTGCTGTAATTCTTAAAAGCGACTCTTTTATTTAAAAAAATCATAGATTAAAAATTGGTTACAACATTTTTTCCGGGTATGTTACCCATGGATTTGCAAGACAAAACCATACAACCTTTGGGCATTTTGTTACTATTTTATAACTAACAAACAAAAAACATAAAATTATTGTCACAATTTAATAAACACTATTCACTAAAATAAGAAAGTTTTTATTAATCCAAAAAACTTCTGCTGCCACAAAATAAAAGCACACAAGTCAAAACAATCGAAATAAATACGGCGCAAACAACAACAAAACCTGTAATTTGCTTGAAAGGGTTGATGAAACGACAACGGCACAGCGCGAATATGGTTTCATAAACGCCACGCCGTCGCACACGAAAACAGGACTCCGGCTCTGTCCAAAGTATAATGTGTTGCCTACCTACATACTGATTTATCAGTGTGTAGGTAGGTAACACATTACAATATTCCGTGGAATATTTTTACTGCGCAGAATCGTAGGGGCTCCCTCATGACAATTATGTTCATAGTGGACCGGACATTTTTGATCGAATAAGGCCATAGTATCGGGCTTCCAGTTACATTTAAAGTTAAACTGGTAATTGTAAATTAAAACCGGTATCAATAATTTAAATTATTTAATTTTTCTTTATAACAAATTATTTTTTAACGTTAAGAAAAAGTTCACGACACAAAATGTAAAAATATTGCTTTTCACTTGTAAATTCTATCATGAAGTTACAAACGCCATCGTCAGCACGTTACGTATTATGGAAAATCTGATGGAGGCAAATGTGCCCGAATCAAACTTTTAAAAATGTGTTTCCAAATTTAATTACATTCCATGCAACATTCCTTCTTTATAAAAGTGTGTAATTCAAAATTTAATATCCTTTTTTTATTGCCAAGCAGATTTTGAAATATCAGAGTACATTGGCTGTATGTACTCGTAGTATAGTATATGGGAGGAAAAAGGTGTGACCTCCGGATTTTTTGGTACAGAAAATTAAAAAAACTATAAAAATAAACGTTATGTAAATTAAAATCATATCTACCCAGGTAGAATAAATATATTTTTATTTTTTGAGTTATAATTTATATTATATTTGTAACGATTCAACCCTTAAAAATCACCCTTAATAACAAAATTACAAAAAAAAATGTTTTTTTTATCCTAAAATTATTTATTGTGAATATATTGTAAAAAAATATTTTAATAGTTTACGAAATAATAAATATTTAATAACAAAAATTCAACCCCTAAATAATTACTCCTCATGAGATTTACAAAAGAAAATGTTTTTGACAAATTGAAATGGTATGATGATGCATATTATATATAAAAAGTAAATATATTTTATTATTAACTTTTTACAGTATAATTTACCGCATTGTTTTTACTCTTAAAAACCACCCCTAGCAAAAGGAAAAAAGTTTAATTATGCAGTGTATAATAAACACTGAATAATTAAACTTTTTTCCCGTTGCTAGGGGTGGTTTTTAAGGGTTAAAACAATGCGATAAGTTGTATTGCTGTAATTCTTAAAAGCGACTCTTTTATTTAAAAAAATCATAGATTAAAAATTGGTTACAACATTTTTTAAATGATTAAAAAGGAAAAATAAAAGTATTTTATGTTTTTTCTATAACAAAATTTATTAATATTACATTATTTCTATATATATATATATATATATATATATATATATATATATATATATATATATATATATATATATATATATATATATATATATATATATATATATATATATATATATATATATATATATATATATATATATATATCTAAAAACTGTTTTCGTATATACATATACGTGTTTATACGTGAATATAACATTATTCCTGTATATTATACATTAATATCCATACAAATTTAATAGGGATATAGACAATGCTCCGTACGGGGAACATACACTTGGTTTTTCAACGATAACTTCCTTAATTTTAAAACTATTAAATCGAATCAAAAATTATTTTGCAGATAATTTTAATAGCTACACGTCGTGTAAAATGAAATATTTTTTAACTTGTCGTTTATGAAATTTTCAAGGTCAAAGGCTTCAGAAACATTGCAACGTCTGCAAACTTCTAGCAGCCATATCTCTGTTAATTTATATCTTACAGAAATAAAACCAAACCAAAATTGCCTGTAAAAAAACTTTATTTTTTTACTTTTGAATTATTTTTGTATCTTTTTTATTTCTTCAGTTATTTTTAAAAATATGTTTTTTTTTTAATCAGAAGAAAAATTATTTAAAACATATTATTTTTAAAAATTTGCATTTTAATCCGGTAAAACTTATAGGATACATCTTTATCCCATCACATAAATAAAGAAAAATATTGAAGGATTATCTTTAACTTTATATTATATATGCATCAAAATTTCATCAGTTTTTGTGCTGATTTTTTGTCAGAAAAAGTAAATAAATGTTTTTTTTGTTATATCTTCGTTAATTCTTATCTTAATGACTTTAAATCGAGTTTATTTTTAAGTTTTTTCATAGTACTGTAAATAATGTTTGGCATAGTTTTCTGTAAAACTAGAATTGTTTTATTTATTTTACGTTAAATGCATGTAATTTAATGTCCGCTAGATAAAAAAATATCTTTAACCAGCTGTATCTCAATACCTCTTGCATATAAATGGATAAAAAATGATATTTTTCTTTTTTATACTTTTCTTTCAAACATTGTTTTTGTAAATTGTAAATTTTTCGAGTAATAAAAAAATATTAAAAAAAGGTTTTTTTTTTTAACCAGAAACTACCGTTTTTAATCACGAATAGCTCACAAAATATGGACTTATCAAACCTTGTCCATTAAAAACTTTTTGCTTGGAATTTACCTCTTTGTCGATTTCCAGGGTAATTTTCAATGCTATATATTTTAACCCCCAGAAGGGGTGGCTTTCATCCCTTAGGTAAAATCACACTACGGCGCTATATAAACTTTGTTTCTACGTACTGACCAAGTTTTAGGTTGATTGGACCAGTACATTATAACTTCTAGAGCAAACCCCTCATTTACGCAAAACTGTACTCTCGTGAGTTATTGCATATTATTAATACAAAAAAACATTCTTTCTAAAGGTGTCAGCCGCCTATAGCCACTAAATCAATTATAAGATTTACGCAAAAAGGGTATTTGAGGTAGCTGGGAGTTTGTGCGACAAAAAAATAATAAATACAAATAGAAGCAAAAGTAAATACTATTATATCTAACCGGGTAAGCAAACTATTAACTCGGTTAGAGTACAAACTGCGATCTCGCACTGTTTTAATTAATTTGCACAAATTATTTCAAATTACTTACACAGGTATAAAGGAGGTATAAATAAGTTTTGTTGTAGTCAGTATAAATGGCTAAAATAAAATATAGTAACAAAAAATGTAACACCTATGCGAGTATATATAAATAGATAGTGATTAAAACAATCAAAACTTTGTGTCTGAGATATTCCACCCAAATGTTGTGTGTTACAGTTCATCACTTTACTATACATTCGTTTATTTATTACGGTTTTAGCTGTATTAGGTAATGGATGTATTCTTGACAGTAGAAACTCCGGTCTTTGGGTGGGATATGCTAAATTTCACAAACTTTATGTTGTGATAGTTCGGACATGTTCTATTGGGGAAAGGTCTAAAGATCAAGGAGGCAGGTGGCAAAAATATTTACGTCAGATACTCTTAATGTGTCCTACGTGATATAAGCTCTTGCGTTACCCTGTGGAAAATGTGGATTTGCTCTTACTTTTGCTAGTGTTTTCATACAGAGTCGGAACTGAGTTGCAGCAAAAATATATGCTTTACTGCACTGTGTAAAAGAAAATAACAGAAAAACTTATAAAAAAGCGGATCTGGATAATAACAGACAGCCAGGTATCACTACGGGCACTTGTAAACCCCAAGGTAACGTCCAAGCTAACACGGGAATGCCAAAAAGAACTGGAACTCCTGGGAGAACGCAACAGGGTAACTGTCCTGTGGGTACCAGGACATTCGGGAAGAGAAGGCAACGAAATAGCAGATAAGCTGGCAAGACAGGGATCATCCACACCAATTTTGGACCAGAATCTGCCCTATGAGTGACCAAAACCACAGGAATGGATCCAAAGCAAACACGAGGAATACTGGGGGAGCCTCAGTAGAATAAGACACGGAAAGGCTTTATAAGGGGCCAATCCAAAAGAATGGTGGAAGAACTACTCAGACAAAGTAGGAAAAGACTTTGCATAACAGTAGGGCTGCTAACAGGGCACGATATCCTGAGAGGACACCTGCTCGTATAATGGGGACCCAAGTTCAGAATGTGCGACGAGGGGAAAGAGACAGCCTACCATATCTTGTGCGAATGTGAAGCGTTAAATCACAAAAGACAGGCATTATTTGGGCAACCGAAAATGAGCCCACAGGGATATATTAATCAAGCAGTCTCGGGGTTATACAAAATCGTAGAAGAAACAAGACTAATGGGAGAATTGGTATAAAAGATAATGGGAGAATTGTTATAAAAGATAATGGGAGATTAGGCATAAAAAGCCCAAGAGGCTGCGCTGCCTCCGATAAGATTTGCATGGTAGAAGTTAACAATTATTTAAAAAAAAACTGGCACTTGTGTACAGGGATTTCTGGATGATTAGGTGTATTAAGAAAGCGAACTTGATAAAGGGTAGAAGAGCTGGTTTGCGAATGGCGAGGCTTGTGCCCCCCTGAAGGTCATAGCACGATCTCTTGCAATTTGATTTGTTGTTGTTGACTTAAAACAAGCCGGGATTCCGAGATCCTGCCTGGACTTTAAACCCAAATTGTCATTTCTATAGCAGCAAATCATTCGTTTAAAACTGCTACCAGCCTCAACGTATAATCCTGCCTTTCGATGGTCTATCATTTTCGTAAACTCGTCGATTTTCGTATCCTTGAAACCATGCTTGATAACATCTCATTAGATTCGCCTTATTTAGATAGTCATGATTAGCGATTTTCCTAAAATTAATTTTAGCTTTTCGTAACCCGATTATCTGACCCTTTTCAAACTTTGATGATATGCATGAAATCAGCGCGTCTGCAAAAAACAAAATATATGTTTTAATTGTTGATGCCATGATATAACAAAAAATTAATAATTTAAAAAGTACTGCTTGTAATGGTTTAAATTTTTGTCAGAGAAAACTTTTATGAGAGCAAATGGGTTAACTATTAAAAGATAATAAATAGTACTGTGCTGCATTTTCTATGATACTAACTAAAAAACTAAAAATCAGTTAGGCGACATTTTTAATTGATTGGCTGACGGTATTTGATTAAACTTTAAAGTTTAAAAAAAATAAGCCTTGGTATGTATTCTACATTTTAGTATAGACTTGGGGGGCTTATAACTCCCTTATTTAAATACCTTAAGCGGTATCCTTTAACGGTTTATAACTTTGAAACTTTCAATTCATACCCTGTCACGAATATAATGTACTTGCAAGTTTCTTCGTTCAAAGTTATATACATCAATACCATTAGTTCGTAATTTGGTGTAAAGCAATTATAAAGCAGCTTCATATTTTAGCATATGTTAATTGGTTTTTTGTAAAATTTATTAAAAATTTAATTGAGGCAATTTATGTTTATAAAGTTGAACTGTTGTATGGCCCAGTCAATTTTAAACATAAAACAGTGGTTATCTATATATTTACCTTAGGTGCAGCTAAGGGTAAGTCATTCACACACATACATGCATGTACAGTGTCTTTGATTATATTTACGTGGCTTCTGGACCTTTATTTATAAAGTCAGAAAAAAATAATTTATATAAAAGTTGTCGGTTTTTGTCCATATTATCTTTTGAAATTATCAGTAAAAAAATATCGCAATAAAAAAATGGAAAAATATAGGCAACTTCAACTTTTTTAAATGGAACACCCTGTATATTATGCGCTACAATAAAATATCTTTTTTCTGATTTCAAATATATATAAATTGATGATATTTGGATGAACCATTTTTGAGATATTTAAGCATAAAATATAAATTTAAAAAAAATCATATTAGTATCAAGAAAGCTATAAAAACAATAAAATTGTTTTAATAAATTTGACGTATTAATATTGTAAAAAGTTGAAATTTATCATTTTAAAACTATTCAGAAGAACAAAAAATCTCTATTATGCGTCTTTTTTATGGTAACAATAATAATGTGAGGACAGTGCAAAGGGAATATTACTTATTATATCCTTAACAACGGGTACCATATATAGATACTATTTAATACATAGTAAGAAAGTTTATTGAACAAAAAAGCTTTAAAATAATGAAAACGACTGTAGCACGACATGAAAACAAGGTTTTGGATATTCTCGTTTTTTTCAGGATGATTATTATACTTTTTCTATTGGACTTGCACCAACTACTTTTAATAATTTTAGAAAATCCTGAAATATCAATCTCGGCATCTGAGCTTAATAAAACATATTATAAAATTTATTTAACCTTAAAATTTTACAAATTTTATCCTTATAAATTTATGTCCGTTCAGAACCTTCCTGAACAAAACATGCAGGACCGACCTAACTATGCATTGGAAATAGCTAGGTTTATGCAGCAGGATCCAAAGTTTTTAAATAAAATTCTATTCACCGACAAGTCTTTCTTTACTTTAGCAGGAATGTTTAATTACAAAAATAAACATTATGGGTCCAGAGAAAACCCTCACCAAATTCAGCAACATAACAATTCTATTGTTTCCATGGCTTTCTTGATACTAATATGAAACTTTTTGTAATTTATTAATAATTTAACCTAAAATATCTTAAAAATGGTTATCAAATATCATCAATGTAATATATATATATATATATATATATATATATATATATATATATATATATATATATATTATTATATAATATATATATATATATATTATATATATATATATATATATATATATATATTATATATATATATATATATATATATATATATATATATATATATATATATATATTATATATATATATATATATATATATATATATATATATATATATTTGAATTCAGAAAAAAAAATTCTTTCGTTGTGGCGCATAATATACAGGGTGTTCCATTTAAAAAAGTTAAAGTTGCCTATACTTTTCCACTTTTTTATTGCGATATTTTTTTACTGATAATTTCAAAAGATAATATGGAAAAAATCCTACCATTTTTATATAAAACATTTTATTCTGTCTTCAAAAATAAAGGCCCCAGAAGCCACGTAAATATAATCAAAGACTCTGCAAGATAAACATAAAATTGATATTTTACCCCTAAATTAACCAAACCTTTGCTGTTTTGAATGTGCTTAGGCTTATATATTTTAATACATCAAAACAAAAGGTTAAAAAAAAATAATAAAAAATCTTACGTACCAACTTTTCTCTTTGTTCGTAATTGTAACTATATTATTCGTACTTTTAAAAAAATCAATTATGCGCTTCCAAAGTTTTTAGCAAGCATGTTTCTCTGTTAGAGTATGCGATATGCCATTACCTTTAAACATTTTTTTAAACTGCTATATAAAACATTTTTAAATTATTTGTGATTACATATTTTTTTTGTTTCAGTTACCAGACGGAGTCCAGTTGACGCTGACCGAGCTCCGCGAGATGGCGTGTAGACAGCAGTCGCAAATAGACTCTCAACACCAACTACTCGCTGCCAAAGAACAAAGGCTGCGCTATTTAAAGGAACAAGATGCCCGAGCGCAGAGGGTGCAAGCCGAGAGCGAGCGACTGCGTCGATTGCGCGATCGAGTTGAAGCGCAGGAACTTAAGTTGCGCAAATTACGTGCGCTCAGGGGACAGGTGGACCATCAAAAGCAGAATAACATAAGTCTCAGTAAGTTCACTTTTAACTAAAATAATCATAAAATTTATAAATTTATTTATTTATTTAGATGAATTTTAAATCACTTCTGAAACTGATTAAAATGTTAAGAAAAGGACATGGCACACTTCTTATGGATTTGAGTCACCGACAGATTTTTTTGAAATTTTAGTATTTTATTTTGGAGATCCAAATAAGCATTTTCTTTTTTTGCGCCAACCTTGTAGCTATACAGGGTGATACCATAAAATGAAGCCAAAAATTCTTAAAATTTTTTATTTTATTTATTACAAAATACTGTCTGTTACCCTAGACTGATAAAATTAGGCATTCTTTATATAAAAAGAATATATATTCTTTACCAAGTACTTTTTTTATCGTGTATAGGGTTTATATCTGTCCTGTTCTACAGGGTGCCCGATTTATTAATGAACCAGCAAATATACAGTCCAGTTGACCTAAATATAATATATTATGTCAGTTATTATTATAACCTATCGGAATTTCGTAACTTGGCAGTAACTCATTCATACATAGGTCGTGTCCCCCTCAAAAAGTCATTTTTAGATACTGGGTGAACCAAAATAATATGGCGGTTTTATTTATATTTTTTTCCAGTCATACTGAAACCGCTGTTATGTAAAAAGATTTTTTTTCACCGATCTACACTATAAACACACTGGGTGATGTAAACAGAAGTTTCGAAAAGTGACTTAGTATTACGTAAAATGTCGCAATTTAATACAAACATGAATAATAATTAATGCATAATATCTTACAGTAAAAATACAGATAACGGGTTTTAAGGTAACCCTTAACAACAATGATGTATTAATTAGTATTATTTTTTTGAATTAAACTAAGACCATTGTTTAGCTTAATTAAATACTTAATACTAAAATGTTTTTAAAAGTAAACTATACTATTTATGAGAAACAGATATGAAAAGATCATACTACTTATTTTCATTAAAAAGGACAAAAGCTGTTTTTTCGTTGGTGTCCTCAATTTATTATACAGTTCTACAGGTTGGCAGTCATTAAAAAGTTTAACAAATTGCTGTTTGATAGTGACGTGAGATTACGAAAATCACTGTCACCTAAGTTTTCTTCAGTTTCTTATAAGTTTTTCGAACTTTCTTTTACACACGATTTAAATTCACTAAACCACTCATTTATCTGGGCTCTATGTTTATGGGTAGAGAAATGTAATTTTCCATATGTTCCAACTGAACGCGTCCGGATTTAGTTAAATGTACTGTACAGCAAGTTAGAGCTTCCGGTAGAAATATATAAGTTTTGACATAGAAATCTACACGAGATTTGATTGCCAATCTGTTCCTAACATTATCTTCTTGATTACAAATAAAGCCACCTCTACTTCAATCTAGCACTTTCATGGGAATGGCCATTGGATTACCTTTATTTTCAATACGTAAAAGGCGTAGATGACAATTTAAACACAAAAGACAATTATCATTAAGTACCATATCCACCAAACGAAATCGTTTCCTAAACATCACTGAAAGTTCCAATCTCTGATCATTTACAGGGTTTTCGACGTTGGGTAAGGGTATTCTAATCCTAGCGTTATTTAAATTGCAAGTGTAACACCGAACCATTATTTTGCTTTATTGTGCAATATTCTACTAACTAACAAACTACTGAATTAAATTCTTTTTAACTGCTGCACAATCTTTTCAAATTAATTAATTCGAACTAATTTGACATACTGACTAATACAAACATATTTATGTAATTGTTAACCAAGCGACACCATTTGTTTAAAAAAACGCCTACTACGACAAATATTTTGTTTGGGTTCATCATGGGGTTATCTAACTTGTAACTGTTTGAAGTTGAAAGATCTGTTTACATCACATCGGTGAAAAAAAATATTTTTACAACAGCGGTTTCAGTATAACTGGAGGAAAATATAAATAAAACCGTCATATAACTGGTTCATCCAGTATCTAAAAATGACTTTTTTGGGGGGACACGCTGAATAAGTTACTGCCAAGCTACGAAATTCCTATAGGTAATAATAATAACTGACATAATATATTATATTTAGTCCTACTGGACTGCATATTTGTTGGTTCATTAATTAATCATACACCCTGTAGAACATGACAGATAAAAACCCTGTACATGATAAAAAAAGTACTTTGTAAGGAATATATATTCTTTTTATATAAAAAATGCCTAATTTAACAGACAGTATTTTGTAATAAATAAAATACATATTTTTAAGAATTTTTGGCATCTTTTTATGGTATCACCCTGTATAGCTACAATGTTGGCGCAATGAAAGAAAATGCTAATTTGGACATCCAAAATACAATACTAAAATTTCAAAAAAATCTGTCGGTGACTCAAATCCATAAGAAGTGTGCCATGTCCTTTGATTAAACCTTACTGAGCTTAAACTTTTAATCACAAATATGGAGTCTGTTTGTTATTTAGAAATAGTGTATATTTATTACACTTTTTTACGTAAGCGCCAAAGGTGTATTCTAAAACTACGTGGTAGAAAAAGTATAAAATAGTTTAAAATATTTTTGAATAAAAAGGAGACTATAATATATTGATTTTTTGTTGCCAGATTTAAACAAAAAGTGAATCACTTACAATTTACTTATTTTCTTGAAGACAACACCAAAAAAAAAAGAATTATAAGAATTGCCCATTAAAATAAATTATTATGAAAATTTCCAAACTGGCAGTACTACTTGAAAATAAACGCATTACTTGTGAATATTTAAGAAATTTTCATATACAGGGTGTCCCATAACTAATGGACAATAGAACAGCTGGAGATATTAGACATCAAAATGGACCGGGGGTCTATAAGTTTTTCTGAAATATTTTTCATTAAAGAGATTCAGGGTGTTCAAATTTGAATATTTATTTTTAAAAAAGAGCACAATTCTAAAGCGGTTGAACGTTTTATATAAAAAATTGACATATTTATATTTTTGAGATTAGGAAAAATAAACCTTTAAATATTTTTAAGATTTTCTCTGGCTAATAACGTACACTGAATTTAATAAAACTATCTTTTTTTTCCTAACCTGTATTATTAGGTACGTTAGAATAAAAATTTCCCAAAGATACACTTTTTCTTAACTTAAAAAGTATACTTTGTCTTAAATGTTTCATTGCGTGCTATGTTCCAGGCCAATAGAAATGAATAGGTTTTAAAGTTGGTCACGAATTCCTGAAAAACAATCAAATACGACTGTTGCCTAGCAACGAAATTATCAATATTGAACATTGCTAAATAAAAGTACTTAAGCAAGTTGCGAAAGTTATATTTTAAAAAAGGTAATAATTGCCTTTATCAGTGTAATTTCAACCAAATATTTATCAGCTTTCATTATTAAAATACCTTTAAACCGGTTAATTCTAATAAAATACAGCATACAAACTATTTTTTGTACGCCCGGGTGTAAATCTAACTAGCAAAGTATTTTAATTTTAAATAAAACAATCTTATATTATTTTTATTTTAACCTGCCCTAAACCCAACAATTTAATAAAATCTTCGTATGTCTTTTCATAAATATTTCAATATTTTTCTAGCAAACACAAATTGCATGTTGCACTTGCTGCTTCTTCTATTTAAATATTATTTGCGATTATTTCCTTTTAGGTACTGGCTCTTAAAATGGACCAAAAAACTGTTTGTTACAACTGTAATAATTTTATATGTATATGACCCAAGTTTAACACTACCAAACAAAAAATCAATCTAATGGGTTAAAAAGAAATAATTTTAATTTTGGATACACTTACTAAAAAGATTAAATTTTTCTAGTTTATTTAAAAAATAATTATCATTTAAAGAGTAAAACAGAGAAAATATACATTTATAATTCCTACCTGGCACATCCTAAAGTACCCTACTAAAAGTTAATACTCGTACCCATATTTAAACCAACGTGTTTTAGCAGACTATCTCTATTCGGTATTTTCACTTCTCACATAGCTTTTTCGCAGCTTAATCAACATTTTGAGAGGGAACTTATGCTGCATTGTAATTTAGGTCCATTTTTAGAGCTGTAGTGACACGCTTTACCCAGTAAATTAAATTTGTTTTAGGAGAGATTTATAATATCAGTTTATAAAAGGTTTAAAATCATAAAACATAATGGATTTTTTTTACTTTAAATTACGTTTGAGCAAGTTAATTTAAAATAGTACAGATATGCTGATTTCAGATAGTTAAATATATATACAGTAAAGCATCGCTAATCCGAATCAATAAAATTCGAATTAGGCTAACATACGGATTTTTAAAATCTTCTTAAAAGTAATAAAATATACTAAATATTTATGTACCTTGGGAATGTATTAACTTAAAATACGAACTAGTATCATAATACAAAGTATTACTAAAAATGAACACTCGTAAGACTAAATATGAGCTAAAATAGGTTGCACCGTACACAAAAACTAACACAAATAGTGTACAACTTTAAAACATGAAGAATTGAAAAAATCAGTTTTAAATGCTTAATATTACCTCGCTTTGCATGCATTGCCCTTTCTCTCTTCGTGCTTAGCATATACAAGACCTTCAGTTCTGCTCCATTTTCCTCAGCCTACTTTATACATGTACTAAATTAACAAATCACCTACTCATGTTTTGCTTTTAGCTCAAACTTGATTGATTGATTGATTGATGAAGTAAATACACAAGTTGAGGTTTTGTCCGCCTCGACACTGCAGCCTACAGGGCTTGTTGTATCTCTTGTGTATTTGTTTCAGTTAAAAAGGTTTGACACCTTAGACAGGTGTAGTAGCCCTTTTACTGTTCTTTTCTGGTCTCCAGCCTCCTGGTGGTTAGTGTCCACCATGAGGTTTTGATTTGTTCTCCAGTATGTAAGTGCAGGCACTCAAACTTACTAACTTTCTAAACCTTCTTATCACTGTCTTCACTGAGCAACGGTAAATGCTCTATATTATTATTTATCCATTCACTATTTTCCGATTTTATCAGTAAGTTAATTTTATCCGTTAAAAATCGTAGGATATTGCTTATTTTAGCCATTTTTTTCAAACTTGGTTGTGGCTGTGTGCACGTAAGAATTTAGGGAATAAAGAGACTTTGTATTTCGTGCAAATATTTTATTTAAAACAATCCTAGCAGAGCGCTTTCGGTATATCCATCACCAGTGCTATCTACAAGCAAAAAATGAACTTTAAAAGTAAATTGAAGAACTGTTTAAATATTTTAAAAAAGGAAATTGTCCATTTTTTTTAATTGAATGAATTCTCTAAACTTTTAATTTATTTTTAAGTAAAATTAAAACATTACATATAGTAAATCTAGATGAAGTAATAAATTTTGTAAGCTTGGTATGAAAAGAAAGGAATAAGCAAAAAAAAGGTTCAAAACTTACTCGTCGTCAAGCTGGAGTCGTAGCAATTTGAGCAAACAAAACATGTAGTAGGACCTTAGTAAGCTATCACATTATTACATAAAATAAAATAAAAGTCAAAACAACAGTGAGTTATGTTACATTTTCCCTTATTAAAGGGTGAATTTTTTAAAAAAGACTACACAAGTATACCATTTTGTGAAAAGACGAACATATGATTATGTTAGATTAAGAAACCAGACGTATAAAAAAGAATAGACAACCATTTCAAGGGCGCAGAAAAGAATGTACTATTCCGAGGTTAGTTGGAGTGTAGTTGTTATTAGGAACTGTCAATTTATAATGTTCAAAAGGCTGTGTTTGAAAAATCAAATTAAAATATAATTTTTTATTTTGATTATGTGTTTTAACTTTAATTTAATTAAGAAAATTTTTACTTTTCAAAAGGACCGTAAATTATAGTAAATTATGAAAATTGTGAAAAAATTTTTGAAAAAAGAGGCGCGTTTAAGAAATTAAATTAAATATTTTTTATTTTTAAACCCTTAATTTGACTAAGAAACGCTTACCTCTAAACAGGACCGTAAATTATAGTAAACTATGAAAATTGTGAAAAATGTTTGTTTGAAAAACGTGAAAAAAACCCAACTCCTTCTCCTGATATTCCCAGGGGTCTGCCAAAAAAGCTCACGAGGTTGGGAAATTGTAAAGAAAGTGTTAGTGGAGTTAGAAAGGAAGCGGTTGCATTATTTAATAGGGGGTTATTATAGTTATAAGGAGAAAATAGCGGAGAAGGGGTGTGAAGTTCTTTTTTTATTACAACTGAATGATCCTGTGTTTGATAAAATTTTGCCAATAGAATTAAATTTTTAGGATCTTAATCAGAATCTGAATATGACTTATCACTGTCTGAATGAAACAATATTTATTGCAACATATCTGGATTGCGTCAGATGTTACTTTGTCCCAAGAACAAGCTAGCAGAAATACGGCATCCTTTAAATTCATATTTCTTATAGTGTTGGAAATGTCACTTTCTTTAAAAGACAAAACATAAATTAATATGCTCGGAGGGTAATACTAATTTATTTATTAGTAATCTAGTTTTTATTAAAAAAGGGAAATGGATTAATCAGTACCATTTTTGGATACTAAAGTGATCAGATCTTAAAACAACATGATTTTGTTTGTAGCACCCCAGAAAACCAACCGGAAGAGTAGAGAGGTATGAGGACGGGCAAATTAAAAACCACTGTATTATTTTTTTCTCAACGTTTCATGGCTGGATTGCCACTTTAGTCCTACTGCCTTGTTTATTGTTATCTATTTCAGAAAAATAAGAAAGTATCTTATTATGAAGAACAGCCACCCCGAGCAGCACAAAATTCATGTCTAATAATACTTTCTGGGAGATCCCTTTTTGATTTAACCCTGTAAATTTGGTTACATCAACCCTATTTTTAATTGTTCTTGGATTTCTGAATATAAATATAAATATACAATTTATCTTTAATAAGGTTTTTGGTAACTACAGATTTTGCAAATATTATAAATTTAAAACGAAATATATAAATTCTTTATCGCCGTTTTTTGTAAGGTGTAAAGAGGCATTAAAAACGATTTCAGTGGTGCTATATAAAATGCAAACTGCATTTCTTTTTACCTTTTTAATAAAATTAAATCGGCAGAGATAAAGTAACCGAAATCCAATATCTTATGGATAATAGACTTATTTATAGTAGAAATAATATGCATTTATTAAAAAAGGTATTAGGCAAAGCAAAAACCGAGTCCATGCGAAGAAATTGTGTTAAAAGACAAAGAAGATTTTCACATGTTTTATCCAAACTAAAAATTTTAATGTTGAGGTAAAACAAATATATATATATATATATATATATATATATATATATATATATATATATATATATATATATATATATTATTTTCTTTTTTTTTCTTTCTTAAACCATTTGTTTATAATAAGTTTCTTGTTTCTTGGGTATAGGTTTTTGTTATTTTTTATTTAAGGAAACACATTACTTTGACGTTTCGCCCATTATATTGGGTTTTTTCAAAAAACATTTATTTTTGGTTATCAACCTAAAATAGAACAAAGTTAACAATAGATTTTACATATACATAAAGAAAAACAAACAACAAAACATACACGACTTACAATGGCACTACGATGATTTAATATACATTTAAAAACATTGTTTTAATAATTTTTAATTTTTAAAAATACGCACCTCGAAGAAACATCTTGGTAATCGGACTATTTAAATTGTATTGGTACAAATAACGTAGAATATGTTAAAAAATGCTTATATTTTATTTTTTGTTATTAGGAATTTTAGATTTATAAGAAGAGTAATGTTGATTTTATTTGTTATTTTTTTTATTTTTTTTATTTGGATTTAATTTATAAAAGTAATTTACAAAATTTATATACAGGTTGGTTTAAAAATTAGGGGTTAGGATGGTTAACATATTAGATTATGATATATGTCGCTGAGGTTGCTGATATCTTGTTTGTCATTGAGTGCTTGTGGTTCTTTTTTTATATGAATCATTTCCTTAATTCATGGGTTCACCGATATCTTCAACTGTTGCCCAACTTGTTATGGAATACTTAGAAGAAAAAATACTAAATAATATCAGCATTCCAATAATCTTCTTTAAAAGATATGTTGACGACTGCTTAACAGCATTACCATCAAGTCAAGTAGATGAGCTAGTGAATTTGTTCAACAATTTTCACCCTAAAATACAATTTACGTCTGAAATCGAAATTAATAATGAAATTAATTTTCTCGACTTAACCTTAATAAGAAGTGAAAATAGCGAATGCCTTAAAACTAAATGGTACACAAAAAATACTTGGTCAGGACGTTATTTAAATTATAACTCAAATCACCCAATTTCACAAAAAATAGTGTAATAATTGGTTTAACTGATAGGGCATTAAAATTAACTTCACCAGAACTACGTCCACAAATTTTAAAAAAGTTAGAAACACTTTTGAAAGAAAATAATTTTCCCATTAAACAAATAAACAAAATTATCAAACAACGCACTTTTAAATTTTACAACAATAAAAATAATACTAACAATATCACAGTTACTGACAGGTAAAAAATATGTTGCCATGCCATACTCCCAGGAATTGTCCGAAAAAAATAAAATATATTCTGGCAAAACATGACATATTTATGCCACAAGGCCCAAAACCTTTTATCATCACTATTTACACCCTTAAAGAGCCAAGTCCCTAAGAAAAAAAGTCAAACCTGGTTTACTCAATTCCATGTTTAAATTGCCCAAAAATATATTGGTAAAACAATACAATATCTTGATAGCAGACTTAATGGGCACAAATATACGAAAAAAGCTTCTACAGCTCTACACAAACATGAAGCAAATTTTAAACATGAATTGATTTTAAAAACACTGCAATTTTACCCAAGAAAATCATCACCAGAAACTTTTAATTAAGGAAATGATTCATATAAAAAAAGAACCACAAGCACTCAATGACAAACAAAATATCAGCAACCTCAGCCACATATATCATAATCTAATATGTTAACCATCCTAACCCCTAATTTTTAAACCAACCTGTATATAAATTTTGTAAATTACTTTATAAATTAAATCCAAATAAAAAAATAAAAAATAACAAATAAAACTAACATTACTTTTCTTATAAATCTAAAATTCCTAATAACAAAAAATAAAATATAAGCATTTTTTAACATATTCTACGTTATTTTTCAATACAATTTAAATAGTCCGATTACCAAGATGTTTCTTCGAGGTGCGTATTTTTAAAATTAAAAATTATTAAAACAATGTTTTTAAATGTATATTAAATCATCGTAGTGCCATTGTAAGTCGTGTATGTTTTTGTTGTTTGTTTTCTTTTTATGTATATGTAAAATCTATTGTTAACTTTTTTTCATTTTTAGGTTGATAACCAAATAAAATGCTTTTTTAATCCTAATATAATGGGCGAAACGTAAAAATAATGTGGTAAATAACAAAAACCTCTACCCAAGAAACAAGAAACTTATTATATATATATATATATATATATATATATATATATATATATATATATATATATATATATATATATATATATATATATATATAATATAAAATATATATATATATATATATATATATATATATATATATATATATATATATATATATATATATATATATATATATATATATATATATATATATATACAGAGATTTAAAAAAACTAAGGAAAAAATAAGTGTGTCTTAACCAAGAAAATTAGTTGTACATATATTCTATAGTTTTGTGACGGACTCATGTTTTAATGTGTTTTTGTTGAAATTACTTGCCTGAAAGTTTTTAGAAAATGGGACCACTTCGGTCTTGGTCCCGGGATTTAGCGACTGAGCCTGCTAAGCCCTATTGACCCCTATGAACTAGCAGATCGCCTGAAACAGAAAAAGAAAAATCCTTTCAAAAAAAAAACAAAAAAATTAGTGGTAAGTCTACCACCGTTATCAAGACTAACTTAAATATAAAATAAAATAAAAATTTAAATTTTATTTGTAAAAATGTTGTTATAAAATTTAGGAAATTCTAAAAAGTTTTTAATATTTATGACGTTTTGTCATAAATGACCTGGTAGTTTGTATTAATTTACTGGTATTTTTATAATTTTAAAAAGTTTACCTAAAACTACTCTAGCATCAAGCATATGTTATCATGTATTATTTATTGTAACAAATAATAAAGCTAAACATTTATCTTAATTTTATAATATAAATGCACTTTATTTTATGTCTTTTTAATTTTTTTTTTGCTAAAATACTAGAAGCATTCCAATTTATTATGTGGTTGTTATTTATCAAATGCGTGTTGACAGATTATTGATTTGTGAAATTCTGTGTTTTTAATGTATGTTTTATGTTCTTTTATGCGTTTGGTTAATGGTCTGAAAGTATTACTTATATAAAATTTATTTAATTTACAAGGAAACTTATAAATAATATTTTTTGGGTTTTCGTTTATATTGTATGGTATTGTTTCTGTTACTTAAGGTTTAATACTGTTTTGTGTTTTAAAGATAGTACTTTCATTAAATTTATTACCTGTTCGTCGAATTTTATTTAATAAGCCAGAAATGTATGGTAAAAATAAATTTGTAATAGGTTTATTTTAATTTATTGTTAAATTATGTTGCTATAATAAAAAGTATAATTATTTTAAACCAAAATATATTTTAAAATTCTCTTTTATTTTCTATATTCGGGTCAAAACAAATTATTTTAATTCTATTAAAAAGACTTTTTACAACTTTTTTTTAACCGTTGTTGTCACTGTTATGGTGGAAATATGTTATTTTTACAAAGTTAACAATTCAGAAATAGAGTTTATATTAGGTTTGTTTTTTTTGCCATGTTGGACACCATTTTTTAGTATGTCTATCGACAGGAACATTTGTAAATAATTTTACATCAATTGAAAAAGAATTAAAAAAATATTTTATTTTAAAATAATTACTCTTTTTATTTTATAAACAAATGCTTTCTTAAATTACAAAAAGCTAATTTAAGACAGAGTCGATATCAAATAAAATTTTACGAATAAGTAATAAATTTAATATTCGTACCATCTTCAAAGCACAAGAGACTCTTAGATCTCAAGTAACAGAAACAAAATGATACAATATAAACTAAAACACAAACAATGTTGCCTTGTAACTTTAATAAAGTTTATATATGTGAAACTTTCAGACCATTAACCAAACGCATTAAAGAACATAAATACAGTAAAAACACAGAATCCCATAATTTAAAAATCTTTAGCACGCATTTAATAACAACCACATAATAAACTGGAATGCTTCTAGTATTTTAGGAAAGAAAACTTTTCCAAAAAAATGTAAAATAAAGAAAAGTTCATTCATATTATTAAATAAAAATAAATGTGTAGCATCAATCTCTGTAAAATTAAATAATACATGGTTTCTTATGCTTGATGCCTAAGTAATTTTAGGTAAATTTAAAATCAGTTATATACTAACCTTTTTTATATTATAGATAAACCAGGAATTTTTGGTTTAAGGCAACAACGTAAAAATACCTAAAAAACACATGTATAAAAATGTGTACTGGCAAGTAAATACAGCAACTTGTGGTTAAACTATCTACAAGCTTTTATTTAATGTCAGGAAACTAGTGATATAGCTAAATAATTTTTAATATTCAAAAAAATTATATATTCAATTGTTTTTTTTTAAGAGCTTTATGGCATCTTTAAAGCAAATAGAGATAAGATCTTTTTCCATATTTCTATAAAAGGCGACAGAACTGTTTTCAAGTAAGTTAAAAGTAGTGTAACACTGACCACTGACCATAGCTACATTCTATTATTTGAACCAGGGCCGTATCTGAGGGAGGTTTTGGGGGTTTAAACCCCCCTGAAAATTCCAAAAATCTTATAACGTAAAATAAAATAAAAACGACTGGTAACTTTTTAAAAGATTTTCTGAACAATATATATTTTACTTAGTGACGGTCAACAATACAAAAAAAGTATCTGAATCACTCTATTGGTCAAAAAAATAAATTTTTTAACTGCAAAACCAGTTTTTCTACCTTAAAAATTAACGACAAATGAACCTACAATAGCCTGAAATCGTAAAAAATTTGTCAAGATCTGAGGAAGTCTTAAATCGTTTTGCGAGGGAAAAGCAAAGAAATATTTTGTTATTATAATTATTATTTTTAAAATTTTAACGTTGTTAAATGTTTTTTAGATAAACCTGATATTTTCTTTTAGTAAAACCCATTTATGAGTTTTTTTTTAATTCCTAATTTTTCAAATACCACTGGCATACCCCCCCCAAAATTTTGGTCCAGATACGACCCTAATAAAAAAATAAATAAATAAAAAAGTTTCCATAATCAAAAATAGCGCTAATAGGTAAAATTAATACAGATGCTACAATAACGTGTCGATTTAAATCTATAATAATAATAATAATAATTTTGTAACCTTTTATCAGAATACTGTTACAAATCCTAGCTAATTCTGAATTATTGCATTCCACTGGCGGTAAAAGCTGCAGACAGAGATATTATTTAGAAATGCTATTGTTGCGTAAAATACCCTTGTCTTAAACGATGGAACTATCTAAAGTCTGAATAATGGAATTAATGCACAAAGAACCTCATAGCACTAGTACAATATCCTTCGTCAACATTAAACTAACTTATATCGGACTTAATTATATTTCTGGATGCTGGAGTGTTTAATAAGGGACATAAATAATCTAACTTGTACCCATTTTATAGATTAAATTTATAACTATTTGTTTGCAAAAATATTCTAGTTAATTAAAATGGCGGTAGTAATTCGATACATACATTAATTTGTTGTTTAATAAAAATTATAAAAGCTACAAAAATGTTTGTTTTGTTGACAGTTATGTTTTAACAAAGTTAGAATTTCTTTAAAAGGGCATGATATTATACACAAAAATATAGCGAAACTAAGGTCAAAAACTAAAAATTTATAATAAAGTTGTTTTGGTTGATAGGATTTGTCTAAAGGTAATCCCTGTTTTTGAAAAAAACACCGTAATTGAACAAGCGGTAAAGGTACAGGGTCTTTAATTATATTTACGTGGCATCTGGAGCCTTTATTTTTGGAGCTAGAAAAAAAAATAAATGGTTGTTTTTTTTTTCATTTTATCTTTTGTACATAAATACATAAATGAAAAAATATAGGTAACGTCAACTTTTTTAAATGAAACACCCTGTATATTATACACTACAATTTTTTTTTATATTATATATATATATATATATATATATATATATATATATATATATATATATATATATATATATATATATATATATATATATATATATATTTGATATTTGGATAATCTGTTTTTGAGATATTTTAGCTTAAATTATAAATAAATTGCAAAAAAGCTTCATATTAGTATCACAAGAGCCATGAAAACAATAAAATATTGTCAAAAGTTCCATCTATAGACACCACATAGTAAGAAAGTTTAGTGAGCGAAAAAACTTTAAAATAAAGAAAATGACTGTAGCACGAAATGTAAACGAAGATTTGGATATCCTCGTTTTTTTCCAGGATAATTATTATATTTTTTCATTGAACTAGCAATAACTACATTTAATAATTTTGGAAAATCCTAAAATATTATTCTCAGATAAGGCCAGATGCCTTATCCGACTAATAAAACAGATTATAATTTTATTCAACCTTAAAATTTTACAAATTTTATCCTTATAAATGTATGTCCGTCAAGAATCTATCTAAACAAAACATGCAGGGCCGACCTGAGTATGCATTGAAAATAGCCAGATTTATGCAGCACGATGCAGAGTTTTTAAATAAAATTCACCCACAAGTCTGTCTTCCAACGAACTCAAGTCCTTGAGTTCGTTGCTTTCTTTACTATAGCAGGCATGTTTAGTCGTAAGAAAAAACCTAATTGGTTTAGAGAAAACCGTTACCAAATTCAGCAACATAACAATTTTATTGTTTTCATGGCTTTCTTGATACTAATATAAAACTATTTTGCAATTTATTTATAATTTAAGCTAAAATATTTCAGAAATGGTTCACCCAAATATCATCAATGTATATATATTTAAAATCAGAAAAAACAAGATCTTTCGTAGTAGCGTATAATATACAGGATCTTCTATTGAAAAAAGTTGAAGTTGCCTATATTTTTTCAGGATAATATGAAAAAAGAACTACAATTCTTATATAAATACACATTTTTTTCTATCGCCAAAAATAAAAGCTTCAGACGCCATGTAAATATAATCAAAGACCCTGTACACTCCTAAGTAAAAAATATTTTTGCACCCGAATATCTTTTTACAATTTTAAAGTGTCTAACAAGTCAGTCTAATTTAGCAATACTTTTGCAAAGTTTCGTGAAGACAGAAAGTTGCCTAATGAAAAGGACGACAATTTTTTTCATATGCCGAAAGGTTTTAAACGCACAGGAAACTCTTCTAATTGATCATCAAAAAATTTTAAGGCCTTTTTTCAAAAATACCTTTTTACGTAACCAAAGTATGCTTCGGGTGAGGTATAGTTTTAACTAACTGCTCAACAAAAATTTTACGGCCAATGAATAGGCTTTGTAGTAAGTAAAGAACTACTTTGGCGACTTTAAGAGATTTGATTTAGTACAGAAATTCTGATCTTATTGAAACATTTATGTAAAATAAAGGCCTGGTCTTTATCCAAAAATATCGACTTCTTAAAGTAATAAGATTTTAAATTAGAGCAACTTCTGTACAAAATTTTCTTTTACTTTTTTTGTCTTGGCAAGTTCTTTACTCATCTGTCCGTTTTAGTGAATAACTTTTTTTTATTAATACAGATATTTTTTATGATAGGGAAAAAATAGGCTGAAACATTTCCTGTAAAATACACATATACATGCGGTGGGCCGGAACTTGGCCTGGCGCACTACGGTACGCCTATATATTGGAAAAAAATCAGTACATTCTATTTTCATTAATTTAACTTGAAAAACATAAAATTTGTTTTGTTAGTATATTTAATTTAATTTTTAAACTTAACTAATAATTAAAAATTTTATAAAAGTAAATTAATACAACGGCTCCTGCTCTTTAAAAAAAAAACAAAAATTGCTTTATCCTATTAAATTTTGTTTTATAAATAAAACTGTAAATATAATATTTTGTTTTTATTTATTTGTAACGTATATTGTAAAGGTAAAAGTTAATAGTTTATATATTATAAACAAATATTTAAAAAATCCAAATCTAAAACTCCTAAGTCAACGAGTTATATTAATCATTACTTTTTTGGTTACAACATTATTAATAAAAATATGTTTATTTTTTTATGGTGCATATAAAAAAAAATTTTATCTTATTTTGTGAAGTTTATTTTATGTGCTTATCCAAGACTTTACTACCAAAATGCAAGCTAACTGTATAAGAACTTAACTTTAGCCCGCATTTTGTCTTTCAAGCAAAAGATATCTAAAACTTAGTTTAAAACCAATTTAGTTCGACACATTTTGTCTCGAGTGGCATTTGTACTCTCCGTAGTCCTTTACCGCATCTTGGCCCAGTTTTTAGAACAGGAATGATTTCATTTCTACTGCGGTATAGCATGACTAACTACATCCGTTTGTAATTTGTACCTTGTATCTGGATAAACTAAAACATGTATTAAATTTGCTCTTTTAGTTAAAAATAAAATATTCCTTGATAAAAACAGGATACCTAAAACTTTTATATAATCCTTATCCAATACGCAACTGCAAAGTGAGTATCATACTTCTAAAAATATCCCCTGCATTAACCTGCTTTTATATAAATAATTTTAAAAAGTTTTATGAACTAAAGTTTTCCATTTTACCTACCGTTTTAAAGTTTTCCAATTTAATATTTAAAATTTATAGAAATAAAATATAATCATATATTTTATATAATCCTGAATCAAAAATATTTAGGCATTTTTTGACATGAAAAATGTTCTTTATGTTACAACCTTCATGTTGTCATATTTTTGTACAGCAGTTTTTTTACCGCATATTGACTGTTACAGTCTCCCATAATTTATAAAAAATAATAAAGTAAAAATTATTACCACATAGATAAAAATTCTCGCTAAACGCAGGTATTTGTTATTTAAAGTATATTTATTTGCATAATACTTTTATTAAGATTATATATATTATATATATATATATATATATATATATATATATATATATATATATATATATATATATATATATATATATATATATATATATATATATATATATATATATATATATATATATATATATATATATATATATATATATATATATTTTTAATATATTCTATTACGACAGTTGCATTAATGGAAAATGTCATAAAACGATCTGTTTTCTACGGCAATAAATTTGGAAAATTTTTCCTCGCTTACCTGAACAAAACCAAATGATGGTTTTCACACAAAATTTTTTATTAAAGAAAATATTGTCATTGAAAGTCTGAAAATAAACGTCAATATTTGTTATTTAAAGTATATTTATTTGTCATAATATCTTTAATAAAGGATCTATTAATTAATATATAATATATATATTTATATATATATATATATATATATATATATATATATATATATATATATATATATATATATATATATATATATATATATATATATATCTCTATATATATATATATAATATACTATTTTCATAATATATTCTATTACGACAGTACAGCATCTACTGGCAAAATGTCGTAACAACGATCTGTTTTCTACTGGCAATACTGGCAAAACTTTTACCTGCGCTTACCTGAACAAAACCAACATGATGGTTTCTCAGCAACAAAATTTTGTTAGGTTAAAGAAAAAAACTATTGTCAGTGTGACAAGTCTGAAAATACACAATGTTTCGTGCTAAAATTTGGCTCTTTTTTTCGTAAAATAGTCTTGTAAAATGTGATGTAAAAAATTCCAGGCAAAATATTTCGCTTGTTTTATTCAAGTTTGTTGCCTTTATGGCAATTTTGTTCATGACTTTTTTTTTACAAAACTACATGCCTGACGGCTCGTGCTTTTGTTGTAAATGTCATTTACGAAATTGCCAAAAGAAACATTTTACCGACCAGTTTTTTTTCTCCTATGATATTATATACGACAAATGGGTTAAATGATATTTATCAGCCTTTAGCTGCTTGTTTGCAAGGAAATCACATTTAAGATACTTATTCGTCAAAGGCTTAACTGCAAAATATGTTGACCAACCTAATGTTAAATATGTATTATTTAAAACTTTTAAGATTTTGTGTCTTATTTAGGTAAACCTCTTTTTATATTTATTATAATTTTTGTATTTTCTTCGATTTTGCGAATAAAGATTTGTTCCTTACAATTTTAAAATAAATAAAACGGATCATTAATTTATTTACTAATATTTCTAAACATTTTTTCTTCTTCTTCCCTGGGAGCCATCTTGATTCACTACCGGAGGCAGCGCAGCCTCTTGGGCTTCTTCTGCCTAAACATTAGTTAGATTTACAAAAAAACCCATTTTGCTAGGTTTAACGCACAGTTAAGTTATAGGATAGATATATCCAAGTTAATTAAAACTCATCACAAATTATTGGGTTTGTTAAAGCTGATTATTTTTTTTCAGCAAGTGACCTTGATTCTATTCGAGCCCTTTTTAATGAAAAGGAAAAAGAGTTGTCGCTTGCAGTTGCCAAAGTTGAAGAGTTGACCAGGCAACTGGAAGAGCTTAGGCGAGGAAGGACAAATAGGGAACCTCCCCCAGCGTCAGTCTTGGAATTAGATAAACTGAGAAGAGAATTAATGGTATGTATTTTGTATTATTTACATTTACCTTATATTATTATCGTAATAAAATATGCAATTAAAAAAGTCAATAGGCCGATTTACTTAAACATTTTTTAAGCTCCAAAAACATAACTTCAAACTAAATCAAAAGCTTGCCTCATGACTTACCTATTATATGAAAAATTATAAAATATATATAAATATATATATATATATATATATATATATATATATATATATATATATATATATATATATATATATATATATATATATATATTTAAAGTTAAGTGAAGGGGACCCCCCGTTTATTGCTTTAAATATTGAAATTGGGAAAAAATGTTTTATACAAAAATATTTTGGTTTTTGCTGCTCTATATTTTGCAGACAACGTTATGTATACAGGGTGTATCAAAAAGTCCGTACAAGAACAAAGTTCATTTTTTTAAATGACACCCCATATTTTTGTTACATTTTTGTTTTCTGCATAAAATTCTAGATATTTTTTATTCAGCATATCATATCCTTATATTCAACTGTTTACGAGATATTCGCATTTAAATACAAATTTAAAAGGGAAAAATCCGCTCATTTTTTAATGTTGTTTAACGTTTCTATGGTTTGCGGTTTTTTGGGGTTGCATAGTAACCATAATATAGAGATTAATAAAAATGTCATATTGACAGTTTTATTAATCTGAAAAAAATTGTTTTAATCGTTTTTTTCTTGTTTAAGGTTTTACCTATTTCTACTCATCATGTGATATCTAATTACCTATTAATTATTACTAGGGTGTTTTGTCACTCTACTAAAACCATAGAAACGAAAAAACAACATTGAGAGATGAGCGGATTTTTCATTCTAAATTCTATTTAAATGAGAATATCTCGTAAACAATTGAATATAGGGATATAATATGTTAGATAAAAAATATCTATAATTTTATGTAGATATCGAAAATGTAACAAAAAATATAGGGAGTCATTTAAAAAAATTAACTTTGTCCTTGTACGGTCTTTATGATACACCCTGTATACATAACGTTGTTCGCAAAATATAGAGCAGCAAAAACCATATTATTTTTGTATTAAACATTTTTTTCCAATTTGAATATTTAAAGCAATAAATGGGGGGTCCCACTTCACAGACTTACCCTGTATATATATATATATATATATATATATATATATATATATATATATATATATATATATATATATATATATATATATATATATATATATATATATATATATATATATATATATATATATATATATTTTTAAGTATATATATATATATATATAATATATATATATATATATATATATATATATATATATATATATATATATATTCCCAAAATAACTGATGTCAAAATCAAGTTACATCTTGTATTGTATTTATTTTTATCCAGACAGGTAAATCTCGCGACCAGCTTTTATATCATATAAATTGTATAATGTTATAAATTAATGGCTTTGATTTAATGTAGGGTTTTTTTAGGGGGGGGGGTTGTAAATAATAGCTTGTTTTTTAATATGTGTTTTATGATTAATATATTTTTTTAGTTATCGCTGGATATGTTTCTAAGTCTTTTCACCACAAAACTAACCCTTATCTTTGCCAAGTTATAACTCTTTAAAATTGGTATGGTGGCCATCTTGTTTTCTGCAATTTTTTCCCCTTAAACCCTTTTATTTGATATTTATATCGTGTATAACCAGAACTAACAAAACATAATCCGCTGTCTTTGAGAGTCCGCCATGATTGGATCTTCATTTTATTTTTTGTATGCTTCTCAGCAAACACTTTTATTTGGTACCCCTATCATGGGAGTGCATAAAAAATACCTGGTCCGCCATCTTGGGCTATCCGCCATATTGAATTTAGAGTGACGTCATTTTATTTATATTTTAGCTTAATCGGCTAAGGATAACTGCTTTAACATACATACTTACAACAAACATTCCAAGTAAAATAAAAACTTGTAAAATAAATTACTTCTTACCTAAAATCATATATTTTTTAAAAATTGATGATAATTAGTCTATTATTAAATAAAAATATATTTTTTTAAATGACACACGGTTTTCTATAAATGCATAAGATATCTTTTTATTTTATTTTTTCATTTTTAAATCTTTAGAATCTATTAAAACTAAATCGAGTATATATTTTATCACTGTGTAAAAGTATAAGGTAAAAAATATGGTCATTTATATTTACTTTCTAAATTTAGTTTGGTTTATGGAGTTATCTCTAAAATATTTAAAAAAAATCCTTTACTCGTGCTGACCACAATCTACCTCGATATAACAATAGGAATATATTTTTTTAAATATTTTAAATAAATTAAATACATTAAAATATTTATCTTAAACCAAATATTTGATATTTTAAATGCAAATAAGAAATTTTTTGTTTAGGTAATTGCACAATATCGGATTAAAATTATGTTTTTGTACGCTCTGCTATAAATTTTAGAAAACCTACTTAATATAAAAGCATTTAATATTTTGGTAAGTTCTACTTGCTTATTATTTCCGGAAAAGCATTTTGAAGATTTTTAAAATTTTGCAAGGGTTTATAAATGCCCGAAATTATTATATAAAGTAATAAAACAAAACTTGCATTGAATAATTAATTGGACAGGTTTAACAGTCTCCTCGGTTTTTGCGAGTCTCAAACAAACTTGTTCTATTTAAGCGTAATGCCCAGCAAACTATTTTTAGTTTCTTAATATTGTTTCAAATTTTTATTTTTCATAATTATTACCTAAATTATCGGCCAACATATCCGAGATATCCCTCCCATACACGCAACAAGTCATTGGGCGCCGAACCAATAACTAATCTTGGCAAAAAATGCATTTATAAAACTAAAAGTTTCATAAAAAAATAAAACGGTTGTCAGACGTAATTATTGTGAATTATTTTTATATCTTACATTTTATTTCTTGGTCGCTAGCCTTAACAGTTTTTTTTAGTTTTTAAATTATTCTAACTATTTTACGTAAAATATTTAGGCAGTACTTTATACTCAAATTATTATTATTTTTTAAATACTAATATTTTTTGTTTTTGCTGCTTTTTGTGACAAAATAGCTACAGGTTAATTAATATATATTAAAATGTTATATCTTTAGCTTTTATAAAAGTCTTTAATGGTAATAAAAAATTTTTTTAGCTTTGGCTTAGTTCAAAGAATAACGCTCTTAAAATGTTCATGTGTTAAAGTAGAAAACTGCAATTCCCATTTCTGTGATTGTTGCTGTTTTTCCTGAATGTAAAAAAAAACTATTTTAACCTGTTGATATTTAAGTTACAACTAGGTTACCAAGTATTAAAAAAAATAATAATAATTGAACAATACAATTGTTATTAAACGGTGTTTTCGACACCTTTAGTTATTTAGTGGTTGGCATTATTCTAGTTACACGGATAACATTATAGTTCAATAGTATATTTGGACAATCTATTTAGGAGTTAGGCCGGTTAAGATCCCAAAATTACAAAACCGTAAAGTGTAGAGTAACTTTTTAATCCTCTAGGTAGAATTTTGAAATACTGTCATTTATCAGTCTTATGTTGCCTATCAGGTTTTAGCAAGCTAGCTACATTGATGCTGGTTTTATAGTTTAAAAATTTTGTTTAAAATGTAGCCTTTTTCATATTTGTCATGCCAAAAGAAAAAATGAAAGGCTCTAATAATTGTTGTTTTGCACCCACTGTCCAAAAATATTTCTACGAAAACATTTTTTTTTGCTAATACTTTTTTAATAAAAATGTTATTTAATTTTTACTGTTAAATTCTATTATAAATGAGATATATATATTTAAAAATCGTACCAATTTTTGTCGGAATATGATACTTATTCGAATTAACATTTGTTAGAAATATAATACAATTTAAAAAAAGTCTAGAATAAAATCTTTTTTTTTTTTTCAATATAATACCAATTAAAATTATCACATATTACAAATGGTATTATTTTAATGTACCTCCCACCAGAACGCTATTTACCAGTCTGCTAGCCGAGACACAAACCAAGAAGAATGCTTAGAAATTGTCAAATTTTATATGAAAAATATTAAATTGTATACTTGTTTTGTTTTCTGTACTATATATTTTTTAACGTTATAAGTTTCTTTTACTTTTCACAAATAGCTTAAACCGTTTTGCCATATCAAGAAAATACTCTTTTAAAAGCAGACATCTATAATTTTATACATTTAGTAATCAGTTTAATTGTGCATATTTTAAAGTATCAATATGAAAACATAATTTAAATGTAAAAAATCGAGATAAAAAAAATAGAAATTTTAATTGTTATATTTTTTTGGAGTTATCTTATTTTGTAACTACTTTTTCAATTACTTAAATTACGTGTTAATATTAAGAGCTTATGGTTTTTTTAATAAGTATACTAGATGTTAGTTTTATTTATTAGTTGACACGGTATTTATCAAAGTTATATTTTTGAAATAATTAATCTATATTCTTTACTTTGGGTAATATATAATAAATTAAAACCTATTAATTTTGGAATAATAATAATATTTTTTTTAATAATTTTTTCACTCGAATATTTTTGCTTTCGTTTATATAACAAAAAAATTAATAAAAATTTATGATGATACCACATCGGAGAAAATATTTATAGCAACCTATTTTAATTATTTTCTGTAGCAATATGATCTAAGGGATTTTCTCTAAAAACTTTCTTTTTCAATTTTGTATCGAGAATCAGGCGACAAGTATAGGGGTTTTTCCACTATAGGTATATTAGGTATTTTTACAGGCGTAATCATTTTATTTCTAAAATCAATTTTAAAAATATAATTTCTTTTTAGATAAATTGTTTCGTTAATAGTTGTTTAAACCAATGTCTGATCACTTTTTTAAAATAATAATACTAATTTGAGTTTTCTTGGTGCTAATAAAAAGATAAAAAGATATTAATGATTCGGAGAGATTTTTTTTCTCCAAATATATAAAAAAAAAATAATAATAAACGAAAATGTAATGTCAGAATTTTTTTTTTGTACTTATATATGGACAATAAAAATCTTGTCTCGATTTTGTTGCAGTTTGGCAAAATTATGGGACCTATTATTGATTTTTTGTTTTTTTTTTTGTTAAATAATTTTATTTTTTTTTATATTTTCATATCTCTTTTATAAAATTTTTGGTTAATAGAAATTATTTAAATTAAATAATCCGAAACACTGAAAAGTTTATACAGCTGTAGTAATTTTATTTTAGGAATATCTTGTATATTTTGTATGACGTTTTTTTACAAATTTTTACAACATTTTAAAACCAATTGTCGTAACATAAGAGTTTAAAGCCAATAAAAAACTCACAGTGTTATTCTCACCATATTTTTTAATATCCGATGTTATACATTTTTTAAATATTTTCTATCATTTATATACAATTATTTTTTGTTCTGTTGCCTCTTTTTATTTCTTACTACTTAAAATCTGTTTGACTAAATGCTTTAGGTTCACTTCACTTAATTTTATGCCAAACTACAAAGTTGGGGAAAAATTTACTTTGAAAAGTCAAATACGTAGAAAAAGAAAGTATGAGGCATCAAAACTATTTTTGTATCGTACTAGTAGTTGTATACTAAATATGGTAAAAAGTACACAAAATGTAGATGGTAAGTAACTCCAAAAAATATTTATAACTTTACCACCATCTATTTTGGAAACTGAGTAATTTACTCGTAGGATACCAAACGGAGCTTTCAGGCGAAAAGAAAAACATTCTCTTCGAAAACCAAAAACTAGTAAAAGTTTCTATTACTGTATTTTTATAAGTGATTTAATTTTTCTATTTTATAGATGTAACAATATTAGATAGTGTAGAAAATACAGAAGACTCAGTAAGAATGTATATTGAAAAATAAACATCATAGCATAGGGCATAGTTTTGAAAACGCCAAAAGTCGAAAGCACTCTGCAGTATTATGTATTGTGAACTACACACATTAATACTAAGTTTCTTTATTTTCTTTATTCATTTTATTAACACAGGCATACAAAAAAATGAACATACGCAGGCGTGAGTAATTAATGCAAGATTTAAATATTTTGCCTTATTTATTTATTTAAATAAACCATTCTTATGATCCTGCTCTTGGTTAGCGATTGTAAAGTTACGAAGTACAGGGTGTTTAACTGTTTCAAATATTAAAAAAAAACTTCTTTTCATCCATACAGGGTGTTTTAAAAAGTCTAAAAGTGATCCAACCTTCTTATTTCAAATGAGTTCCCTATTTTTTTTTATTTAGGATTTGCCTTCCTCTTGAAATTCTTAACATATTTTATGTAGCATACCCTCTGTCTGACTTTAATGGTTAAATCACAAAATGCAAAAACCATAAGCTTTATCATTATCACTATCAAAAAGAAGTTTGTTAAAAAATGTATTGGAAACAGTTAAACTTTTATACCGAACTCGTTTTTCCCAAACGTCAAATAAAAACGTTAATGAGGGGTTACATGTATAACTGGACACCCTGTACATGTTTACAAAGTACAATATAAAAAATCACGGTATCTACGAATTTCATTATAATTTCTAGGTATTTTTCATTTTCGTATTATACTTGCAGCATAATTAAATATTTCTCGTTTCAAATGCTAGAAATTATATTAGCAAGGTAAGATATAAGCATACTATTTTTAGACTATTCTATAAAATACTAAATGCTGGAAAATACGAGCCATTTTATTTTGTCCAGGAAAACAAGCTGCCAACGTTTACAAAATATAGTTTATATTATTCGCTTATCTATGGAAACACATTTCACGCTCACATGCGTCCGTTTCCTTTTAAGGGTTAAAGCAAAAAATGTCATCTTGACAGCCAAGTTATTTTTATTGTAAAACAGAAAGACCTTTGAGTGAAACAAGTCGATGCTTTTGGTTTCGTTTATGCCAAATAAGATTATGCCCAAACTAAAAAATACCACAAGGTCTTATTTTAACTTTCTCTAATACATTCTGAATGATTTAATGGACATACTTTTGTTTTTTTTTTTTTCTACTTTACGTTCTTTAGTAAGTTACTTGTTACATAATAACTCCAAAACCTTGGTCCTACTGCAGACTGTTTATAATTTTTTCATTTTAAATATTTTATTGCTTTTTTATAATTAAATTCTTATTATAATACTTTAACGCTTCGAAAAAAATATATACAGGGTATTTTAAAAATTAATGTAAACCTTTTGGCTGTGTCTTCTTTTTATTAGAATAGGAAACAAATCTTATTAACATGGACACATGTTAATGAATGACTTGTTTTTGAGTTAGGGTCCGTTAAAGGGTTGCTAATTAAAATGGTTTTTAATTAATTTCAACTACTAGAAAAACGTAATTTCATATGAAATTTCGCTTATTTATATAAAATTTTATGTAGAATTGAATTATTTAAAACATAAATGAATATACGGCTGATTAGGTGTAGGTTTTTAAGAATAAGGGGTGTTTTGTTATAAATACTGTTTTGTGCTACTTTATTTCATCATTCAAAGTTAACAGTCAGAAAGGTCGGATATTTTTAAGCAAAAAAGGTACTTTTATCCAAAAAAATCCAATTTAAAAGTTAATTTTACTATTTAATTTTAATTTCATAAAAAACTATTGGGTTTAATTTAATAGTAATAACCCGTCTTTTTTTAGAATTTTTTAATTTAAATGCTATTTTTACAGTTATTGTTATTATTTTTGTTATTCTTGGAAGTGCGCTTAATAGGTTTCAAAGAGAAAAAATGATTTACACCTATGAAGAACCAACTGGAATTCATATTATGCTTGCGGGAGACTATGGAAATTGCGGGGAAGCAAAACGATTTTATGAAGAGGCATTTCCTAACCGACAAGTGTGCGACCAAACACACTTCTCGAAAGAACAATAATGTTTACATTAACTACAAAAATGCTTTTTAAACTTAAATTATTTTTGATTAATTAAAACATATTTTTAACAAATTAAATAAAGGTAGTAAAAAAATTACAGTTTGCGTTAAGATGTGCATTAAAATTTTTGATCTGAAATTTCTCGTAAACAGTTTATGATAGAAGTACCTTTTTTTATTTAGAATTGTTTGTTCTTCCTGACTTTTAACTTAAATTGTAAACTTGAAAAAAATGAATGCTAAACGGATCCATGTTAATAAAAACTTTTGTCTTATTTTAATGAGAGGAAGACATTGCCGAAAGGTTTGCGTTTACTTGTGAAACACCTTGTATCCGCCACATATTACATTTTAAGTTTCTTTAACTAAATTTTACTATTCTTAAGATTTTAAATTTATTGACATATTACTTTATAAACACAATTAAAGAACATTTTAATGTCCTAACGTTCAAAACATTTTTAGAAAAATAACAACGTTTTAAAGTTATATTATATTAACATAAAGACTTGTTTTTGTTAAAAAAAAACAAATACCCTGGAGTGATTGGGAATATGTTTAATATTTTTTCTTTTTTAATTTTACTGTTTTTTTATATGTACAAGATATATTAATGGAAGAAAACGAGAAATTTTACCTATCATATCTTTTTGTGTAAGGACTTCTTTTTTTTTAAATTAACATTCCATTTGTGAATTCTGCAAAAAAAAATTGACATTTGAGATATTAATACTGCATCTTAGAAAAATACCGAATTAAATATACAATTATACATTACTGTCATATCTAAGCTTCATAAAAGATATCTTATTTTATAAACTACCACTGCCAACTGAAGCTTAGTTAATTAATCTTAAGGTTCTTGGCCTTCAAAATTTAATTTATGAAAATATATATTTTTTTTAACTGGGCAAGTTATCGGTACTCCATAACAAACTACTTTGTAATTTGTAAATATTAAAATATTTTTAAAACTTAAATATATTTAATCTCATATCAAAAAAACTTTTTTTTACTCTAAAACATCTTGTAGTAGATATTTAAAGTGACGTTTACTAAATTAATTGTCATAAACCAACCCCTTCATGCCACTGCTTTGTTTTCTTGTCGTCCTTTGTTTCTCCCAGCATTCTGTTTTTTGCAGTATCGAAACAAATTAAATGAACAGCAAAATCAAAGGCTAAACCAGCAACGGGAAGCACTTACGGCCCGGCAGGAGGAAATGAGCTCCATCGATAAAAGGATATCGGAGCTTCAGGAACGGTTGCAGCGAAAAAGATTACTTAACCAACAGTTAGCTAGCCAGATTAGCGCAACGTCACATAAAGCGGCCTATCACCAATTTGTTAGGTAAGCTTTTTACATTTCGTTATTATATCATATTAGATAAAGTGTTTAGATATTTCGATATGTCAGTGAATATTGAATAGAAAAAATCTAAAAATAAATATATTTTTTTTACTTTTGGAAATTTCAAAACAATATTTTGATAGGAAATAGATCATGTGATTTATATGATGGAAAAAGGTACTTTGATATGTGTGAAATAATAAAAATATAATAAATATAACCAAAAGTAAGCTTCATTTTAGCAAATTTTCCTAAGTATGTACCCCTTTTTACCATATTTAAAAGCTTGCTTTTATAACTGGACAAACGTGACCAACGACCATTGAATATCTATCAGGTTATCGAACAGATAATTTATCATATTTGCCCCCAGTTGGTAATGCATGTATTGGAATCTTGAATACATCTACATCTAGAAAAAGTTCATATGGGGTAAATTTTAGACCATTTTATTACTAACTTCTTAGAGCAAAAACAATGCCCTGAAGAAGCAAGTTCGTAAAAGTAATGAGAAATATACTTTAAAAGGTACCAAGTACGTCAAACCCCAACAAAAACCAATATTTTAATGTTTGACGGCCTTTTTAATACCATATTTTTAATATATTTTTAATGCAGCTAGAGGGAGATAAATAAAAAGCCAAAAGCACACGTTTTTAGACTAATCCATTTTAGGATGTTAAATAAATACCTTGAAATGTGCCTAGTACTTAAAATAATCGCATCACTGTAATGGTATATTATTTTTTTTATTTGTCATCAAACAAATTAAAAAAACTAATTCAATGTTTTCATCGACTTAAAATATATTACTTTTAAGTGTAAATAATGATTTGCTAGTTCATTGCGTATGTATGGCGCATTATTAGGAATATAAAATTAATTGCTCTTAAATTATAAAAATATCCAATATGGTCTCCATAGAAAAAAAATTAAAACATGATCTAACCAAACCGAAACGTTGTTCTATATACTGGCTTTAGAGCAAACTGTACAAATAAGGTTAGTTTAGAAACATTTTAACAGATTTAAAAATTTTGTAAAATAGTTACCGCATATTTTATAACCATTTTTTGTTATAATTTATGCAAAGCCACTTAAATTAAAATCACGCCACCAGCTTTCTTAGTTATTTACAAAATTTTTAAGAGCTTTATTACATTTTTTTTATTTCTTACAGTGGCCGGGATCCCACTAAATACTTCAGCAATGTTTGACACACTGTGTTTTATTATAAAGCAAACAATACATTTTTAGCTCTGGCGCTCTCAAAATTAAATAATCCATATAAATTTAGCATGTCTCTATAAAAAATATATTAAAACGGTTTTTCTAAATGGTGTGCTACCAAAAACCGGTAAAGGTTTGGTTACCTACGAAATCAACTAGCAATAACGCCATATCTTTATAATATTTATTTTGTATTGTAACTGCTTTATTAAATCTACTAGTTAACCTAAAACCAGGAAACAACGTCATATTTTTTTCTTTTAACTTTAATTGTGTATTATAAATATGTTCTGTATTGTTGTGAGGGATTCAATTATAGAAAAATCGTTGTTGGGTATACGCCAAAAGAAAGTTTATACAATGGGACCGCTAAACCAGCAGATTACCTAAAACAGAAAAAAAATCTACATACTTATCTATGTTAGGACTAGTAAATAAATTTAATCATTCGTAGCATTCAAAAACAACGAGATCTCAATTAACAAATAAACCGTACAATATAAACAAAAATACAAAAAATATTATTTATAAGGGCCCTTGTGAATGTATTAAATTTTATATAGCTTATTCTTCCAAACGCATTAAAGAACATCAAACATATATTAAAAACGCAGAATTTCATTTAAAAAATGTATTAAAAAGCATTTCTTAACAACTACATAATAAACTGAAATGCTTCTAGTATTTTAGCAAAGAAAATTTGTGTAAGAAAACGTAAAATAAAAAAATATACACATATATATTATTAAATAAAGATAATTGTGTAGCACCAATATTAGTTTATTTAAATAATACATAGTTACCTTTGTTGTTGTTTAAGGAAAACTTAAAATCCATCAACACACCACATTTTTTTTTTTTGTAAATAATAAATACATTAGTTATTTAATTTTTAGTTAAGTTTTTAAATTTTGTTTTTGTCTTGAAAACGGTGGTAGACTGGCCACCGAAACGCATTTAGATTTTTTTTAGGTTTTGGGTGTTTTTATTTTTTCTGTTTTATGCAATCTGCTACTTTAGAGAGCTTAATTGGACTAAGCATGCCTAGTTTCTAGACCCCAGGAACTAAACCAAAGCGGTTCCATTGTATAATGGTTTTTTGGCGTGTACCCAAGTGAATGTTGCCACACGAGCATTTTATAGTAAAGTACTATTAATAAAACGCCCTGTATATTTGGTTTTAATTAACCTATCAAAACGTTATTATTGATTAGCTTCAGACTTTTTAAAAGTTTTCCGTTTCTGTCAACGGAAAATGTTACCTTCTACTTATACTAAAATAAATTCCCACAGGTCTCGTAAACTTAATTTAGGCTTAAGAAAACTTGGGAAAACCAATTACTCACAAGTTGAACATAAATTGTTCCGTTGGTTTTTCTGCAATACACACATTTTAAACGTTATAAACTTACAAAGAAACAAATAAAAAAAATTAAAATTAGATAAGACAAAAACATAATATTAAAAACATGCTTATTTAATATTAATTAAAAAATTTTGTATTTTGTGTAGTTACAGAAAACACGAATTTTATTACAAAGTATTCGGAGCAGATCTTTTTTGGCTTGTTTTACTTAACCGCAACAAGTGTCTTGGTGAATCTTAAATCGTTGTTTTTGACATATTTAAAGCATTTGATCAGTTTCTGGCATGATGCGTTTTATAAGAATTTTCCATTCTACGGATTTTCACCTAAACCTTATGCGTAGCTCTCCAGTTTCGTTTTAAACCGACATATATCTGATATTGTAGATGGTCCTTCTTCTGCTTCTAGCGCAGCAAATGAATTCCGAAATATCCCAGGGTTTCGTACTTGCGCTAACTGTACTTTTTGTCCAAATTAAAAATCTTCTCGCTTTCATAATATCACGTAAAATTTTGCTGATGAGAGTACCCTTCACTTTAACATTTAGTTTTTCGAGACACTCAATGAACTCGATGTAGAAAATATGCGCAGGATAATGCGGACCTTTACCTATTTCTGAATTGGGATATCTAATTTCTTTCTTGTGTAGTTTAATGCTTCGAAGACCAAGTCATATTTACTGTTGTGAAAAAGTGAGCTAATACTTCAATATGTACTTATAAGCGGAGTTCTGCGGGATATAAAGTTATTTAAGTAGGTGTAACTTCTGAGAGTGACTCTGATTTACATAAACACATTATATCCAGAGTCACAGCAGTTTGGAAAAAGGTCAGATTCCTTTTTCAAGCCAGTAAGTATTTATTTTCTTCTAATCAGAGTTCTCCATATGTATCTTAAAACAGGCCGTGCATGATATACTGTTCTCTTCACTGGGGAATAGCTTGGCCTACAACTCTTAGCATTCTTAACTTCATTTAAAAATTATCATTAGCTTCATAGCAGCTTTTATTAGAACAACACTAAATACCACACTCATGCTTTCCTTTACAGTCCACCTAAAGACTTTTCGAAGTTCCGACTTTGAACCTACTACCTGTTCTTTTTCGACCATTGATTTTCCTCCTTTTTACCATTTACTTTAAAATCTGTATAAACAAACCTAATGAGACCTTTTAAAAGAGGAACCAAAGAAATCCATTAGGATCTTGTAGATACATTTTGGAAAATTCGATTTTATATAATACGCCGCTTTCCATTTATCTTATATTTTATGCATACTTGACAAAGATGTATTCATATTATATTTTTATATAAGGATTATTGCAGTATTAATTCCTTAAATATAGATTAACTTAAAATTTAGTAGTTTAATTTATATTTTAAGTTAGTATTTAGTTGTATAAATAAAATATACTATTAATACCTATACCTAAAATTGTCGATAAAGTGCTCCCATGACTTTGACTAAGCCTAGATATTACCATAAACGATTTTTACAGTCCACTCATTTATTATGATTTTCTTTTTTTTAAATTAAACCCCTATGATAAACAATTCCTTAAAACTGAGACCTTTCAATACCCATTTTTTTATCACATTTGTCCTAATTTGTACTTTTTACCTCATAAAAAATGTAGTAACGTGGGTCCATGTTTTATTAAATCAATTTATCAGAATTGGAACCTTATCCGACCTATTTTTAAATTAAATTTACTTGTGGTGCGGTGTGTTTCTAATAAAGTCTGCATTAAATGGAAAAGGTTTTTATTCAATATTTTGCATAAAATTTAATTTTGGTAGCAGACTTTACTATTGAATTCCCGTCAAATAGCACCCACATGATTTTCTCAGTCTGCCTTGGACCTTTTTACAAAAGAGAAAAAAATGAAATATTAGAAAACCTTTAATATTCGTTACCTATGTCTTGTGTAATATTCCTGCTTCTTTGATCTCATATTAACTTGTAATACTAAATTTAAGCAAACTTGTGTTGGATAATTTAATTTTACTGAACTTTCCATCTTTTCGTACATGTAACTAGTTGTTGTTTTATTAGTTTTTTTTTACACAGAAAGGCATAATTAACAGAAGAAATGGTCACATTTAATACAAAGTTTATTTAGTATCAATAGCGTTGTCAGTGCTAGATAAATCAAGTTTTAAATTGTGTAAATTAATATAATACATGACTTAAAGTAGGAAAATTTGAAACTTAAGACACACACAACTTACGTCATAGTATAAAAGCTCAAGATACCTTTGCATTATGTAACTAACAGGGGTAGAAACGACTGGGTACTAAGGAAATCAAATAATCGTGGCAAGTAACAAGTAGTAAAGGTGTATAAAATTGCCACCCAAAATCGCCTGAGTCCCTATAAAGCCTAAATTTTTTATACTTTCTTTAAAATAATATTAAAAATCATGACATTGATTGTCAGACAATAAGTATCGTGACAACCCCCTCTGTATATATTTAAACTTAAATAAATTGTAAATATAATTACGCATAATAAAAAAAATCTAAGTTTTACATAAAGTGCGAGTCTCTAACTTCAAATAAATTAAATAAATTAAAGACACGTTTTTTTAGGGAAAACATACACGGACTCGTTGATAAGTATTTTTAGTCGCGCTGTTTCATGTAAAAGAAATATTAATACAGTATGTCCCATATTTGAGATATGATGTCATTGATAATGTTTTTAAATAGGGACCCAAATTTGTAAAGGATGTTTGAAAAGCACATATCAAGTCCACTTTAAAATATTTTTTCTTTGTGGTTTGCGAAATACTACCTCTTTGTTGAATTTTTTCATATTTAAAGTGAATAAAAGGTGTTTATTACAGTTTATTTTTAAATTTTTTGTCAGAAATAAGAGTTTTAAATGAAATTATTAAATATTTTAGCATGTATTTGGAAATATTATCAATGTGAAAAAGATTGATACTTGGCAGTAATGTATAACTTAATACGCGCTTTAAAAATACACAAAAAAAATTGTTTTTGGATTTTAAACAATTACGGATAACGTCATATCTTATGTTTTTCATACAAAAAAACGCAACTAAAAAGACCTATCGATGGGTCCAAGCATTTTTGTGTTTGATATGGTATGTGATTTTATTCCAAGTAAAAGACTGTTACTGAACATGAAATTTAGCTTTTATATTATAACGTAATAACAATTTATTTAAGTTTGAGGTTGTCCGATGAAGGGTTGCCTCGATACTAAGTGTCTAGTAATCGATGACGTGATTTGTAATACTCCCAATAAAAATATTAAAAAAAAGATTTCAGTCACTGACAATTTTGCGTAGCAATTTTATACACTTTTTTTTATCTGTTACCTGCTAAAAGCACGATGATTCGAACTTCTTGGTAACCAACTGTTCCTTGGGTTCATAATGCAGATAAACTTTCAGATTTTATACTATGACATAAGTCTGGCGGTCACGTATTCTTAGGATATTAGCCCATCGCATATTTTTTTATAGAATAAAAACGGCCAAGTAAAAATATACTTTCATTATTTTTTAGTAATGACACACTTTCCTGTTTCTGTAGATTAAGTTTTAAAAATGCATATATTGGCAAAACACTTTTGCTTTTAATTCAATATACACCAATTTTTCTAAAACACTATTTATGCAAATTTTAGTTTGATTATATAGTCCTTATTTTTGCCAATATAACATAAAAATATGCATAAATACATTTAATTTAACTTAATAATGTATAAAGAATATTTAAAAAATTCAGCATATAAAATGTTAAAAGTTTATGAGTTTTTTAGAGATGTTTTGTTAATAAACCGACATATTTTTTTGTGGCTTACCCAGGTCAATCAAATTAGCGCAGTTTTGGCTCTACACAAAGCAGCTTTGAAATTTGCAAATTGCCATACAAATTAAAAAGGCAAAACTAATGAATTTTGGTTTGTTAAAGTTGAATTGTGTTTAAGCGCAAAAATGTAAACGTAGAAGGCACTGGCGCAACACGAGCATGTGAATTGTAAAAGTTAAACAAGCTACCTTGCTTGTATTTTGATATCTAGAAACATGGTAGAAGTTCTATTAAGGATTAGTCACTTCACTCTGACGAGAAAATTTCAGTAAATTAAAGATAATAAAGACCATAATTAAAGTGCCCTGACTTAATATTGCCATAAAACGGCCCTTGTTGCGTTAAAACTCTACTTCTTAAATCTGATGATTCTTAGATCAGCAAAGTCAAGTACAATCAATAGTTTATTAGGGCCGTTGTCAGTAGTTCGGGTGCCACAAAAAGCTATGGCCTCCCTTGTTTACTGCATAGTAATTAATTGCATAACTTCCATGATGTAACTTCCGCTCCGTTTAAAAGGTACCGTCAAACGCAATCATTTCATTGCAACAGGATAAACTTGGGTAAACTCTACAATAATACTCTCGTTGTTTCTTTTACGATGAAAAAACTTAATTATTTTCTTATCCAAGCTACATAAGCAATATAAAGAAGCAAGGCGGCAGGAAATTTAACAAAGGAATTTAATATAATAATTTAATAATTGACATTTTTGGGCTGGTTTTACACCTTTTTAACCGATAAATTAAGCAATAATCAAATAGCTAAGCTTAAGTTTCTTTAAAGAAGAAGAAGCTCGTAAAAACTTTTTTAATCTCTTATATTTTTAAAATTTACAATCTAATTTTAAATACAGCATTAAAATCTTTGCCGCATTTAATATATAAATATTATACCTATAATTATTATCATAGGAAATCACCTTAATTAGTAATTTTAAACCTTTTAGACTAACAAACATGTACTTTATACTGGCAGCTATTAAAAAATATTGTTTTTTCTACACAATCATATAATAATTCAACAAACTTTGTGCACTAAATTATCGATTTACTATTGCAGATTTGGTAATGCTGATGGCTGACTCAAAATAATATTATATATAGTAGAAATACACAGCACAATAATAATGCTTAAAAGCTCAATAGTTTTTTCTTTTTTTTGCTCTATAAATGAGAATATTTTTGGGTTCCGAGTCTAAAGGACTCTCTTGGTAGATGTTTAGGTCTATGGTCATATAAGTTATTGCCCGTAATAAATATTTTATTTTCCATGAACCTCTTACTTAATTCTAGCACTACCGTACTAAATGTGAAATTAAGATGCAAAATCCAAAAAGAAACGTCATTATCTGTACAACTAAATACGTGTAAAACACGATTTGTTAATAAAGTTTAGTAACTTCCCTTTTACAAAATTTATCGAGAAACTAGATCTTTTTTGTTCCCAGACTAGTTTAAAAATAACGAAAGTATTGTGGAAAGTAAACGCTTACTTAAAATTAAACTCTTCTAAAGTGGACACTTTCAGGACTATTATGAAAAAAACAGCGTACACAATCCGCGAAAAATGTTTTCTTGAGTTTAAAGACCTACATAGTTTTCCTACTGCTTATCGTAGAATTTCGACTACTTGTCAGGGAAAGAAAAACAGAGTTACGAATTATGAAAATTATTTCTTTTGATAAAATTACTATTATCAGCAAACCAGCATAAGCGGTCTGCTTGTACTGTTTTAATAAAACTAGTTTTTTTTAATTTGAAAAATTAGAGTATAAAAACAGTAAGGCGGTAATTTAGAGTACACCAATGATGTGCGGCGACCAAAAAAATTACCTTGGTTTCTAAATTTCACGCAGAGTTGCATAACAGTTTGCTAGCTGCGCTTTTTAGCTTTAGCTAACTTGCCGAAGATTAAAAGCAAAATTATGCTTAGCGGCTGGCTTTTCATTAAACTACGTTTATTTTCAATTTAACAGCCACAACGTTTGAGACCCCACTTTTAGTTTTAGCATGTGGATGTACTGTGCAATTTTTCTGTAATTTATAGCATTCCTGGTTACCTTTTTAGGGTTTTTTAAATTTTTATTGTCAATAAAAAATAAGGAAAACTTAAATAATAATTCGTAGTTTTTTAAACCTATTGCTTAATTGACTTACTATTGTCAGTATCTAAATATAAATTTAAAAAATTATTCTTCTTTCGTGTTTTTAAAATTTTGTATTATATGATTTACATATTTTTAAAAATTCTTGTTGTGTATGCTCACCAGAAAAGCTTCTATATCATGGGACCGCTTCGATCTTGGTCCCAGTGTATAAATCCCCGGGCACAGGACCAAAGCGGTCCCGTTGTATAAAAGATTTTCTGGCGAGTATACCCAACAAGATTTTTTTTATATACGAATTCGCCATAACAGTACATCTATTGCATCTTGAACTAGTCCGGAATCAAAAAAGGCTTCCTTTTGGACGCTTTTCGTAAAAGGGCAGTTATCAAAGTTTATTGCACTTATTGTGGGTAAATAAAATAGGTCGGATGGATATTTTGTGCGAGCAACGAATTATATTGTTTTTTACACTTAGTTTATTGTACAGATAATGCCGTTTCTTTTTAGATTCTGCATCTTAATTCAACATTTATTACAGTGGTGTTAGAGTGAAGTGAATGTTTTTTTGTGAAATGAAATATTTTATAAAGGCATATGTTTGTTAATGAAATAAAATATTTTATAAAGGCATATTAACAAACATGGTCATAGACTAGTATATCTATTTAGGTATCTACACCTGATTTTTTGTTACTAACTTTTTTAATATACTTAAATGTTGTGCTAGTTAATTCTACTATACTTGCTATGTTGTCACTTGTATTTGGTGTCTAGCTCTACATACTTTTGACAAAATAAGTCATAATTTAGCATCCTAAAAGCTATAATAGTAATCGTCAATTTGGTCCTTAAAAGTTTGTTGGAATAGGTTATAATAATAATATTACCACAGAGCTTTATTTCGCAGAAAATTAGATAGTGTATATATAGAAAACCAATATTTTTATAATAGCTACCCATATAAAATTCATGTTTATGTAGTTATTTCATCTTTATTTTTAAATGGATAATATCCTAAAGGTTTTGAATTACTTATAAAGTTAGCTGTCTATGATAAATAAAGATATTATTTATATATAATTATATATTTATATATTTAATGCGGTAAATATTGTAATGCCGGGTATTTAAAGTTGGATTTAGATTTTTTAAAATAATAAAAATGGAAAATGTTTCTACAGAACATATCTATGATCTACATATTTTAGATACAACGGTGAGAAGTACGATATAAGTTTTATGTTAAGTGGTAAATTCTGAACGAAAATAATTTATTTGTTATTAACATATCAAGTTACTTAATTCTGATGTATGTGCTTAAGAATATTACCTCATTGGCTCAGTTACTGAATTTGACATAACTGCCAAAGAAAATAAGAATATTCCCACTTCTAAGTGTTTATCAATTGAGTATTATATGATCTACATATTATTAATACAACAATGAGTAGTACGATATGCATTTAAGATTAATATTCTGTGGCGAAGTTCCTAATTCTGACGTCTCTGTCGAAGGACGTCACTTCCTTGGCCCTTTATATTGTTACGGACTTTTAAAATATCGGTTTAGTTAATGAAAATGTAGAAAGTTAGAATTATTTTATTTAGGTTACTAATTTATTTGAAATTAATTACCTAGTTTTTTCCTTTTTCGACAGCCATTGCGGATTATCCTGAGGGCGCTGAAGTCTTTTATTTTACACTTTTCTTGCATCCTGTAGTAAAATAATTTTTCTACCTAATTCTAGATTTTTCCAGACTTTTCCATTCTTTCCTACATTACTATAAAAAGCGCAAAGGAACTCCGCACGGGCCAGTATATCTCTGACTTTCAAAGGGAGCAGACGTTGACAGACAGTTAAACAGTTGTCATAATTACGTTACGTTGAATTGTTGTAACCACGAAACATTTGTGAACCTAATTTTTAATAAAAAGGTATTAAACCAGGATTCGTGTTTTTATACGGGGTATTATTGAACAATATTATTGAATTTAGTGCATTAAAAACTATTTCATAATCATTTAGTAACAACCGGTGTCTGATACACTAGCGTCCACGCTACTTAGTTTCTTATTAATATAGTATCCATTTTTAATAAAATAACAAAGGTAGTCTAGTGTTAGCAGCTTTAAATAATTTAGGATAAAATTTATTTTAAAAGTATATCTATGGTTTATCGCAGCAATTAAACACAGCATTTCTAGTAATAAACGAATACCTTAGTATATATGTTACAAATATCTCTTTTCTTTTAAATAACAAACAACCAACTACAATAAAAAATGTATAATAATAAGTTTTTTGGTAATATGTCTTAGCTTTCCATATCTATTTTTAAAACAATTGGAAACACAAGCAGGTCGTATTTGTTTCTATTAATTAGAGCATTATAGTCAATCAATTTTCCCTAAATTCGTTTTTCAGTCCCACTAAAAACGTTAAAGTTCTGGATTCAGCCCGGTTCGTATTTATTTCTATAAACAAAGGGTTTATAGCTTATCAATTTTCCTTAAAGTTTTATTTACTTATATCGTTTAACAATTGTTTTGACAAATTATTAACAAACTAAAAAATAAAATATAATTAAAAAGTAACAAAAAGTCTAATAATATTAAAATGTATTTAAAAGAAATACAACTGTATTTGGATTTAAAAATTTGACGTTGTTTAATATCGTTCAATTTGACGTGTATTTAGTTAACGATTATAATGGATATTGGCCATGAATATATTTTTGATGAGTCGGAAATCCGTGGAGTAGTGCGACGATTTAAAGAGATTGGATCGGTCGTAAAAAGTATCAGCATACCCGTTTAGATAAAAATATTGCTGCCATTAGTGAAAATTTGCTTGACCAACCAAGCACCTCAATTCGTCGTCGAGCACAACATTTGAAATTGATATATGACACTATGCAACGAATTTTAGCGAAGGACCTTAATTTGTATGCTTAAAAAATCAACAACGCCGCAGATTCGCACAATTGCTTTTTTGCGCTCAAAATTCGATAGCCGCATCATTTCCAGAAACTCTGATGTTAACTGGACCCCAAGATCATGTAATCTTACACTTACACCTTTGAATTACTTTTTTTGGAGTTATCTGAAGAATAAAGTGTATACTAATAATTCTCAATTGAAAAACAACATTTGTGCTACTATAGATTTTATTGATCCAATTTAATTGCAAAAAGTTATTCAACATTTTGACCTTTGGATAACTTCCTGTCAACGAAGCCGTGGACATCGTATGAATAATATGATTTTTTATATATTGTTGCTATAGGTCAAACTTTGTGATACACTAAATTTTTCTGGTGTTTCTCCTAAAATTATTTTTTAATTAATGGTACAAATTCACGCTAATATGTTATTATATTATTTTTAAATATGCTTTGTTTTTGCGGTTCTTTCAGATTAACAGGCAACGCAGAGCAAAACAATCAAGCATTTGCAAAAACTCAACATCAAAATAACATTCCTCCAAATGGTTTGCTGCGTAGCAACATTGCCGCAGTGGAGCCGTATAACCATGTACCTTTACAATCTAATCAGCAAATTAAAGCAAGTCAAAATCCAGAGGTAAGTTAAGGATAAAGGACACAATAGGCCAATAGTTTAGCTTTGTGTTTTTACCACGAGATAAATTTTTACTTTTAGTGTGTATGCTGTAACTTAATTTAGTATTTTTTAATATTATTTTTAATATTATATTTATCAGTTTTTACATAACTCTTAAACTATTTTTTTTTTGTTAAAAAGTACTAGTACTGTAATAAAATTTAAAAAAAACTTTTACCTTCGTTCGCTTTACAAAATTTTCGTAAATTTGGTCTTCGCATTCTATTAGCCTTTTTTATTAATATTTTGTGACTCTTAAAATTTTTTAAATATAATCACACTTTATGAGATTTAGGACGCTTTTTTAAAAACATTTGTATGAACAAATTTTTCTTCTATGTGTGGTAATATTTGGTTGTCATATTTAAATAATATTGTTTTTAGTCTCCTTAAAAAGTTTTTTAGCGTACGCCACGACAATCGAAAATAATTTTTGTCTTTACTTAGTTAATCGTGTTAGTCTAAGAGGAATCGGCGCATAAGTACCGAAAACAATTCCACCTCAATTTTTTTATACGATCTTTTTAAATTGCCCTACTGATGATATAAATGCATGTTGCATTATTGTTTAAACCGAAATTGTTTAAACAATTGCAAGGAATTATTATTTTTTAAACGGACAAATTTTTTTCATATTTTTTATTTAAATACAAATAAACAAGGTTCTATGACTTTTTACAATATAGGTAATAATTTTGGAAATATGAATTTTTAAAAAAATCTCAAATTTGGGTAGTTTTGGGTGTTAAAAAAAAACATATTTTTTTTATTTTTTATATAATATTTAATAATATCCCTAATTGATCTTTTTTATTATTTATAAAGGTTTTTTGATTATTACGCGCGCTTACAAGTAAAATAAAGCACCAATAACTTTTGTAAAATTGATTTCAGGAAAAAAACTTATAAAAACAAACTGTTGATAATTAAATTATTAATAGCATAGTTTTCTTTAACAATTTTGATAAAGTTACTAGTTTTTAAGATAAAGGATAAATAAGGACACAGAGGGACCAATGCAGTGTATGAGTCAGAGAGACGGCGATACTTAACGGTAAGCGACGCATACTTGTGAGCGCGCTTAATAAACAATCGAAAAACCTGTATAAACAATATATATTTTTTTTAATCTTAATTAAGGATATTATTTACTATTGTATAAAGAATCAAAAATATATTTTTTATGTTTTATTTTTTTAATATATATTTTTCATGGGTCAAAAGTACCCAAAAAAAGTTATTTATTTGTATTTCAATAAAGAATATGAAAAAAAATAATTCCTTGCAATTGTTTAAACAATTTCGGTTTAAATAATATGGCACCAGGTGGTGCCATGGCAACATGCATTTATAACATCAGTAGGGCAATTTAAAAAAGATCGTATAAAAAAATTGAGGTGAAATAGTTTTCGGTACTCATGCGCCGATTCCTCCTAGACTATGAACCAAATTTGGTTTAATTTATTATCATAAGAAAATATTGAAAACTAAGAACACACAGGTACATAAACCTTTTATTAAAACCCTTTTTAAGCAATCTAGGGGACACACTCAAATATCAGGAGAAAAAAATTAAAACATTTGTTATAATATTTCTTCTACTTCTTATAATGCGCTATAAACATATGTAAAAGGCAGCAAACTAAGTTTTATAATTACAGAAGGGAATAAATAAAGAACTGCCTAATATTGTCAAAGGGTACTACTACGTATTTTACCATTGACATTCCATTTTTTTATATTCTAAAAAATACTCACCTAAAAATGGTTTTTTAACATAAAACAAAATACTGGTGATAGTCTCTTAGTTAAAATAAATAATAAAATAAGTTAAATTCAGTACTGTCAGGACCTGTGTTCTTAGTAACAAAAGTCAAGCAACTGCTGTTTGGCAGTGCCAACAAGCGTGCGAGAACGAAATAAACATCGCAGTATAACCTTTCCTTTTCGCTTCAAGGTACTGTTTGGTCTGTGGGAGGAGTATACACCCCGCTCTGCGTACTGACTAAACGGCCACTCCCCGTCGCACTAGAGCAAGAAAGAAAGGTTATATTGCAATTTTTCTGTCTCTCTCGCACGCTTGTTCGCACAGCGAAGCGGCAAGGCTGTCTCTAGTAGGTGTATCCTCAAAAAGTTTTACAGCTCTGCAACTCCACGCCCTTTTTCTTGAGTTATCTATCAACCCGATATAACGTCACTGAAATTTATTTACTAAAATATCTATTAGCGATATACACTCAGATATGGTTACGGTAATATTTTTCATCGGCATCGTTGGCTACATAGCAATGTTGCTGCAGTCGACTGATTTAACTATATAAGCTTTACAATTGGAAATTAGAGTTAATCAAAATCAACGGTAGATAGAGACGAAATAGAGCGGTAATTGAGTTTGCAGTGGTTAATTAGTATAATATAATTGAGAGTGGCATTTAGTGGTACTTTGAATTCCGGAATGTTATGCATGAATTAAGTTTAGGTTTATAGGCATCAGCAATAATAAGAAAATATGTAAATGAAATTACATACTTCAAAGAAAGAATAAATTATTTATCTGTATAAAGATGTGAGACCGTTTAAGGTTGGTATATACAGGGTGTAAAAAGTATGATGCTCATGATTTTAATGGGCGATAGTGGAGCTCAAAACAAGTCGAAAAGTTTATATGGCATATGTGTCAAAAATTGACAGATTTTTGTCTAAACGATGTCAAAGTCATGAACTTTGAAAGCAGTTATTTCTGTAAACCCTTACAACAGGAAACGTTTGTCTTAATCGCTTATCAGTAGATTTATTTGATAATAAAATAAACTAAGTTTTAAATGTTTTATTCTACAAATGAAAAAATATAAATAATTTTTTAATAAATTTTCTCTCAGTTAAAAATTTAAAAAACAATTGGCAACAGAGCTACCCAGAACCTTTGTGTACTACATAAAGTCAGTTGTACACTGTGCTCACCGATTAGGCCACGATATTTTTGTTTGTTTTTAATCGAAAAAATATGCCAATATGTTTTAAATTTAAGACAAACGCATTCCAAGTGTACCAAAGAGTTATGAAAACGGAATGGGTGCGACCGAGAAATCTTATTCTTTAAGCAAAAAAAAAATAGTGCTGTTTCAAATCATAATAATTTGTGTTCTTAAAATGGATATTAAGCCCATTCTTGTGGTAAGTACAATTATTTTTTAATTACAAATAAAAACCAAACAATAATTGATGGTTTTTTACATAAATTTATTTCCAAATTAAATATCAAAATAAATTGCAAGAAGTAATTTTTATTATTTGTATGTAAATGAACATTTCCTTAAAAAAATGTAACCATGCAAAAACTCCCAAAAAACGTTCGACGTTGAGACTCACTCCAATGAAACGGGCGCGGTGTTGCCAACTTTTTTAAACTTTAAAAGGACATATTTCGAAAACAATTAACTTTTGACCCATATGTAGGCTGTTTCGATTTGTTTTGAGCTCCACTATCGCCCATTTAAATCGTCAGCATCATACTTTTTACACCTTGTATATGAACATGACTAAAGAACTTGTTTTACCTGAAAGAATGCGTATTTCAAAAATACTTTATACCTACAAAACAAGTAATTTATTTTTATAAAAAACTAACAACAACACTAAATTCTAGGTGAAAAGCTTTATTAAGAAAAATACATTGAGAACCAAGAAGACCAGGAGAAATCTAACAAAGGGATTTGTGATTTCTTTAAAAAGTATCGCTTAAGTATGTTTGATAGTAACGTCATTGCGTATTGAACGTATTATACGTATTGCCTTGTACCCACCTTAATTTAATAACTATAAACAAAAGCAAAAATCCTAAATATCTTTATTAAACTTTAAAAACTTAAGTTTATACTTTTCAGAGTTTTTAAAATGCATAGAAACATATCTATAATATTGTTTTGCAGATTCAAAATCCTCAAGTTTTTTTGTAGAAGGATAAAAATCATAAGTTTTTGGGAGTAATATTTAGCGTAATATAAAGTGGTTATTCTATAGGGTTTTGTGTTTGTAATTTGTTAATATTGTTTAGTATCATTAGACCCATAATTCCACAGCATCATAAAATTTTAAATATAATTAACCCTAAATCTGTAAAATAGCCGGGCCACTAGTCCTTAATTAGGTACAAGAGAAAATTAAAAATAATTTACTTATTATACAAGAATAATTGTGTTTAAATATTAAAATGTTTAATTAAATGTAATTAAACTTGCATTTTATTCAAATTTCATGAGACCTAGCAGATGTTTTGTTAGTGTGGCTAACTTAACAATTACTTTAATTGTATTTTAAAAGATGTTTATTTCACTGATTTTAGCAAAAATAAATATAGGCATTGTGTAGAATGAAAATATAATACTAAATATGAAAATACAAAATATACTGTTTCACGAATTGCAATTCTGACAGGAATGATGGGCAATTCTATTTTCTTGGGGGAGTGAGGACTAAACTATGTATTAACTTATATTTGTTTTCTTAGTAAGTATTGTTTAATAAATAAATATGAAGAAAAAGACTTCTATAGGCATTGAAAATGGTAGGTGGTCCTTTTTACGAACACTTTTAAGAGTCACGATAAAGAACTTTAAATTTCATCTTTAATCCTAAATCGAGGTAGTAAGCCATTAATTTATTAGCACCAGATAATTCAAAATGCGATTTTATGGGCATCTATAAATAAGCGACCGATTCCAGAAAAATCTTAAGCTTTTAAACACCCCCAAAAGAGAAAAAGAGAATATTTTTTATTTGTTATTCTCGTAACTCGTATCTGTCTATCTTTGTTGCCTTTCAAAACAATAACTAAAAAGTTTTAATCACATTGCCCATAATCCTTTTTCCTGGTTTTAATGAGTTCTTATTCTACTTGAAATTATAATTAGGCTAAAGATTCATTTTTAGACAGGATAACACAAAGTTTAGCTGAGGGGGAAGACTGGCGGACCAATAGCAACACGGTGGGTAATATTAACTAGACAAAAATAATTATTTCTTTAAATTTAAAGAAAAGGATAGTATTCAACAACTTTATCTGAATTTTTTTTGTTTTGTAGGAAAGTTTCTTTTTGATATAAACACACAATAATATATATATATATATATATATATATATATATATATATATATATATATATATATATATATATATATATATATATATATATATATATATATATATATATATATATATATATATATATATATATATATATATATATATATATATATATATATATAGGTCAAGATGATGCATGCATGGGGATCTCGAAACCGTAAGAGATACGAAGTCGGTTAAATATGGAAGCTGCATTTAGGTGCCACAACATGCCGATTAGAAAGTTGTAAAATTACGAGTACTTCCGGAGATATCCGGAAAAACCGAAAATTTGCTGATTTTGTTTTTATTTTTTATGGCGTTATTTAAAGAGATATGAAAAAACAAAGACACTTCTCATGGCCACTTCAAGCTCTACAAAACAGCGTTGAGATTTTCCGTACAACGTTTCGTTTTCCTAAACCATCATCAACTTAATTTTTTTAAATGCGGCACTCAATTGTTTATTGCATTTTTTTGAAGCAATTATAATCCCAATTACAATGATGTATAACACTTAATATTTTTCTGTTAAATAAACATATTTTCCATAAGAGACAATGAGTAAGACAAGGAACGCACATAACTTCTTATAGGGGCGTTCCATATTTGTTAATAAATATTAAGTGTTATACATTTTTGTAATTGGGATAATAAGAGGTTCAAAAAAATAAAAAAACCTAGGTCCGTATTTAAAAAATAAAGTTGATGATGTCTAACGAAAGAAACGTCGTACGAAAATCTCTCAACTTTTTGTAGAGAATGTAAGTAGCCATGAGAAAGTGTCTTTTGTTTTTCATATCTCTTTAAATAACGTCGAGAAAAATAAAAACAAAATCAGCAAATTCGTTTTTCCGATATCTCCGAATTATCGATTTTACAATTGTAATCGCATGTTGTTAGGCACTAAATGGCAACTTTGCATAATTTCCGACTTCGTATCTTACGGTTTGATCCCCATGCTACTCATCTGTGGCACCCTGTATATATACAGGGTGTCCCAGAAGTAATGGCACACAGAGCAATAGCAGATTCCTTAGATCGAAATAATGCAATTAACGTAAACTTGCCTTATTCCAAAGTTGATATTAACTGAGATACAGGGTGTCAAACTTTTACTTTTGTTTTCGTTTTTTCGTAATAATTTTCTAAGTAAATGACATAGCGGTACAAAATTTGGGATTTGGGGGTTCTTTGAGACGAGAAATGCAAATTTGTCCATATTTTTTATGTTTCTGGTAGAGGGCGCCAGCTACGGCCTACCCCACTTGTTTTAGATGGCATAATTTTTTTAAGGTAAGTATTTTAACCTGTTTATTAAAAAAGTAGTTACTATAGTTCTCTCTGTGTCAAAAAAGTATACTTTATTTATGTCTCTAGAGGCAACGGTTTTCGAGATAAATCCATTTTAAAGGACCCCGCAATTTTTCTATGGAAAATAGTTTTCGGTCAATTGTTTTCAAACATTGCAAAGTAATAGTTTTTAACACGTTGATCAAAAGTCTCCACGGGCACAAAACCCAAAAACCCCTCTAACCCCCCCAAAATCAGCCTTAAACGTCACCAGGAATTTGAAGAATTTTGAGGGTAATTTTGGGGGGGTTAGAGGGGTTTTTGGGTTTTGTGCCCCTGGAAACTTTTGATCAGCGTGTTGAAAACTATTATTTTGCAAAGTTTGAAAACAATTGGCCGAAAACCATTTTCCATAAGAAAATTGCGGGATCCTTTAAAATGCATTTATCTCGAAAACAGTTGCTCCTAGAGACATAAATAAGGTATACATTTTTGACGCAGAGAAAACTATAGTAACTTCTTTTTTAATAAACAAGTCAAAATACTATGCTTAAAAAAAGTTATGCCATCTAAAACAAGTGGAGTAGGCCGTAGCTGGCGCCCTCTACCAGCAACATGAGGAAAAGTATGGACAAATTTGAATTTCTCCCTTAGAACCCCCAAATCATAAATTTTGTACCGCTATGTCATTTAGTTAAAAATTATTACGAAAATGAAAACGAATTAAAGTTTGACACCCTGATCTAGTTATTATCAACTTTAGGATAAGGCAGTTTATTTCATTATTTTGACTAAAAATCTGCTATTTCTCTGTGTCCCATTACTCGGGACACCTTATATATATATATATATATATATATATATATATATATATATATATATATATATATATATATATATATATATATATATATATATATATATATATATATATATATATATATATATATATATATATATATATATATATAATTTTTTCATTGGATTCGATAAAACAAAGTATGTATTTAGTAATTTTGTATATTTACTTTTAAACCTAAATACTTAACTTAGTAAAACAAACTTACCTTTTTAATTATATATAATATATTTAGCTTTGTGAAAGCTGATTTTTTTTGACTGTAGGAGACAAAACTAATCAGGATTGATTGAATTTATTTAAGTGGTCAATACCAAGCCATATATCTTCGAGAAAATCAGAGAAAATGGACAAAGTTGAACAAAATAAATTAAATCAGAACAATTTCCAATAGTTTTATTATGTTACAAAAAAATTAAGTACTAGTATGAAAATTTAAATAAGTATATTGTATATTGATTAGCCTTTAACGGTCAGAAGTTTAAACACTTAAATAACTAAAAAAATCTCAGTATGACATCTAGCAAACACCACTTTTTTTTTGTGGACCTGTGTTATTATTATTTTTTTGGCATATTTCTTAATACTTATTTTTTATGGCCCGTAACCTATTTTAAAACCACACTTCGACTAAGTGTAACATGTTTAAATGTAATCAAAAGCAGCTACTTTTTTTTTATTTTAAATGTCAGTGTTAGGTTATGTAATTAACTTATTTCAATAGGATGAATATTTTGGTCTAGGTTTATTTTTAATTTAAACATTTTCTTCCTATCTTTGGCCCATGTCATAAATAATATAAAGTAAACCAAAGTCACCACCCTAAACAAATTTGCTTTTATTCCCATAATAAAATAGAGTAGAAAAATTAGAAATTCAACAAGTTTTCATAGATAAATAAATAAAGTACTGACATTGTATATGATTGTAAATGGACGCTTTAATCTACTCAACCAGATGTATATATTTTTATGAGTTGCCTCCTCTTCAGAGATTGTAAATTATCTTGGACAAACAAAAAAAAACCTAATCCCTTCATAAACTTTAGAAACAATGGCCTTATCATCATCTCTTAATCCTGAAACTGACAGTTTTCGAGGCTTATTGGGAAAAATGAGACACGCCATACAAACACCGTAAATAACTTTGATAGCGGTATGACGTTTAAAAGTTTTAATTACTTTTTGCTGGTAAAGACTCTTTTTGTAGATATATCGACTCCAGACATGAAACCAAATGTAATTTTACTTTACCTATATATAAACGTGCTATTTCATGTTGCAGAGGCGGCTTTAAAGATATTAAAAAAATGTATTTATGTTTTTTTTTTTTCTGTAGCAACATGTTTATGACAGTGTTTATAACAGAGCTATATAAAAAATAACTTAACAAATGTGTTTATAATATTGCAGTATAACAATAAATAGGGTTAAAACGCAAAAAAAAACATCATGCAATTTTGTTTATGTTGGGTCATAAAGTACGGCTTTATTATTCAAGATCAATAAAGCCATAACTATGTACAGGGTCTTTGATCACTGAACACTGGCATCCGGAGCCTTTATTTTTTATAAAAATTGTAGGTTTTTTTTTATATTATCTTCTAAAATTATTATTAATAAATTACTGATTAAAAAAAAATAAAAATATAGTCAACTTTAACTTTTTTAAATGGAACACTCTGTATAGTATCTGCCACAATAAAGGTCTATATATATATATATATATATATATATATATATATATATATATATATATATATATATATATATATATATATATATATATATATATATATATATTGATGATATTTAAGTAAACAGTTTTTGAGATATTTTAGCTTAAATTATAAATAAATTAAAAAAAAAATCATATTAGTATCAAGAGAGCCTTAAAAACAATAAAATTTCAATTAAATTGAATTTGGTAAGGGTTTTCTCTGGGCCAGTAATGTTTATTCTTGCGATTAAGCATTTCTGCTAAAGTGAAGGAAGACTTGTCGGCGAATAGAATTTTATTTAAAAACTCTGGATCCTGCGCATAAGCCTAGCTATTTCCAATGCATACTTAGGTCGGTCCTGCATATTTTGTTCAGTAAGATTTTGGACGGACATAAATTTATAAGGTGAAATTTGTAAAATTTTAAAGTTAAATAAATTTTGTAATCTGTTTTATTAAGTTCAGATGCCGCATCCAAGATTGATATTTTAGAATTTTCTAACATTATTAATAGTATTTAGTGCTAGTCCAATAGAAAAAGTATAATAATCCTAGAAATGTATAATTATTCTGGAAAAAACAATCGAACAAAAAAATCTTCGTTTTTATTTCTTGCTAAAGTCCTTTTCTTTATTTTTAAGCTTTTCCGGTCACTAAACTTTCTTAATCTGTTATTAATAGTGTCTTTAGATGGTACCCGTTGCACTGTCGTCTTATTATAATTATTGCCATTAAAAAAAGCACAATAACGATTTTTTTTATTTTTCTGAATAACCCATCGACAAAAAAAGTATTCCTAATAAATAGTTAAACTATGTTTAAATTTAGGATTTTGAAATCGGCACTCCGGTTCCACTTAAACTGAAAATTGTAAACTAGAAGATAGACTTAAAAATAAAATAGAAAAAAAAAACAGTGGATGTAACCCTCAGTTAATTCTTAAGATATTCTAAGACAGATGTTTTTTAAGAAATTTAAAAAACCGATATATTTGCATGTTGCATTCAAAGTAAAAAGAATTATGTTAACGCGAGAAATACGAATTTTCAAAAAAATCTGTATCGAAGACAACCAAAGTTTAACAGTTTTCAGCGTTTAGAACATTTATTTACGCCACCATGCACCCTTTGTAAAATTACGTGCTGTGGGTGGTAATAAAACGCACATCTTTACCCTAAAGTTTTAAGTTTTTTATTAAACTGTTTGTTAAAAAAATATTTAAGTCAATTTATTATGTTTTAAATAATGTAGTTTCAAGTAAAATGTATATTATGGATAATTTAAAACTTAAAATAGTTTGGTGTTTACATTATTATATCAATAACTATTATTTAACTAGATTTTTGACATAAAAATAAAACTTAATAACAACACCCTCTCATGCATAGTTTGATAAGTTTTTGGATAACAAAAAAAACTGCAATAATTTGCAGTCAACTGGTAAAATAATAGATAGGGTGCTTTATTTAAAAAAAATAAGTTTGTATAATAACTCAAAAAGCTTAACTGGTAAAAAAATCGGTACACCACTAATCTACAAAATATGGCTATTTAAAGTTTTTTTTTTATCTTAAAAAATAACCAATATACAGAACCCTTGTAAAATCGACAAAAATTTAACAGCTCTAATAGTATCTCCAAAATGAATTGAGTTAGCCTTGAAATTTTAACAAATTTATATTTGTTTTAAAATGTTTTCTCAGAATGTACAAACGGAATTACTAAATCTCTTTCCCAATTTATGTTCTGTTACATAAAAACACCCCTCTGTACCGGACCTGCTGTTTACAGTGTCAGGCAGTGACATCAATATCACTGAAATGAAAAAATATAATAAAAATGGGTTGTCTATAACCAGATTTAAAAAAAAAATCATTAGTTTTAGTAATATTAATAAGTACTATTCAAAATAAAAATTAGGTTTACTAATTTTAATGTACATGTAAATAAAAAAGACCTAACATATATTCCTAACGTAGTTTTTATTACATAAAAAGCCACTTCACGGAGGCTAAACTGTATAATAAACAACTGTTTATATAATGTAATCGACATAAATATATTTACTGATTAATTAAGCTCTTATTTAACACATTTTATATAGCCCTGTTTATTGGTTATTTGTATATTTTTATAGTAGAGAAAAGCTGGTGAACAATTTTGAGTAGGTTTTTAAGGCACTTTAAAATATCTCTGTATCTATCTATAATTGTTCTCTTAAAACTCTATATATATATATATATATATATATATATATATATATATATATATATATATATATATATATATATATATATATATATATATATATATATATATATATATATATATATATATATATATATATATATATATATATATATATATATATATATATATATATATATATATATATATATATATATATATATTAAGTTAAGTTCTGGTTGAAGGGTAGCGACTTTCTACCAACCCTTGAATTATTTAAATTTAGTAATGCTCTTTTTAACTAAAATAATTCTTATATAATGATTAAAACTTAATAAACTTTTTAATATAATAAATAACAAAATAACAAAATGAACCAATTTTCTTTATCCTTTGCCAATAAGAAAACATTAGTATTATCGCCTTTAGAAAATTATTTTTTGACGATTGGTTTTCTTATTTTATGTGTTGTTGGCTGCAAAGCAAAAGCATTTTTATGTTGCACATTTAGAATTTACTTCCAGCTGTAATCCTACCTGCAAGCTACAAGGCATATTTGTTTCGCTTTTTCTGCTAATAGTCAAAATAGATCTAATAAAAAAAAATTGCAACCCACTGGTCATTTCATTATTTTAAATTTCCGATGGTAAAATTCAAAATACCTAATGCAGCTTCTTTAAAATATGTCTTTTTATTTTCTAGAATACCGCATATCATCCTGCATATCAACAAAATCAACATATCAAATCAGAAACGAATTCCAATATCAATGATGTCCAGGATATTGCCAATAAATTGGCAAATGTCTACATTCCACGAACAGAAGAGGATGCACTTAAGGAATTTACTGTATCAAAATCAGATCCCAAGTATCAAACTCTACCCTACAATACGAAGTTTACTGTTAATCTCTTGCCGAACAATAATAAGAATATAAAAAGTGATTTTAACAGCAACGAGAAAGAAGACAATAACTACATATCGAATTCTGTAAATATTAATGTCAATAATGTCATACAGGCTGCGCATATGATGGTGCATAGTGCTCCTCTAAGTCAGGTAGGATACAGATTATTCTAAAGATATACGAGTAAAGTTGTGTATTTTTACCAGATGATTAGCTTGTGGGCAAACCTAAATCGTATATCCATCAATATATCCATCATTAATGAATAATAGGTTTCTTATTCTCTTTTTCTTCTTTGTCAGCCATTATCTGTCCACTCCTGAACAAAGGCCTCTTTCATTTGTTTCCAAGCTGTTCTGTATGGTACCATCTTCCTCCTGCTATTTGTTTAACGTCATCCAACCATCTCCTTTGTGGCAGGCAGGATGCATGTGTTAAAAACTTTTCGTTTAAGGTTTATAGGGATGGCAGGCTTTAGATATATGACTCAGTTTTCCAAATGCTATTCATGCTAGTTTTATTCTTCGTTTTAATCTCTGCCCTTTGGTTTTCCTTTCCCATTTTACCAATATAGATATATATATATATATATATATATATATATATATATATATATATATATATATATTTATATATATATATATATATATATATATATATATATATATATATATATATATATATATATATATATATATATATATATATATATATATATATATATATATATATATAAAAGGGTAATTCATGAGGAAATGTCAATACTTCAGGTACGTACTAAGGGTCCAAAAATAAGCATAAAAGTCTATATACATATGGGTCCGCAAGGCCTTCGTTTCCGATATACAGGGCGTTAAAATTTTTATTTATATTTTTTTTTAATTTTTTCTCAACGACCTCAACTTTTGAATTTTAAATGGAACACCCTGTATTTTTTTATCTATTCGATAGAAAATGACATCCCAATTACAATGACACCCCATATGTCAAATTTTGACATTTTCCTTTAAAAATATTTAATGTTTTAAATTTCACTTAAGAGTGCCATGGCGTTCGTAAAACAACCAATTTTGAGTTCAAGAGGCTTGAAAAAGTATTTTAATTATCTTTCGTATTTTGGGTCTTTTCCTAAAAAGGTAAACAGATTCCAAAATTTTATTTCTAGACATAACTCATTTTTTTCAAATGGAACGATAGTGGCTCGTTGGCATATTCGAAAAGAGCATTTTTCTGTGAATAATTTGATACCCCACACTTGATATTTGAAGTTAAATAAACACTTAAAAAGCTTAAAACTAGGCATAGTAGTTGTTGCTTATAAGAATAATAATTATTACATTATTATTATATTTCTAGGTATTAAAATTAAAATGTCCTATTAACAAACACAGCAATAACTTTAAATAACTGACTCTCATTTAATATAAGTCATCATTAAGATCATTATTTAGCATCAACGTTTTTGTTTATTTCCAAGCCTACCTGACAAAATTGCCGAAATGCATATGACTCTTTTCGAATGCCACGGACCGGATGTTTTATTAATTTTATAAGCAACAACTACTAAGCCTATTTTTTTCTTTTTTTGTGTTGATTTAACTTAAAATATCAAGTGTGGGGTATCAAATCATTCACAAAAATGCTCTTTTCAAATATGCCAACGAGCCACCATTTGAAAAAATTTAGTTATGTCCAGACATACTTTTTTTAAATTTTTTTATCTTTCTGGAAAAGACATAAAATACGTCAGATAATTAAAACTATTTTTTTACGCTTCGTTAACTCAAAATTGTTTATTTTAACGACGTCATGGCACTCTAAATTGAATTTTAAAAATAAGTTTAAAGAATAATGTCAAAAGTTGACATATGGGGTGTCATTGTATTTGGGATCTTATTTTCTATCAAATAGGTAAAAAAAATACCATTACCAATTCCATTTAAAATTTAAAAGTTGAGGTCATTTCCGGTGAAACCGGAAATTGTCAGAAAAAATTGAACGCGTCATTTAATGCATCTTTAGGTCATATTCATTACAAAAAAAAAGTTATAGGGGGGAACCGCCTTTGAGAAACAGCCGGTATATATATATATATATATATATATATATATATATATATATATATATATATATATATATATATATATATATATATATATATATATATATATATATATATATAGTTTTAAATTGATCTCACCATTGGGATCTCGGAAACTATAGGAGATACGAAGATGGTTAAATTGGGGCAGAGTTGGGCATTTATGTGACCAACAATATACCTTTTAGAAAGTTTGAAAATTCCGAGTAATTCCGGAGACATCCGGAAAAAACGAAATTTTGGAAAATCGTTTTATTTTTTTCCTGGGTTTCTTTTTCAACGAATTCTAAAATAAATAATACATTTGCATTGTCACTTTTTCCGCTCTATCGAATGGTGTTTATAGTTTTGCAACTCGACGTTTCGTTTTTCCGTAACCATCATCAACTTTTTTTTTCTTATGGACGCCATATGGGAATTCCACAAATTTGAATGGCCCTTTTTATCACATTTTCAACGATGTATCATAAGTTACCCTTGTTGCCCGGAAAATCCGAAAAATTAACTAGAATATTTTTATAACGTAGTTGGCTTTGATTTCTCAAATCGGTGACGTGTAAATGACATTCTGTGTTGTGTCAGTTGTGGTGTCGTTAAAAATTGAATTCACCAATGAAGAAAAACGAGATATGGTAAAACTTTATTACAAGAATGATAGGAACAGTGTGAAAACATCGGAAGTGTATCTTAACTCGTATCCCGAGAGACGACAACCTCATCGAACTTTATTCAAATTATTGGATAGAAACTTCGCTGAGTATGGTTCGTTTGAAAGCCTCTAGACAACAAAATGACAACCGAATGGTTTAAATAACAGAAAATTACTAAAAACTAGAACTAAAAAATTATAACAAATGTTCAAAATGCTGCCCGTCATTTTCTAAACAAATCGCCACTCTTCTCTGTATGTTATTAACTGCGCGATTTATTTCTCTCCTTCTTAATCTTCCAAACTCCCTAACTATGTTGAGTTGAAGTTCCTCGATATTTTGGTATTCGCCTTGCCCATAAATTCGGTTTTTCAACGTACCCCATAAAAATGTATCGAGGACATTGAGATCTGGAGACCTAGCTGGCCATCTTACCGGCCCATTATTCCCAATCCACCTGTCACCAAACCTTTCGGAAAGATAATCAGATACTTGTCTTGTGTTGTGAGGTGGAGCACCATCGTGTTGGAACCAAATACTGTTGTAGTTTGCTAATGGTAAATCGTCCAAATAGTCTTCAAAAGTTGACGTCAAAAACTGATAATACATTTCAGCGTTCAAATTTCCGTTGAAAAAATGAGGTCCCAAAATTCTATTTTTATAAATGCCTGCCCAGACATTAAGACTGAATCGCACTTGGGTCGTAATTCTCGAAACTGCCGGGGATTGTTTATGCTCCAAATGTGTTCATTGTTTCGATTAAATATTCCACAATTGGTGAAAGTGCTCTCATCTGTCCAAATAACATTTTCTAGAAAAGCTGGAAAATCGGGTCGCCTTTGTAGCCAATCACAAAATTGTAATCGCCTTTCAGAATCACCAGGGTGCAGTTTTTGCGATATGTGGATTTTTTAGCATTTGAAACCACTTTTCCTGATCTCTCTCCAAACAGACGTGTGCGAAGAAACATCCAAATCAGTGTGAATCTGGCGTGTGGATTTACCTGGATTCGTATTTATCTACAAAATATGTATTAGTTTTTCATAAACGGTTTAATATTTTTTTACAGTTGATCGCAAAGTAACTAATTCCTAAATTCGAACTAAGTCATAAAGTCGACGCATGCCCGGTATGTATTTGAAAATTGCCGCGTTCGTCAACATTTTTTCCGAATAGATAATAATCGATTAGGTACTTTGCGTCCTAAAACGAATGTTAACATTAATTATACGTCATTTACGATGTTTTCTTTACTTTCCTCATCCATTCTGTCCCCATATTTTTGTCTGGGCTTTTCAAACGAACCATACTCAGCGAGGTTTCTATCCAATAATTTGAATAAAGTTCGATGAGGTTGTCGTCTCTCGGGATACGAGTTAAGATACACTTCCGATGTTTTCACACTGTTCCTATCATTCTTGTAATAAAGTTTTACCATATCTCGTTTTTCTTCAGTGGTGAATTCCATTTTTAACGACACCACAACTGACAGTAAACACAGAATGTCATTTACACGTCACCGATTTGAGAAATCAAAGCCAACTACGTTATAAAAATATTCTAGTTAATTTTTCGGATTTTCCAGGCAACAAGGGTAACTTATGATACATCGTTGAAAATGTGATAAAAAGGGCCATTCAAATTTGTGGAATTCCCATATGGGGTCCATAAGAAAAAAAAAGTTGATGATGGTTACGCAAAAACGAAACGTCGAGTTGCAAAACTATGAACACCATTCGATAGAGCGGAAAAAGTGATAATGCAAATATATTATTTATTTTGGAATTCGTTGAAAAAGAAACCCAGGAAAAAAATAAAACGATTTTCCAAAATTTCTTTTTTTTCCGGATATCTCCGGAATTACTCGGAATTTTCAAACTTTCTAAACGATATATTGTTGGTCACATAAATGCCCAACTTTGCCCCAATTTAACCATCTTCGTATCTCCTATAGTTTCCGAGATCCCAATGGTGAGAGTCGAATTTGAAACACCCGGTATATATGTATATATTTAAATATATAAAAGGTATAAAGTATATTCATCAACAATATCCTAAGTTTTGTCTGCTATTCTTATGTTTTCCTCAGTCTTGCTTATTATTTTTGTTTTTGATAAATTCATTTTCGGTCCGACTTTATTTGCAGCTTCATTTAGTTGTTCTAGAATGTTCTTAAGCTATAATAAGCTATTAAGACTATTTACGTAGCCTGGCTGCAATACACGACACTGTCATAAGAGTGAAGTTAAAAACTAGACTTTAAAAATTAAAATGCTTAAATGATACATTTTTATTTTTAGGTGAATAAAATAAAAGGTATAAAGTATATTCATCAACAATATCCTAAGTTTTGTCTGCTATTCTTATGTTTTCCTCAGTCTTGCTCATTATTTTTGTTTTTGATAAATTCATTTTCGGTCCGACTTTATTTGCAGCTTCATTTAGTTGTTCTAGCATGTTCTTAAGCTATAATAAGCTATTAACACTATTTACGTAGCCTGGCTGCAATACACGACACTGTCATAAGAGTGAATTTAAAAAATAGACTTTAAAAAATTAAAATGCTTAAATGATACATTTTTATTTTAAGGTGAATAAAAATATAGCAAAACCTCTGAATCAACATGATTTGCTCAGTCGAAAGAGTAGTGATGGAAAAGATCAAAATTTGTTAGTGAATGGAGGTCAGAATAAAGATGATATAATTCTTAGATCCAATAATACTCAAAACGAATATACATATCCAAGTAACAATATCATTACGACGAATGCATCCTCAACATATCAGGTAGGTTAATGGCCATTTGCGCCACAGTGTTTAAACCTGGATTAACTTAAGCGTTGTTTCGACTGTGACAAATATGACATGATATTTTTCACATTCTCAACACTGATTAAATTAATCCAGGTTGAATCACAGCGGTGCAAATGGCTATAAGTGTTGAAAATTGTATTTAATAAAATGTTTTAAAGCTGAACTAAAAAGACGAAAGGAACATAAACGAGCATAATGATAAACGGAAGGTCAGACGTCTTTAAACATAGTCAGTAGGTACTGCTAAAATTTTGTTTTGCACTACAACTCGATTTGTTGCAAATTCACAAGCTTTTATCTGGTTGGTTTAAATAACAGATTTAGTTTTATGTGATGAAATTCCGTCTCTCACATGTGAACACGTGCTTTGGACACTACGTGTTTTTATCTCCAGAGAACCGAACGGGAACTTTCTTAGCCTTCAAGTGATGTGGAGTAATTTCGCTATTGTGGGTTGATCCTAAACCTCTTTTGTCACACATACTAGGCATACTGTGTTAGGTGAGGATCCTATCAAGGTTTGGATGCATCAAGGCTTTATAGACTTTTAAAATACATAATTCGGGTCAAAATGAAATAACTTTTTTGCTAGAAATTATTGACAAAATAAACCTAAATCGTTTACGTAAAAGAAAATTGGTTGTTTGCGAAATTTCCACTTTATCGTTAAATTTTATTACAATAGCTGTATACCCAAGTTTTAAATTTATCCATCTAAAATATTAAATTCTAAAACTCTAATATTTCTACGTAGTTATTCTCAGACTTTAATTTTTTTACCCTTAACTTTTAAATATGCTTTTTTATGTCACTTTTACCAATAAAATTAAAAATATATACAAGCTGTTTAAAAAAGACGCGGCAGTATTTATATTTTAGGTCATTTTATGGAAAAAGATTCTTATAAATATAGGTCCCGAAATGTTTTGTTTCCAAAATACAGGGTGTTATTATTTTTAAATTAACGGTTTTTCATAAATATTTTAAGTACCTTTTGATTAATAGCATTGTTTGTAGTAATAAGGGCCCTAACTGGATTAAAATTTTTAAGTTTATTGGCATTGGGGGAGGGCACCTGAACCAGATTTATTGATAAAAAATGTACTTTATACATTTCGCTAAAAAAAGTTTCTATCCATTTTGAATGGTACATATAATTTTTAGGGCCACTAAATTTAAATATATAATCAGAAATTACATTTAAGGGCTTAAAAGGGACCTTTCAATCCCTTATATGTAATTTCTGAAATTACGTTCGAATTTAGTGGCCCAAAAACCTATATGTATTATTAAAAATGGTAAAAACTTTTTTAGCGAAATATATGTGGTGTAGGGTGTAAAAAGGGTGTATTCAGCCCTTCTAAGACATCAAATGTAATTTTTAATATTATATTTGAATTTAATGACCCAAAAAATCTATATATGTACCATTAAAAATGGGGAAAAACTTTTTTGGAGAAATGTATGTTTTAGGGGTGTAGGGGTTAAAAAGGGTAAATTTTGCCTTTTAAGCCCTCAAATGTAATTTCTGATATAAATTTCGAATTTAGTGGCCCAAAACCCCTGAACCATTAAAAATGGAAAAAACGCCTTTTTTTAAAAATGGGGTAAAAAACACCCCTTTCATAGGATCCAGTACCCAGTAGTTGATCTGTTTCCAAAGAAATTGGAAAATTCTCAGTACGATTTATGTACTTCTAAAATAATTTCTAGATTTAAAGTGTTTTTACACAGATCTACCCTCATTATTATATAGGCATCTATTTTATGGAATTGTATCAAGGATGGCAGCGAAAAAGATGCTTTTAAGATCAGTTATTAAAGTTCCTCGGAATAAACCAATAAAACATTTCCAAGTTTAATAAAATTACATATTTTTTTATGGACTAAAGCCAAAAATGACGACAAGAGTGCGATTAGTATAAAAATATTTATGTATATGTCCTTACAACAATTTTTAAATTAAATACAAATACGATTAAATTAGTTGGTGCCTCAAATTAAATGGTCAATAAAAATATATTTATAGAAAAACGATTAAAGGAAACGGCCAAAATGTTAGGCTACGCCCTTGCTCCGATGATAAATAAAAATACTGGCACATAGATTTAGGTATTTATATCTGTATCAAAGTGTTTTAATGTAACACAGCATTCCAAATATAATTAATGGTTTGTATTATTTTTAACTATGTATTTCTAATACAATAATTACATATAAACTTATTTTATATTTCCATTCGAGTATGTCTTGTTTAAAATAAAAAAGAGAGATAATGCATTTTTAAATTCTGAGTGTTATAGGGTTTTAAAACAAAACTAATTATAACTAAGTTAAAATATATAGTTTAAACAATATTCTACTTTCAGAAACCTATAAGTAGCGTAGCCCCGACGTCAATTCATCACACAGGTATACCTTCAACAGTATACCAGACTTCTTCGATAAAAGTTCAGCCAGTAGAGCCCCAGACGATTACCACTACAACCAAAACTCCTACGTCTATTTATAGCAATGAAGTGCAATCACCGGGATTAGCCTTTTCTCCACCGCAGTCGACCAGTACACCGTTGGCTACACCTGAGGTAAAACTTAAAACTTTTTAACTCAATTATCGATAGCGATAATATAGATAATAGGTACTATAGTCCAGGAAACAAAACATTTTGCTCTCGCAATTTTTTCAAAATGCATAGAATGACTTGAAATTTTGACTGTAGGTAGAGAATAGTACAAGGATCAAAATCTATATCCAACCGAAGGGCGCTTTTACCTTGGGGGTGGTCACTAAACCATCTCGGAGGTGGAAATTTAAAAAATATTTTGACCACAGAAATTGATAGAAAAATGATTTCTAAGAAAAAATGTGCAATGCTTTTTTTTTTTCGTAAAATGCATACTTTCCGAGTTATTCGCGATCGAAAGTCGGCGTTTTTCGTCGATAAAATCAACGTTTTTAACAGGTTTTTTACAAATAACTCGAGAAGTATGCATTTTATCAAAATTGTAGCTTTAAAAAAAGGAATTAAATATTTTTTTTGATTTGCTGTGGGACCAATACAAACCAAGTTGTGCTTTGTTAAAAGTTAGCTGTTATTCATCAAACACAAAATTTTAGAGATTCAAAGGCAAATAACGCAAAATCTACGTATTTTTCGAGAAAAACTAATAGCACTTGCAAAGACCTTTATTTAAAAAAAAAACAAAAGGTATGTATCATTAATGTAGAGTTAGTTATGATTAAAGCGCGGATTATATGCAAATTGCATATACATGCATATTTTGTCCGTTTTTGAAAAAAATGCATATTTTTGATACATTTTGATTTACCTGCATATTATGGTCATCTTTTCCAAAAATTTTTAACACCATTTGATATCTAAATTCTTTATCATCAGTCGGGCGGCTGACTCCAATACTCTAATCTTTGGGAATTCCCAGGTACTAACTTAAATGAGGTTTTTATTATTTTATGATAGGGTTGTTGGTTTTACCCAAATTATTAATACTTTAACAATAACCCAGGTTCGGCACAGTTTGGAATTTATAAATATTGGGTAGGCATAACTAGACTCAGGTTAGTATTTTTAGTTTGTCAAAAACCTTTGGTGTGTCAGCAGAGTGAGTTTTAATTGGCGAATAAAAATGGCGAAAATAGTAAAAACTGCGACGTGGATTAAGGGTATTTCCGAGTTAGAATTTAGTGGAGAAAAGTTTTTTGCAAAGCCTGTTAAAAAATAATTGTTTGTGAGAAAAGTTTCAAGTGGATCAGCATTTAAAAACAGCGCTGCATATCGCGAAGGTTACAAAAATGAAATGTGCGCCAGTTCAGCAGAGTGTTAAAAACGCATTTCAAAATGTGGGTGCAAAATCTCAGTCGGAAAAGGAACTTTTTCAACAAGACTTGTGTCAAACTATGATGGCAGCTAACATACCACTAAGAAAACTTCAGCATCCCCAATTTAGAAGTTTTCTACAAAGGCATTGCAACCAAACCATTCCCGATGAGTCGACACTCAGAAAGAAAAATGTTCATTGGGTCTACGAGACAGTCCTTCAGGAAATAAAATCTTTAATTGGCGAGAAAAACTTTTACATCGTTGTGGATGAAAGTACAGATGCTTGTGGCAGATATATCGCACATCTGATGATTGGAGCACTTGAAGAAAATAATTCTACAAACGCATACCTAATAGCTTCGAATCAGTTGGAGAAACCAATAATGTGACGGTATCCAGATTCATACAGCAGTCTCTATCGCTTCTTTCTTCCAAACCCAGTGCCAGAAGAAAAGTTCTTAGTGCTTCTATCTGATGCCGCGCCCTATATGGTGAAAGTAGGACAGAACCTTAAAGTATTTTACCCCAATATGGTGCATGTTACATGTCTTCTGCACGGATAAACCGAGTAGCAGAAAGCATCAGAACAGCATTTCCGCTAGTAAATAAGCTAATTTCAAGTGTTAAAAAGTCTTTATCAAAGCCCCTCTAAGAGTGCAAATGTATAGGGAGCGACTGCCTGGAGTTAGTTTACCACCAGAACCTGTAATTACCAGATGGGGAACGTGGATTAATGCAGCTATATTCTACGCTGAACACTTTGATGCCGTTAAAGACTTAATTTTGGACTTGGAGGACGACGCTCAGAGTGTAGTTCAAAGTAAGGACTTGTTACAAAGTGCAAGTGTAGCTAGAGATTTAGTTTTTATTAAAGTTTATTTTGGTTTTATACCAGATATGATCACATCGTTAGAGAGTGGACAATTAAGTTTAAGAGAGTCCATTAGTACCATTGACACTTTTTTGGCTAAGTGTGGCAACGTTCCGGGTAAAGTTGGAGATCAAATAAGGCGCAAAGCGGATGCGACTTTAACGAAGAATGAAGGGTATAAATTTTTAAAAATAGTCAAAAATATCTACGAAAATAAGTCTTCTGACGAACATGTACCATGGCCTTATAGTATACTTCCAAAACTTCAGTATTGTCCAATTACGTCAGTAGACGTTGAAAGAACCTTTTTTTTGTATAAACATATTTTCACTGATAGAAGACAATCATTTTTACTAGAAAACTTCGAAAAGTATCTTGTTGTCAATGCCTTTTATAGTATTTCCAAACGAAAAATTGTATAATATTTGTATTATTTTTTGTGCTTTGTATATATGTATTTAATCTTGATTAAGTTATAAACTAATTATGTACCATTTTAAAATAGTAAATAATTGTTTCTGACCACATAACTAATATCTGACTATGTTTTTCTCACTTTTCACTCTCATGTGTATTTATTTTTCCAAATAAAAACCATTTTTTGAAGATTGTACTTTTTTTTTCACCCTATTTTGTTCTATTACATCATTAAATTTTATTACATATTGAATTGCATATTTTGTAATAAAAGTCAATATTTGTGCATATTTTTATGAAAAAAGATGCATATATATGCGCATATTTTTTCAAAAACTTGTTGCATATATTCCGTGCTTTAGTTATGATTAAAATAACGTTAGACCAAAATTTAATAATAATAATAATAAGGGCTATGTATCATAAATGCATTCTAAAATTCTAATCGCTATAAATTGCTTTATTTTAAAAAAGTGAAAAAAAATGAATTTCAGAATTTTAATAGAAAATTACCTTTTCACAAAAATAACTCGAAAACTAAGGAAAATACGTGAAAATTACTAAACTATCAATTAATTACAAATATTTTGCTTTTTTTTAATTAACTGCATGACGGAAATTAAGTGAGATATAAACATTTAAAACGTGTGTATATAGACGAGCACTACCTTGTTTCAGCCCTTTAAACTCACCCTTTTAAAAAAGTAAGAGTTTTAAACAGTTTTAATGTATATGACCTTATAGCTTTTAAAAGAAAATAACAAATTACTTTTTATTACAAAAACTAAAGGAGTTATTTTAAAAAAAAACATTTTTTGGAGCCTTCTAAAAGGGAGTCGATGTATTTTTTTTAAATCTGCGATTTTGTACTATTTTTTGCATTGTAAGATTAAAAAAATACAAAATTAAATTAGTAGTACCTTTGAGCAGTCACATTTTTTAATTACAACTCTGTGACAATATGTTAATTTTTCTAGGGTAAACATTTTTTTTTATTAAATCATAATATGGGTTGATTTTTAAAGGTTAAAATATATTAAATAATGTGTTAAAGAATTAAATACTAATTTTATATGACTTAAGCTTTAATTAAAAGTTTTGAAGGTTTTTGCAAGAAGGGGTCTTCACCCCTAAAAATAAAAAGCGTACTTCAGCATAATGGAGATTTTGAAGAGGAGGGTAAGTTAAGCTTTATGCCATATTTTTATGCAAAACACTATAATAATATATAAATTTTTAAGGTAAATATATTTTTTTTTAATTATAATAAGGGCTGAAAATTTCAAATAATGTTTTAAAGAAACAAAACACTACTTTTTTAACTTATTTGAGTCAAATTTTACACTCTTATTTATAGTTTTATAGGTTTAAGCAATAATAAGTAGTTTTCACCTCTAAAAAATAAAGCGCCCATCGACATAATATAGATTTTGAAAAGGAGGGTAAGGTAAGCCTTATCTCAAATTTTCATGCAAATCTATGCATTTAAAAAAAAAATCCAGATTTTGAATTTTTTTAGCTTCGTTTTCTGGACTACTAATATTTTCCCATTGTGAAATTCGTATAATTAATTTTTAAATAGGTTTTTATAGTATATTTTAAATTTAATTTTTATTCTTAGGTTTCGTTAGACAGCACTCCTAAGCCAGCCTTGCCACCTAAACCTGCTATTAAACCACCTCCCAGACAAACCCAACTGCTGATTGAAGACACTAATTCTCGGCCACCACCTTTACCATTGTCCGAACCACCCGAAGAGAAATCCTTACCACTTTTAGGACTTAAACCACCTCCACTTTTGCCCAATCAAAAACCGTTTGGGATAGATATTTCAAATAAGCCTGTAACTACGAGTCAACCACAGCAGTCGGAAATGATAATCAAAGCAAAGCCATTAAATATTAAAAAGCAACTTTGAGCGAGCAACCCAAACTTAGAACTCAAAGTTCCTATTCTAAGATCAATGGATTGATTATGAATAATAGAAGAATAGAAATGCCACCAATATATCACTTTTCGGAATCGCAGGTAAGTGTAAAAAATGATATTTAATGGGACCCTATATTTTAAAATAATTTTATAAATTCTAGCAACAACCGAACGTGGACAAACCAGAAGTCAATGCGCAAGCTAACTTAGAAAAAGAATCTGCAAAAGACGAAACAGATAGAAGTTCTAGGTCATCAGTTGACGATACAAGTAGTACAGACTCCAAAGAGCAGAAAGAGGATAACGTTATAAGAAGAATAAAGAAAGGAAACTTAAAGCAAACAGGAAAAAGTAATTTATCTAGAAGAGTTAGTTTTGACCCATTGGCACTATTACTGGATGCTAGTCTTGAAGGAGAATTGGAGTTAGTTAAGAAAACTGCTACGCAGGTAATAAACAAATTGTATGACCAGTGTTTAAGGCACACTAGTATTATATATAAACTTTATAATTATTTATTGAGGAAAAAAAAATTAAATACAGTTCACAATTTCGAAGTTTATCATACCGATTTTTTTTTTAAATATTGCAGTGCCTTTTAAAAGTGGCACATTTGAGTTACCCTATATTTTCTAAATGAAAAAGGTAAATTTAAAAAAGATTAATAAATGTTTTAATATTTAACCTAATAAAATATTTTATACTGTGTTATATAATTCTAACAGTTTTCAATATGCAATGGTGCATTCTCTATAATATTTATTATTTTTATTATAGCTCATACTTCCAATTATCTTTAAGATAGTAGAATTCTTTAACAAAAAGTAATATTATTCTAACTTATTTTTTAGGTTACAAATCCCAGCGCTGCAAATGATGAAGGAATAACAGCTCTTCATAACGCAATTTGCGCAGGACATATAGAAATAGTGAAATTCCTTGTAGAATTTGGATGCGACGTAAATGCACAAGATAGTGACGGATGGACACCATTACACTGTGCAGCAAGTTGCAACAATTTAAATATGGTAAAGTTTTTGGTTGAACACGGAGCCTGTATTTTTGCAACGACCTTAAGTGATCATGAAACAGCAGCAGAAAAATGCGAAGAAGATGAAGAAGGCTTTGATGGATGTTCGGAATACTTGTATAGTACGTATTACTATCTGCTTTTAATAACATGTTAAACCTATCTAAAACTTTATTTGTCGTTGTGCCAAGTTAGTTAGTGAGTTTTGTAGTTCGTTACATTAAAAATTAACGATTTTTTTAGTTTCAAATAAACAAATAGCCAATATTTTTTTTTGTTAATCTTATTATTTGCATAAATTATTAAAATATTGTTGTAAAGCCCCACGTTGGGCGCCATCATATAATGTTAAGGAGTTAGCCAACCAAGAGTCCTTAAACTTTCTGTTACCTTCTAATAAAATTATTAAGTCTTAAAATTATTGCCTTGACTTACTTAACAAAACCTATGAGATGAAAGAAGATGTTTTTTTTAATACATGTTACGTCGGTTGGAATTTATAAAATGTAACGTATAGTCTTCAAAAACTTGTGCAAACAGCAAGATTTATGGTTCGGAAAGATACATTTCCCAAAACAGGTATAAAGTTAACTACCTCCCTGATTTTTGCATTTCGCAAAAATGCAGCAGATTACATTCCTTCTGAAAGCTCTTCACTTTTCTGTAGATGTTTAACATTTGCTCAAAATTGATCTGTGATTAGGAAACCCTATCCCCGGATTTATATTAAAGAGGCAAAAATACTTTGGAAAACATGTGTCTGTCGCATTAGCAAATTCCATTACTTCTTAAAATTCTTCAGTTTTTAAAAATGTTTTAGCAACTTCTTAAAGACTGAAGCAAGCAAGCAAGAATAAGCTGCACGAATCCGTTGTCAGTTTAGCTTTATTATTCATCAGAAGGCAACTATACTTCGAAAACTATTCATTATTTTTTTTTATTGGTCGGTAGCAATTGAACTTTTTCTTGTACGTGCGTTGCGCATAAATGAGGGTTAGTTATCCCTTTATTTAAAAGGATGTTTATCTTTTAGCACAACAAATCTTGCTTTTTGCACACGTTTATAAGTAGACAAATATTTTGACCTCTAATAGGTAGCATTTTATTAGTTCTAGTCAAAGTCACAGGTGTTTAAAAGGGGCTTTTTAAATTTTAAATAATTAAAAAATAAAAATAAAAAAATCAGATGAGTTGGAACAAAGTTAAGTTATTAAAAAAAAAATCAAATAAAACAGAAACGCTTACAGAAATTTTAAAACTTAGATTGTACTATTATTCATTGTACTATTTACCTGCTGTGAATGTTTTTCCTTTACCTTAAAACTTAGATTTACTACTTAACTTTTACGTTTAGTCTAGTCTATTGAATATCTTGATTTTTTTATAGTATCTTGAGAAAAATAAAACCAATACATGGTGCTTGATTTTTATATAACTTGCTATAAAGGAAAAGATGGAGGTATAACAAGAAGTAACTATATGTGTTTTCACATCCTGTGTTAGCTGTTGAACATTTATAAAACTGTTACTGCAGTATACATTTTTTTAATACTTATTAACCCAGCACGTACGGAAAGTTATACTTTACTGCACTTGACCGCAGATACCCGAACGGAGTAAAGCGAAACTCGGGTGAACATTTAAATGCGGAAAAGATACTTTCCCTAGAAGTTAGAATCAAGATTTTGCAAGAACATGCATTTTCCGAGCTAAATGCCTGCGGGGACGAAAAAAATATTTTACGAATTCTACAAACAAACATTAAAGTCACCTTTTTAGTGAACTGTTAAAATAAAAATTAGCACTACAACACAACTAATATTCGGGTTTTAAAAATAAAACGTTAAAAACAAAAACCTTGCATTAATACAAAATATAAAGAAAAAAATTATGCTTTAATTTACATTAGATAATCACCAAAATTAATTAGCTTAGTTTATCACGTGACTTATAATATAGCCAACTAAATGACTTGTATTAAAAAAACTTTTACAACTAAAAATTAAACCAAGTATTTTAATTAACTCTATGCAACCAAAGATACATTACAATATTTAAATAATTTTTAAAATATCAGTAAGTAGGAAAATGTATTTGTCTTAAATTGGATACCCATTTGTTTTTAAATGTAAGATATGCAAACAATGAAAAAGATTGAAAACTTGATAATTTGTTTATTTTGAAAATTAAAAAGAAATGGCAAAGGTTATAAAGTTATTACAAAATATTATTAATTTAATGTAACGTACTAAAATAAAAATTACTGTGTAAATTGTTTGGATACAAATTGACCAAAATTTATTTGAAAATTATTAGCTGATATGAAAAAGAATCCTTTATAAACAAACGTTTAGTGTCGATAATCCCAATTGTGTATTTTGCTGCAAATCATAATTCTTCTTACGAAGCCAAACATATTACTGCAATAATTTTCATTACAATTTACCTACAGGCCCTGGTTTGTTGTTAACAATTGAAACTGAGGTATTTAAAAAGACACAAAATTGCTAGAAAATAGCTACCATAGCTACTAAAATAGCTTTTTGAAGTACTACAAACAAACAAATATATTAAACAACTTTACAATAAGTCAAAAAGTTAATGCATCTATGCAAAACTGAAACGGTCAAAAGTATTATTTTATAACAGAATTTAGGACCACTGAAAAATGCATGTTAATAGCCTTAAAATTTCTTTGTATGTGGCATGGTTACCCTAATAATTAAATTTCTAAAACAGACGGTTTTTGCATAAAAATCGAATTTTATATTTACCACAATAATAAAATAATACATTTTATGGTTTGCAACTAAATTACATTTTAATATTGAAAAATATTTTACATACAATTTATAAGGGACCTATTAGCTTATTTTAATAGCAAATGAATTTTGAGTGGCCAATATAATAGCAACCCCTTTTAATTTAAGGTGTACAGGAAAAACTGGGCATTCTTAATGGTGGGACAGTGTACGCTGTTTTTGATTATTCTGCCCAGCAACCCGACGAGTTAACTTTTAAAGCTGGTCAGGAATTTACTGTTTTAAGAAAAGGCGATGAAAATGAACGGGAATGGTGGTGGTCTAAACTTGGAGACAAAGAGGGATATATACCTCGAAATTTATTGGGGGTAAGTTAATAGACATTTATATATTTTACTACAATTATGTGAAAACACTAACAATAAAAACTCACAACTGGTATTTAACTCTCAAGCAGCAATTTAACGTAATAGTGACGTATTTAAGAGAGTTGATTAACTATACCACAGTTACATCGTTGACCTTGCTACACTGTCATAACAACCCAGTTTTGCACGACACAATTAAACCTAATTATGATTATTTTTCGGTTTTATTAACGTTAAGTAACCCTCTATAGAAGTACGATGACACGGTCACGCATATTACCCAATGCTTAAAAAACAATGAAGCTTGATTAAAACACAGATAAACAATGAAGAAGAACGAATATTGGTTCATCTTGGACTGTCCTCGGAATTTTTCATCAATTACCCATTGCCAGATTTAATTAATTTAAAAATTAAAACTTAAGGCTTGCATTAGTAGTTTTAAACCTTCAAACTTCCTTGTTAAAAAATAGTTGTATTATTAACTAAAAACTTCACATCGCTAAAATCAGTAAGACAACAAAAATATTGCTTAAGTAACCTAAATTAAAATACTTTATTTATTTTATACAGATTTTAATATTTATTACAGAAAGTCATATATGAAAATTAAGTATCAAAAACTTGAATTTTTGGACCAAAAAATTTTTATATAAAAATTAAATTTAAAAAAAATTGTTAAGTATATTAGGACAAGTCGTATTTAAAATTGATACTGTTTTTACTATACAGATAGTATATATTGCTCTACTACAAAAATCGGCAAACCTTTTACTTTTTACCTTAAATACAACAATGACTGACTATTTTCCTGAAATGCCGACGTATTGTCCAGTAAATGAAGGGACAAAGCTGTAAATAAATCTGTACGGTTTTTCCTTGTGGCGCAATTCTTAGGTCTTCGGGGATGCTTTTAAGCGAAAAAAGTTTATCAACATTAACAGGTGGGAAAGGGCTGAAAATGGCCCCTCAAGGCCCGAAAAATGGGTTTTCCGCTAATATCTGCCAAAATATGCGAATTGGAGAATTTTTGTTTTTACAAAAAATAAAGATTGTCTTGTAATCTACAAAAATGGTTTCTATATTATTTTTTTTATATTTTTTAATATTTGTTTTGCGAAAAATCGATAGTTTTCGAGATAACGGGATCCAAAAGTCCCCTCATTTGAGCTGCCGCTCTACCGCTAGAATGCCGCTATCTTCGTGGATTCAATTATAAACGGGCGGACGAATTATTCCATTGCTCGGGCAATTATGTACATATTATTGCATATGAGTTTGGGTTCATTCTATTTTTTCTAGAATATTTAAAAAAGCGGTCAGTTTTTTTTTGCAATATTTTGAGAGTATCTCATTAATTTATTGATATTTTAAAAAAATGTTTTGTTAGTAACATTTTTTTATACTGAGACCTTAGCCAAGTGCTCAATGATCCCAGAAAACTTCCTTTACCTTCTTTCTTGCGTTTTGATAAAAAATTGTTTTGCCCATCTGCATTTTTTAGCCTACTACATCTATCCAGTGTGGAATGTTATGGATTTTTTGACGGCCGTTTTGCGAAAAATATTGGTGTTGCGAAAAAAATGGTAAGGACCATTTTTGTAGAGGCGATCTTTATTTTTTTTCTAAACAAAAATTCTCTAATTCGCATATTTTGGCAGATCTTCGCGGGAAACTCATTTTTGGGACATAAGAGGGCCATTTTCAGCGGGTCCCCACGTCGGAATCGGATAAACTTTTTCTCACTCGAAAGCATCCGCGAAGACCTAAAAATTGCGCTACAAATGAAAACTGTACAGATTTATTTACAGCTTTTGGTACTTTCAGGTCATTAGTTACTGGACTAGTATTGAAAATGGCATCTGACATAAAAATGTTTGTTGGTCATGTAACTATATAACTACTAATGTGAGCCTTTAATTTTAATTTTTTAAATTAAATAAATCTGGCAGTGGGTAATTGATAAAAACTCCGAAGACAATCCGAAATAAACCAATGTTTGTTCTCCTTATTCTTTATCTGTATTTTAATTAAACCTAAGTTAGTCACGTACCTTAATACATTTTTACATTCATTTTTTTAAACTACAAATGTATTTTTACTTTTCATAAATGCTTAGTCCAACAGTATCAAGTTATAAGGTTTAACCTAAAACAATAGCTATTATACTTACTGCTATCTGCATAAGGTGGTAGTAGTAGTAGTAGTAGTAGTAGTAGTAGTAGTAGTAGCATAAAGCAATAAAATTCAGCTTTAAAAAAATATTAAAAATGCTTTTTTCTTTCAGCTTTATCCAAGGGTCCAGAAAAACGAAGAGATCAACTAGGAATATTAAAAATTTACAATGTAAAATATACGTATTACAATATGTACCTTTTACTCATATTTTAAATTAGTGTCTTGTTATATCCACTTTATATGTCCTATGTTGATAAGTCAATACTCATGACGTCATTTATGTTGGTATCGTGTCATTACCGTTATAACTGTTTATGGTTACTCTGTTTTAAAATACTTATAAATTAAAAATAATTTAAAATGTTCTAGTAAATATAACAATGCTTGTAGTTTCAAAAAGTAAATTATAATTTTGTTTATTAAGGAAGAAAACCAAGTGCTTTTGCCCAATGAACATAGCTAATAATATACATTGATTTGAAGGTCTTCAATTTTCTCTTAGCTTTCGCTAATTGCGGTAATTAAATATTATTGTTCTGGCTAGAAGCGAATAAAGTTACATTATATATAACTTTACACAAAGTTCTGTATATTAAGATTAGCGGAGGCTCTAAAAATTATAATGTTATATATTTTTAGTTTAAAACCCAAAACACTTATTGAGAGCCCCAGGGTATATCTTATCGAAAGCGCTCGAGTAGACCTTAATGATTTTAAATGCATTTTACGCGAAAACCGCTAGTCCTATCAATAAAGATAAAGTATACCTTTTTCCATAGAAAACTCAGGGGAATCTACCAGTAAGGTCAAAATGTTAAATATGGCAACACTGCAAAAATTTTGAAGTTTTTACAAATTTGATAGTCCGGACCTGGTATTTTTCATGGTTTCGGGGCATGTTTATAGCCGTCAATGCAAGACAGTTATTAGCTAGAATTTATCAACAAAAAAATTTCAGATCGTACAAGCCGTTCAAAAGTTATTAATAAAAAATCGATTTTCAATTGTTACCTTTAAGAGCTAATAACTCGGTAAAGAAGGGGCATAGAGCAAAAAGTTATATAAAGTTGTTACCTTATTTTGATCTAATCTACATAATCCCAAACTTTGGACCATATCTTTTGGGACACCCTGTATACAGAAATTAAGATACACAACGATAAAAGTTCTACAGTTGCAGCTAATTTAGTTACATACAAAGACATGTGATACTAAATTGTAAATATTATAACAAAACTTCTTAAAAACAATCTTTTATTTAAAAAAAGCAAAATAGCTATTACACATATTTTATTAAAACGATATCTCTGCAATATTTTTTTAATCTACATAGTGGATTTCCTGAGCTTTGCAGCATATGGAAAACTTTTAAATTATTGATTTCTCAAAAGCCATTTTTCCTGGCTTCTATTTAGATTAAGAGATACAAGCCTTGCAATCAATTTTTTATTATTATTTTTGATACAGAGCAGTTAAAAATAAATACAATTCTCCTTTTAACATATTTAAGGTAATTTTGTATGATGCATGGATATTAAAACAGTACAAAAATTAATCAAGATCTTTTTTTCATTACTTTAGTCCCACTTTCTTAGTGACTGTACTTTATACGTAAACTACTAAAAAAATAAACCTTATAAACCAATCCATCTTTTGTTTCTGTTTGTATTACCATATTGAAACTAAAATTATATCTATAATGTGACAATGGGAAGGAAAAGGCCTTTTATTGGTGGTATTTTAAATATTACGCCGACTAACACTGAATTGCGATTCAGCAACATTATTTTATTAGCTTTTTTTGAAAATTTTTAAAACAGAGTAACCATAAACAGCTTAAGAATATTAAGTGTATCAAAGTTACGTGGCTTATACAGCTTTAATAAATAATCAAATTAAGGCTTTTTAGCCGAGTTATTTCGTTTGAAGGTAGATAATAGTGTAAAATTATATTCATATTTTTTAGTCGTATTTCTAATCACTCTTATTGTATTTACAAAAAATATTTTGCAACATTTATTTACGCAAATAAATATTAAATCAATATATTTAGAACGAACACTTTCACAAATCACTTAATATTTTTTATAATTTTGATTTACTTAAAGGAACATATCATGCAGTTAATAAATACTTTCTCCTGCATTATAATAAGTATAAGCAGATCAGAATATATTTTTAAATTAACCCCTTTTATGCGTGTCTCAGCAGAACAAAATGTTGGGAAGTAAAGAAGTTAGTATCATCAAACTCTTACAAAGTCAGATTATTTTGCTCAGCTAAGTCCGGTTTGCCAGAGACGGGTATGAACGAGCTCAAAATTAAACTATTAGATCCTGAAATCTATTTTTTTATTTTTATTTAAATATTTTTTTATTTTTGTTTTAAAATAATATTTCTTTGATCGACTAGAATGCACGAGAACATCTATCAACTTTAATTTTTCTTTAATATAAGTTGCAATAAAGGATTTTATATATAAAAAAACTGGTGGGGACATTTTTAATATTTAAAAATTTAAAAGAAGAATATACACTCATGGAAAAAATACATACCCAATTATCTTTAAATTTGCCATATTATCAAACGAGGTGAGTAAAATGTAAAGTGCTAAAAAAGGACAATCTGATATTTGTGTATCATAACAACATTTTTTGTGTTACTGTTTAATCCTACACATTGTGCAAAGTTTTTAAAAAAATATACCAGTAATAAATTAAATGGCCGTTTTTGATTTAAAAATGGACCGGAAATGTTGTAATGATAAATAACTGTGAGATTGTCCTTTTTTAACACTTTACATTTTACTCACCTCGTTTGATGATTTTTAAGTGGTAATATAAATATTTTTTGTACAGACAATTAGCAATGCGTTTTATGGCAAATTTCAAAATTATTCGATATTTTTGTCCATAAGTATATATACTTAAAAGCTAAAATTAGTCGGTTTTTGTGAAGTATAGCTACCGAACAATAAAAACCTCAAGATAAAAAACAAACTTATGGTTTTATGTTCCTTTATTAATTAATATGTGAATTAAAGATTAAACGTCACATATTTAAAAATTGCCTTGTTACAATGCTTTTTAAATTTTGATTAAAATTTATTAACAAATGCATTACACGATATTGGCATAAAACAAATAATATACTGTATTAGCCTTAACTCAATATATAATTTATATTGTTTATGTTTAAGGTTTTCGTTTTAATGAGTCCTTGTAATGTTTTAATTATAGGGTTTTATCTTGCATAGGTACGTTTCAAAGAAAATCAAAATGTTAACTGATAAGTTTTTAATAATTGTGCAATGAAGAGTATTAGTTTAGTACATAATTGTAATTTTTGTCCTTATCGCTTTATTATATTATTGTAATATTGTTTTAATATATTTTTGAATTATGTAAATATATAAATATGAAAATAAAATTTATTTACAATAAAACATATTACAGATGTATTATACTGTTTTATTTATGGTCCTATTTTCTAAGAAATTTTTAATTTCTGTCTAAACCAAAAATACAATTCCTAAAAATATTTATTTTTTCTTTTTTGTAGCTGCACTAGAAGGCCTTTATAAAGTCGAGATACTTGAAAACATGGATGTCGGTTATTAAGAAGTTTAATCATTTTTTTATTTTGTCAAAGTATTTCACGTACCTCATTAAAAATAAACTAACTGTATTTAACGGTACTTCATACGAATCATGGTACTGTTACTATGAACGTATGCAAAAAAACACTTTTTGTAAACTATTTTCACCATTACTTTTGGCTGATTGGATTTAAATGATTTTTCTGAAGTCCCCAGCACACTTATTCAGGTACCAACTGTGCTGGACGTTGCTAAATTCCACGCATTTAATAGATGGATGTGTTTTAACTTATTAAAGTTGTTAGTAGCCGCTGTGCTCTCCAAGCCAACTTGTTATTAGCAATATCTGATAAATAGTGTCTTTCTGTAATAAAGGCTCATTGTATTTTTTTAACTGTACTTATTTTACAAAAGGTTCTACCAAAGAAAGTAGAATAAAAGCGTTAGCTAGGTAACAAAAATACATTCCTACAAACTACAGAGGGAAGCCCTAATTCAAAAGGTTGGAGAATATGTTTCTTTTCCTTTACTTTAATGAGTTCACAGCTTTAACGATAAAAATAGTTTTTCTTAAATATATATATATATATATATATATATATATATATATATATATATATATATATATATATATATATATATATATATATATATATATATATATATATATATATATATATATATATATATATATATATATATATATATATATATATATATATATATATATATATATATATATATATATATATATATATATATATATATATAATATATATATATATATATATATATATATATATATATATATATATATATATATATATATATATATATATATATATATATATATTTTCCAGTGTGTCTACTTAAGTTGGAATCATATGGAAAACTTTTTTATTATTAAGTTAACGAAAAAAAGTTTTTTTTAAATCTGCATGGTCGAAAACTTAAATTGCAGCTATTAGATATAAGCTATTTTGCATGAAAATTTAGAGTTGGTAATTATTTACTAATAATTCCTTATTAATTATTCTGGCTTGGTACAATTTAACGTAATCTAGGATGCTCTGACTTGAAATATTTGACATTGTGTGTCAAAGTAAGTTCGTATTTATAAAATTACAGTAAAAATGGCAAATTTACTAAATCGTGAAAAAAGAAAATAGAAAAAAATAGAAAAATTATAAGTAAATAATCACCAATCCATAATTTGAATGCTTAATAGCTGTAATTGCACATTTGAATATAACTTTTAATTTAAAATAACTTTACTTTATAACATCCTTTTGTATTGTAAAAAATAAAGGTACTTTACTCTTAAGTAAAATTCATGTTTTTGACAAACCTCGTATACGGCTTAAAAAATTATATCGTATGGTTGCATTTTAAGTTTTGGACCATGCAGAATTTTTATTAAAAATAACTTTTTTCGTAAACTTAATACCTACAAAACTTTTGTCTATGGTTTCAACTTAAGTAAACACACTGATAATGTATATATACAGTTTGTCCACGGAAAAGGTGTTGAAGAAAAAAACTTTTTATTTTGATTTTATCTAAAAAATAAAATAAATAATATATATATATATATATATATAAATATATATATATATATCATATATATATATATATATATATATATATATATATATATATATATATATATATATATATATATATATATATATATATATATATATATATAATATATATATATATATATATATAATATATATATATATATATATATATATATATATATATATATATATATATATATTATATATATATATATATATATATATATATATATATATATATATATATATATTATATTTAATTATATATACCTAAAAATATTTATATTATATAAACCTTAACAATTTTTTTTTTAAATATATTTTTTTTCTTTTCTAACCTCTCCAATTTCCTTTAAATTTGACGTATATCAGTTATTGTGGATGGTCACTCTTTTAGCTTTAAATAAGTGAATGCTGTAGTTCCCCAAGTAGTTCCACTACTGGCACCAACCCTATTTTTCTTTACATTAACGATCTTCTTTGTTTCACGATCAAACCCGGTCATAGTTTTGCTGACGTTGGTACTCATAACGTTAATTTTTAGTTTTTTAGCTGAATTTCTTACCCCTGTTTTGTAAATAAGCACTATTCTGCCAAATTATGTAAGACAATGGGTATTTGACCTTGTGGGCGTCACTTTCGAGCGTAAACATTGGTATAAACACATTTTATCGATCGCTCGCATCCTTAAGCCCACGGTAAAACCACTGTGGAAACACTATTTTCGTGAAAACACTGAGTTTCACGATGTTTGCACAGTGAAGTTGTTCCATAAACACACTGTGTTTTCCCAGTGGTTTTTCGCTGAACCCACGGCCCTTACACCACGATGAATACACACTAAGTGTCAATCGTGATTACACAATGAATCCACGGTTTTTAGCCTTTAAATTCACGATGGATACAAAAAAAAACAATAAATTAGAATTTTAATTTATTGTTATACACTATGGAAACACTGTGGCAAAGGGGACATACCATGTATCCACAGTGTTTTCATTTTAAATACACTGTGGGCCCAAGAATGCGATGACTAGCTACAGCAGCTTCAAAGAAGCTCGGGATCTTTTTCGAACTAGAAAGTATTTCACTTCTGTCAATCTGTTTACTGAGTATGACCATACTCTTGCAAGAAAGCTTCCTAATCTATCTAAATCAGTTGTGCAAATATTAAATCTCCAGAAGGGTTATTTGGATTCTTAAAAGTCAAGCAAGATAAGTCATGATATAAAAGAAAAAAAAAACACGAAAAAACTTATTTCGACGAAAAAGTTAAAAATTTTAAAAAATGAAGGAAAAGGGGCCAATGGAATTTTTTAATTTATCTAAAGGCAAAAAGGGATCTGTAAATAAAGCAAATACTTAAACATCATCATCAGTCAAGAAAGGTAATAAATAATTTGTTTCCTTTTTCAGATACTAGTCATTTCACTTTAAAAACGATAAATACAGAATTTTGATGTAGAAGTAATTTACAATAAATAACGAACCAAATATAGTGCAAAAAAGTCAAATTTAATATAAACAGTTCATTAACCCTTAAGATACTACAACAAATTTACAAAAGTTTTAAATAGTCCACAATAATATACTTCTGAACTCATTTCGATATTGCAAAAAATAATGACAGAAGATTAAAATACCTTATACCTTTTAAAAAAAAGTTGCAGCAAAAAATATATAGTATTTCTAATGTTAGAAGTATTCAAATAAAAATTTTGTATCTAAAAATACAAATACTACAGGCCTGGTTACTGTTATGACCCACTATTACAGACCATACTATAAATTTTCTTAATTACTTACTGCTTACTGCCATAATTATTTCCTTTATATTCAACATTGCTTTAAAAAATAATAAACCAGTTTTTAGTGTGTAAGTTACGGTTAAAATATTTACTAAAAATTTACTGCTCTCCATAAAATAAATCATTAACAACAGCTGTAGTGCCCTATTCTGAAATTTAAGAAAGGGTATTAAAATTAAAGTGGGTAACATGCATATTTAGCAGTATAGACTCCTTACACTTACATAAAAAAAATAATTAGCAAGAAAGTTTACTACCTTAATTTGTTGATATTTTATAACCTATAAAACAATAAATAGTATTTAAATTCCATACAAATAAATATTAGAACTCTGCTTAGAGTGCAAATAGAGCCTATTATTGGTTAAAAAACTTGAATAATGCCAACTTATAACAACTGCCACCACCACTTTCTGTTTAATCTTCGACCAGTAAGCACGTGCATTAACAGCTACAGAAAAACTTTTTCAGGAAACAGCCGAGGTCAAAATGAAACAAAGCATGTTTAACCCTTGGGGATCAAGAAAAAAATCACCCCGCCATTTAGAATAACGTAAAGGTGTAGTTTCAGTTTTCTATATCCACCGAATGTAGGGTGTATTAGTGTATTCATAAGAAGAAAAACGTTTTTACAAATCCTATCTTACTTATTAAGTCGACTGTATCTCTCTCGTGCTAAACTCGAAATTGAAAGGATCAAAAATTTCAGTGTCGAATTGCCAAACACATAAGAGATTATGTGCTGTCGTCAGAGTAGTGTACGTTTTGCGTTGAATTTACCCTTTTATTTACAAAAAACGAAAAAAATTGTTTTTTACAATGATATTATTTTGTCATTACAAAAAAAAACAAAAGGATTTTTCTACAACAAGAAACCTGACAAACCGACAAATTATATTGATACAACTCAAGAAGGAAGTTTTAATGTACTCGTAGTTTTCATACCCACAGTACATTATATATATATATATATATATATATATATATATATATATATATATATATATATATATATATATATATATATATATATATATATATATATATATATATATATATATATATATATATATATATATATATATATAATATATATATATATATATATATATATATTATATATATATATAATATATATATATATATATATATATATATATAAATAAAAATTTATAAATTATTTATTTTAAAAATAATAAAATAATTTAATAATTTTTAAATATAAAATTAATATTATTTAAAAAAAATATTAATAAAAATAATACATTAATTATAAATTATTTATATTTTAATACATAATAATATTATAAAATTTTAATAAATATACAAATTTATAAAATATTTAAAATTAATAATAGCTAATAATAAATATTATAATTAATATAATATTTTTTAAAAATATATAATATTTATTATTTGTATAATTTAATAATAATATTAATAGAATATTATATTAATTATAATAATAATACATAATATTATATAATTTTTTATATAATATATTTAATTTATATAATAATATAAATAATATATATAATATATTATATTTATTATTAATTATATTTCTTTATAATTTGTAAAAAATATAATATTATAGGTTATTATAATATTATTTTTATAATTTAAATAATTTATTTAATATATTTAAAAAAATAAAATTATATAATTATTTTATATAAATAAAAAATTTATATAAAAATAATTTAAATAATATTTATATATATATTTATAAAATATTAATATATATATATATATATATATATATATATATATATATAATATATATAATATATATATATATATATATATATATTATATATATATATATATATATATATTTATATATATTATATATATATATATATATATATATATATATATATATATATATATATATATATATATATATATATATATATATATATATATATATATATATATATATATATATATATATTCTGATTAGTTCCTAGTGAGTTCTGGTTAGGTTGTCCTTGTTAAATTGTAAATTTACTTTTTTATAAATGCGCCCTCAAACAAAATGAAAAAAGTCTTATATCCTAATTTTTCCATTTTTTACAGCCTAAAATAGGCTGGATCCCATTTCTAGATAATTACCTTATCTAAAAATGTATTGTTTTTATTTGTTAGGTATTTGTGTTCCCATTATTATTTAATCCATATTGCTTTGAAGCTAAATTTAAATATTTTTTGTGATCCGACAACTTCGCAAAATCTGGCCTTTTACCTAACCTAAAAACATAGTTTTTTCGAATTTAAATTTTATTTTTATTTTCAAAAATGCTTTTTTTCGGATTTTGTCTCTTTGAAATTGAGTAAACCAAATGTGCTCTTTTCATATGTAATTTTTTTTTTTTTTTCAAATCGATGGACGTTAAACGACAACGGACCTGTAAATTATGTTACAATTCTATAATAGAAGGCTTAGACATATTTTTTTATTGGCCAAAAATAACCCTTTGCACTAAATAACACTTCTGGCATATTTTTTACAGGGAATTGTATAACAGAGTTGCAGAGATTTATAATTAAAATATAAAACTTTCACGCAAAAACAATATCAACGCACAACACGCTTACCACACATATTCACAATGCCTGGTCGATACGCCGAACCCAAGTTCCAATATTACATCTCGGACAAGAGCGAAGTGAATAGAATGCTAAACGGAGCTAGTTCGGATAATAAAACACATTATTGGATAAGTGTCATTTCCAGTGCCGGATTAACCCAAAATAGAGGGAATAGAACTCGCTTCTCCTATGCGCGAAAGGGAAGATTATCGAGGCCGCCATTTTGCAGTTCAAATGTCAATCAGAGAGCGGGAAAATCAAGTAAATTAAAGTTTATAAAGGTATTTTCATGAAAAAAAATACGAAATATTTCAAATAGTAAATTTGCGAATCGTTAATTAGCTATAATTTTAAAATTGTTACAATTTGGAATAGTTTATAAAGGTAATTTATTAATGCTTATCAAATATACTTATGGCAAACACAAAACATACTTCTGATATTTAAAATATAAGATGGAAAAAAGCTATTATGAAAATACTTTTATATTTTATTTCTAGTAAGATTTACTTTGCTTTAAGAATGACATTAATGTGATTATTTTGTGATTAATATTTTGGGTGTTTTAAATCCAGATGAGTAGCGTAACTTTTTGTATCGCATTTAAAAAAATTGATTACCAAATTTATAAAATTATAATTCACAGTTTTTAAACAATAAATACCACTTTGTTGTGCAATACACATTTTTGATTTACTAACCCTAGCATCCTTGAGTCTACGGTAAAAGCAATGTGAAACTACACAGGATCCACTATGTTTTCACAGTAAAGCTGTGGGCCCAAGGATGCGAGGAAATGCTATTATATTAAAAAATATTTGATAAGAAATGGTATTGTACCTGGAAATTTTCTGGCTTTATTTATTTTGATGCAGTTTATATAAGGGGTGTTAGAAAAGGCACGTCCAATATTCAGGAGGTGATTCCTTATTAAAAGATAACGATATGAAAAAAAGATTTTTATAAATATGGGTCCGAAAATGGCCCTTATTAAAATAGTAACACTGGCAAAGTTTAACACCCCGAGTCTTAGATACTATGCATTTTCGGACCCACATAGATACTTTTTTAAATGTTTTTAAATGAAAAATCACCTCCTGAAATTTTGCAGTGCATCTTCGAACACACTGTGTATGTAATAAATAAAACACCTAATAAACTTGTTTATATTTACTACTTAAATAAATTCAAAGTAATACATACAAATCAGACGAATGCTAGATACAAAAATACAAGGGTTTTATTCTTTTTATTCTATAAAAAAATCAAGTTTAACAGCAAACTGACTACAAAGCTAAAGATGCTGGCTAAAAATCTACTAATATTTTTATTAGTTAGTTTAATGTAAAATTTATTCCTAAATAACATAAATGACTGATGTTTAGTGAAAGTAGTCTACATAAATTCTTCCACATGACTATTTTAACATGTTTTTCATATCCCCATCAGAGAAGAGTTTCTGGAAATAGAAATAAAATTGATTATCTCATTTTGCACCACCCAACATATACTACTCTTTTTAGAAACTAGACAAATTTAGATGTCTAAAAATTAAATACAAACTAAGTAATTTAATCATAAATTAAAATTTACTAATTTATAAAATTAAAATAATTAAATAAAAATTATACTTAATTCTAAAACCATAGTTTATTTTTAAAGAGTGTAGTTTCAGTAGTCTTTTTTTTCGTTAACCTCTTCTATGGTTTTGGTTTTAAATATTTTCTTTCTCGAGCATAAACATAATCAGATTTGTCGAAGAGCTGAGAACGAAGTTTTTGACCAAGTCCAGTCACCCACTATATCCAGTTTATTAACAAAACTGTCTGTTAGGGGAACCTACAAAAATATTCATTATCAACTTATTATAGGCCATGATAGCACAAATTTTCAAAATTGTCCTGTGCGGCAATGAAAGTTTTACAAACAAATAAGACAATAAGCGGCAGTCCCCATTTTTCTATATTTTATAATAAGAGTCTATGAAAAAATACGAAAACTGAAGCCTTTTACACTCCCATTTTGTTACATGTATTTTATACGATTTTTATTCCAAGTGTCTTTAGTAAGGTTACGTTAACTTCAAGGAGTTCACATTTTTTAATTAAAATCATTTTTCGATCTTGCCCAAAATGATATAGGTCCTGGGTTTTTAAAACTAAAGATCGAATTAGAAAATGATACTTACTCATGAAACATAATTCCTGATGGTTTATCCGCCTTTCGGATATAGGTAGTTTCTCTATAGTAGCATTCTATAACGAAACATGGCATGGCATAGTTTTTAAATAGAAATCACAATAAACGCTCTAAATTGGCTCTAAAAATGGCGGCACCCATGATGTTCCCAAAAAATGGATGCGCACTCGTCTAAGAGCATTTTACTCTCCTACCATATATCTGGATTAACCACGTAGTAAGAGTATCAATTGATATGAGCCACGCGAAAAATAGTCCTTTTGTATCCGAACCCACCCACCTCCGTCTGAGAGTAATTTTTGTGAAAGGTAAGACGTGCTCTACTAAATTTACTTAATGTCACAAAAACATGAAACGTTACACCTTTTCCGACCAAGAAAATCCACGTCAGATAATTGATAACCGATCATTTTGTTGGCGAAAAGGATTTTCAACGCAAAAGACCTACAAAAAGTCGCTCGCCTAAATGTATAGAATTTGAATCGGCGCGATAATCGACTCTTCAAAAAGTCTGGACTTACTTGACACTCATCAAATTTTGGCGACATACCGCGTTGAACATTGTTAGGACAGTTAACATACCCGTTTATTTTCGCGAGAAGCGGTAACGTAGGGGAAGGTGTTCTGACGTCAGTATCTGCGTCATTACTTTGTACCCAGTATCTACCGCTATCGCCACTAGTCAGGAGGAGCGTTAATAATGGTTATGTCAAATTTAAAATAATGGAGGATTCGCGGCTTTTCTATTGTTTTGGTTCTGTGATGTTTTTTTTGCTATGATTTAAGAACTATTTGGATTGCAGATTTTTTGGTTTACTAGTTTATTTCCAAATAGATGAATTAATACAATTATATTTAAATCATAAAGGAAAAATTTACTTGTTATAGTTGACTTGGAAACAGCTAATATCTTTTAAATGAAAAATTTGGTTTATATATTATCTTTTCGACTTATTTCTTAACTCTCCAAAGACCTTACATTTAAATTTAAACTTAAAAGTGTATTAAACCATTAGTAGTAAGTTGACATACGTAAACCGTTTCGTTTTTGCGAGGATAGGCGGGTTAAACACGGTTAGAATGGTGGGGGAAAGAACTGCTATCAACCAGTAGTTAAAAACGGTAAGTCGCGAAAATATCCGTACTGTGTGTATGCGTAGCAGAATTGAAATAGCTCGATTCAAAAGGTTAAAACTTGGAGCATATACCTACTATAGGCGGCCTTATCGCTTAGCATGTGCAAGCAAGTTTGCGACAGAGAAGGAAAAATTACAGTATAACCGTTCTCTCTCGCTCCAACGTGCTAATTGGTTTCTCTCGCTCTGCATGTTGGTTGAGCATCCCCGTCGACAGCATGGTAGAGCAAGAGGAAAAGTTTTTACTGTGATTCTTTTTTCTCTCCCGCCCATTTGTTTGCTCTTTGGAGCGGCAAGACTGCCTTTAGTAGGTATATATTCTAAGGGTGAGATTGTCTATTTATTTATAAATGTTTAGATTATTTTTATTATATATTAGTAATTTGTATTTTTTTAAAGTTTTTTTTATTTTTCTAGAAGACAAGTATATGTAAGTTATGAAAGTTACGAATAAAAGTATATATCTTAATAATTTAAGAGACATTTTCTTAAATTAAATTTCTTATAACCATTTTGTATTATTTCTAAATTTGCCTACATAAAATATAAAAAAACTTTGTTACAATTTAAAAATAAATAAGAAAACAGATAAATAAACACAAAATTTATACATAATTTAAAGTACATTACTAAAAATTAACATTGGGAATTTCTAAAAATACAATATACTGTCTGTTTTTATATAAAAATACAAAAAGTGTAAAATAGTGTAAACTATTTCTGAATAACAAACAGACATATAGTCCTTGAAAAATGTACTTAAAAAAAGATACAAATTAATTGTGTAGTATCGTCAGTTTAAATTGTTAGTTTCTTATCAAAATTAATTTAAATTGCCACCGCAATCTTATCTCTGACATTTTTAACTTGTTAGCGTCCAACAGGGTCTGTAGTAGTCTACTGTACTATTAAGCACCAATAAAATTGTAACTTCAAAAGAATTTGCTACGGGCCTCGTGCTTACGCAATCCGGCACTGGTCATTTCCATTTGTTTAAAAAGTAAAACACTGGAATCTGCACATTTTCGCTCGAAAAAAATATATGAACGAAAAAATATATGAACGAGAAATGTATTGCATTGGTTTAAAAGTTAGTTAATATGAAGAACAAGAAAAATGTCTTTCAATTACACTAAAATCTTGGACTTCCATTAACCTTATTTGTTGACTGATACACAACCTTTCGGTTAGTGAGGTAGCTTCAACCATTTTCAAGTGATAAATAAAAGAGTATTATTAAAAAATACCACTTTATGTACTATCTGTTGTTCACCGAAGCTTGACCAACTTTTCACGGTTCAGCAACGGCTGGTAGATACTCGTATTAGGAATGTTAAAACTAGGTTTGCTAAATACATTTTAGTTGTCAGAACAGCAAATAAGTGTAATATTAAAACATCATTTAACTCCCAAACCAATTTAAAAAGTATTCTTACTAAGACGAGACCAGAAACAATGTCTTAAATAATGACTGTATCTACCAAATTTCCTGTAAATGTTGCGAGGTATACATCGGGGAAATAAAAGAACCCTCGAAATTAGAGTTAAAAAAAAACACAAAAAGCCTACGGAACGAGGTACAACTTCGAAATCAGGGATTGCCGAACAGGCATGTTCAAACACGGTGGTCGGAAGCAAAATCATTCATAAACAAACCCATTAAAAGAAAAGAAAATTTAAAGAAGCTGCAAAATTGCAACCAACCAAAATGTATTTAGCAAACCTAGTGTTGACATTCCAAATATCTGGCAGCCATACTGAACCGTGAGAAATCGGTTATGCTTCGGTGATCAACGGATAGTATATAAGGTCGTAGCTTTTAAGAATATTTGGAAACAGTTGAAGATACATCACTAACCGAAACGTTGTGTATCAATCAACAAATAAAGACAATGGAAGTCCAAGAATTTAGTGTTTGAGAAACCATAACATAGTCTAACACTTTCAAAGAAAGAAAATATGCATTGCAAGTCGAGGTTATTTACCCGGTGTTTTTCTCATACAATAATTAACAAATTGTAGTGTTTTAAGCTGTTTTCTGTGACTTTTTTTGTGCTTATTATAATGATTGTGACGGTGTAATTACCTTTAACATTTATTATGTTGCACATTTAATTGATATTAGCAAAAGCAAAAGAAGAAATTTGACGTGTTTTTAGATCAAAATACAAATTTTTTAGCCACGTTAGCATCAAATTAAAAGAGAAAACTTTCGGAAACTATTAAAAAAGAAGAAGCGCTGCAGACAACCATCTCTGAACAAGGTACGAATTCAATGATTGCACAGCATTCTAAGGTCTTTCGTAAATTTCTTAGTAAAAGCTCTTTTTTTACCTTTTTAAATTTACTCTATTCAAAAAAAATTTTAAATTAGATAAAGTAACTTTTGGCGAACCCTCTAGAAATAATGGCCTCTGTTAAGTGGTTTTGAGGTCCTTCCCTAATAAGTACGTTTTTCATGTTCTCCTTGTTCTTTTATGCCAATAAAAATAGCACATTGTCGGCTAACTTTTTTTTTAAATTTAAAATTAATTTTCTGTTAAATTAGCCGCATTCGATATTGAGAATTGTAGGTTAATTTTCCTTTTCAATCATTAACATTTTCGGGTTTACCTATCAGCCGCAAAGCGGGGTAAATACATACTCAAAAAAAGGTTGTAGACTTATCTCGCCAAGACTGTCTTTAGTAGATATATTCAAAGGTTGAAATTTTAAAAAAAAATATTTTATTAATATTAATAATTTTTTGCAGTCTGTCATATTTTTTTTAAGTCACTGGGGGTGGGGCATGATAAAGAAATGAGGGTAAAGGTAATTAGTTTTTCTTTAATTTGCCCATATATTCCATTTTTACAAAAAAAAGTTAGTAACTGTATAATGTGCGTCTAAAATGACCCTTTTTCAATATCTTATTTGAAAAAAAATTTTTTTTTGAACCGCAAAAAAAGCGTCCCCTTTTTTAATAAAAAAAAAACACTAATTATAGAATCAAGAAAAGTATTTTAAAACTGACAATTTAAACAAGAGCCCAAATTTTTTTTGGTATAACACCTGGAGAGAATAAGTTTAAAAATTAAAAAAATTTTTAAATTTTAAATGTCTCAGAAGATGTTTTGATTTTACCAGTTTTGTGTCCCCCAAATGTTGATTAACTTTTTTTTGGGAAATATAGACCGAAAAAAACTATTCTTAAGTACAGATTGAAAAAACCATGTTATTTTTATGTGATTAGCATTCCCAGTGGTGTAAAAGGTGGTAAACCTTAAATCGTAAGAGGGTATATATTTGAAAAAAACATATTAAAAAAATTTATAATAAAAACTACGTCTAATCAGCTTTTTTTTGAGTCTAAACATTAAAAAAAAACTTTTTTTGAAATAATAAAATAAATGCCCCAAAGTAAATAATCTTGATTCTGATTCATTGCGAGACTCTAAAAATACGTTAATATTTTTTTAAAAAGGGTCGAATAAAAAAAATTTTATTAATCCTAATTTGTTTAACTAAACTGATTCAATTTTCAAAGGAGTTAACAAGTATATCTTTTTAGATATTAGTAACTTTTTTTAAAAGGTTATTCGTGCTAGTAGCACACTAAGTATTACTGTGCATTTTTTTGGGGTGACTTTTAAACATCCCCTACAGGGGGGCACAAATTTTTAGCTTCATAATTTTGGACCCCAAAGTGGGGGAGATTGATCAACCGGGGTGAGATTGATCAGCTGGGGTAAATTGATCATTTGTCATTTACCAAATGCAGATACAACCGGCAATAATGTAAAAAAATTCTGCACGGGGCCACAATTATTTCTTTGGCTTTCTAAGGTTAGTTCCGGTTTTACTTTAATTAACATCGGAAGGAAGATCTGTTGCTTTAAAAATTTCCCCCAATTTTTCCGATTTTTAAAGTTCGGGTACTTTTTTTGGTAAGAAAAAACAGAGGGGAAGTTCTTCATTTTTAGTGTGGTAAATTGTTTTTATGGTTTAGATAGTAATTTTAAGTATTTAGTATTTTAACTAACGGCAGTATTTTAAAGATGGCGGATAATATTAATTGACATTGATCAGGGGGTCAATCTAACCCCACCATAATTGTTCCCCAAATTAATTTGTAATATGTTTTACAGACTTAGAAATATCAGCCAAAAGGTAAAAACGTACAAAAAAAATTGGAGTAGAACGTATGGCAATTTTTTAAGAAGAACAAATTAATCAGGCATTGAACGATGTGCTTAAGAATGGATTGTCGCTAAGAAATATGGCAATTTTAACGAAGAACAAGTTAATCAGGCATTGAACGATGTGTTTGAGAATGGATTGTCGCAAAAAAACCCCAAAAAAAATAGATTGGGGCCACGGAACGTTAAAAACAAGGCACAGGATTCCGGTAAAAAATTACAAAATTTAAAAAACCGAGAAGAAGTATCTCCCGAGCTGATTAAAAAATACTTTAACAATTTAAAAAAAAAAGAAAACGTTCCCTCGAAAATATTTTTAATTATACGAGTCCCCAAGTCTCAGATGACCCTGGGAAAAAAATTTGCATTTACCGAAAGGACCAAAACCCGAAAAGTATGAACCATTCAAAATCTGCTACTTCGTTCATGGTTTGTGGATCCGCCTCATGTACACTTCTGCTACCTTACATTATATATAAGGGGAAAAATTTTTGGGATACTTGGACAGAAAAGGTCCCAAGGGCGCCCATTCTGCAACCATGTTGTTCCCGATATAACGAAAACCCATGGGGGGATTGATATGTCAACTTTTAATGATTGGTTTTCACTTGTTTCTTACCAAAAACTAGATGACTTGGGGGAAAAAGCTGTTAATGGGGACAATCTAGCATCGCATTTTAATCCAGATGTTTTGGGCGTGTGAAAAAATTTATAATATTTACATGCTTGCCATGTAACTCCACCAATATTTTTTAAAAAACAAAAAATTTTAAATGTGGAAAAGCAAAATTCCCCAAAAACCCTAGCATCCAAAAAATGAATTTCCAAAGCTGTTGAAGCAAACACTTGAGAAATGGATAAAGAAACCAGACGAAGAGAAAAGTGCTAGAAAAAAAAATTTAATTTCTGGTTTTAAAGCATGTGGCATTGCACCATTTAACCCAATCGAGTTTTGATAAGCTGCCCAAATTTAGAAGACGAAAAATTAGAGATCTCTTACAGATTTTTGAAAAAATTGAGGTACCCCCTCTGAAAAATCTCGACAAAGAAAATTGCGTGAACCCCGGGCAAAGCGTTTCACCCCCAAAAACCCTCCCCGGGGCCCTGAGATGATGCAAATGAAAATCTTGAATAAGATGACAGGCAATGATGATTAGCTTTGCCAAACGGTGGCTAAAAGTACAAACTCGTGTGGACAAAAAAAGGATGGGTCAGAAACCGGTTATATTTGGATTTTGGGGTTGCATTTTGCAGCATCTAAATGTGCATTGCAAGGATTTTTGTTAATTTTCTGGTAATGTTTGGATGATTTTCTATGGTTTAGAGCCAGACTCTCGAAATTATCACCCGAATGCGCTGGAGAAATAAACACTTGAACGAGCTCGAGCCAATAAATTATAGTAAGCAAGATGTTTGGCTCTTAAACATCGCTTTAGATAGACTTGAGCGATTACGAATTATTGGTTACCAAAAGCCAGGAATTTGGCTTTTTTCTTGCGGTCTCGATTTAGTGTTGCTATTGCTAAGTATGCGTAATGGTCGGGCAGTGGTATAGTGGCACCGTAGTGACAGACAGACTGTAGGAGTAACGATATGGAGTAAAATTTCATTTTCTTCCTAACTTCCTTACATTGGGGATTTGTAAGTCGTGTAAGAGGTTGTAGCGACCAAGTTGTTTAAGTGGCGTTAATCTAATTTTTTGTTGTTTATTATTCACTCGCTGATGCTAAATCATCTCGGCAAGTAACACAGTTGAATAGCACTTTCAAATGATAAAACTGTATTATCAAAATGAGTGCGCCCATTTTACGGCAGACGCAGTAGCCCTTCAAAGTCGACTTCCCAACGTTTGGTGCCTAAATTCAAGACAACAGTAGATAAAATTAACCAACACTTGCCAATTCAAAAAACAACTTTGTCTAATTTTAGATCTCAGTACCTTGAGAGGCCGAGATTTTTTAATAAGAACTTGGCCCTTATTCTATATAAGCGTTTTTGGTACAATTTTCTTTATAACTTATAACTTTATACTTGTCCCTTTGGTCCTTTTATGAAATGGACACAAAAGAGCCACGTGATCACAATTAATTCGTAGGAACGTTCATCCCTCATTATACTACCAAAATACTCTACTATGCGAAATTTCCTATTACCAAAAATACTTTGGCTAAATTCGTCACCAGTTCTTGGACTAATCCTTTTATAAAAAAATCTTAAATTATTCAATAAATATCATAGATTGCATCTCAAGTTTTTGCCAAGTATATAAAGATAAACGATATCTTTTCGTGGCCACTCGACAAAATCTTTTATTTTCTTTTTGTCGATTAGAAAGCTTAGTTGTCAATTGACTGGAGTTTATACGTTCTTTTATGAAATTTCCACCGCGTAATAAGTTCTTTGACATTTTAGGTCTTTTTAAATTGTCTGGTGTTATGGACAATCAATGACCTTAACAGCGGCGTGCGGTTCATGGAAGCAAGAAAAGCATTGCTTCCCCTAGAATCAGTTTAAAAAAATAGTCATATTGGTTTATTTGTTCCTTAATGAACTACAATGTCCTACATATAAAGGACAAGCCTCTATAAAATAATAGGCCTTTACGCGTAAGCAGCACTTCAAGTTAAATACTGCTTGAGAATCAGGAAAAGACAGTAACACAATACTCTATCTTTGTCATACAAATAACATCGCTGCATCGCTATCGCGATCCAATCCGAGTTTCAGATAAGCAAGATATCCAAATGCATCTCTGTTTATGTCATGGAGACTAGAGATAAGAAGAATCTTTCTTATATTTTTTTTAAAAAAAGTGCCCCCAAAATAGAAAAATAGGGGGTATGCTGAGAATTTGACCGCGTAAAACCCCGCTCCAAGAAATTAAGTCACCATTCCTAAATTTTCAAATATATATATATATATATATATATATATATATATATATATATATTTTAATTTTAAAATAAATTGCAGGGTGGCCGTCCATATTTTGACCATTTTGACCGCAATAACTTTTGAACAAAAAAAAAGATATCAAGATGCGGTTTTCGAAATATATTTAATTTTTTTTAAAGTTTATTTTTGTATTTTTACCATTTTATGTGACATTCCATTAGCTCAAAAACAAAAGGGCCGTTTTTTCCGATATAGGACAACTTTGTTATTTTAAAGGAACACCCTGTATTTGTTTCAATATTTTTTAAAAATTTAATCTTTTTCCCCCTTTTAAAAAAAAGTAACACAAGCTATGGTTATTTAAAAAAAAACGCATTTATTGACCTCCAAAGAATTGACTGATGTCGAATAGGATTTTTTTTAAAAGGATTTTTGAAAAGTCGCCTTTGGGAAAAAAAGTTATCTCGTTTCCATAACAGCAACAAAACCTCATTGTCAGCCATTGTTGTCATTTTTTTACAAGTTATTTTAATTAGGAAGCGCAAAATGTTCTCGTTAAGCGAAAAAGGAAAATGTGTTATTTGTTTGCCGAAACCAAATCAGTAAAAAAAACCCAGCGAAGATTTAGAAACATGTTTAATAAAGTCCACCCACAAAAAATTCAATTAAAACTTGGTACAGAAAATTCTGGAGTACAGGATCTTTAGCCCGTAAAAAGAAATTAGAAACAATGAGAATTTGCTAAATAAAAAGTTACAAATTTTGGAGATAAATTTAGGAAGATCCAACATTGTCAACAAGAAAAATCTCAAGTTCAGTCCAAAATTCCTAAAACTACAGTATTAGAAATCATGAAAAAGAACTTAAATTAAAGCATACAAAAATTTAAATGTTACAAGAAATAAAGAAACTGATTTTCCAAAAGGGGGGGAATTTGCCAGAGAATTCAAAAATTTTGTAAGGAACAATATACATTTTTTGGATAGACTAATAATGTCAGACGAAAGCCACATTTTTACCTCAATGGAAAAGTAAATAAGCATAACTGCAGGTTTTGGGCAACAGAAAATCCTTTAAAATATAACGAACACGTTAGGGGATTCGCCAAAAGTCACAGTCTGGTGTGGTATGTCAAAGCAAAAATTAGGGCCTTTTTTTTCATGAACCAACTGTAACCTCTTGGACTTACGTTGATATGTTGGAAATATTTTTTTACCCTCCAATTGCAAGAAAAAATCTATTGAATTTCGTCTATTTTCAACAAGATGGGGCTACACCACATTATGCTAACATTACTAAAAGGATTTCACTGACCCAACTGCTTTTGAAACCGGTGGATTGGAAAGGCCCTATTTCCTGGCCACCTCGTTCCCCAGTTACCTTTCAGATTTTTTCTGTGGGGATATTGAAAGGAGAAATTTATAGTCTACTTCCCCAAAATTAGAACAATTAGAAATTAATATCCGAAACATAATAGAAAATATTCCTGAAGAATTTTTTATTCAATAGTTTTAATAAGTTTTTTTCGAATTTAAATAAGTGCATCAAGTTCGGCGGAAGGCATTTTCACATTTACATAGTCTTTAAAATGTCCAATCTACCGGGTGGTTCGTCGCCTAGCGGAACATAGGAAATCACATGTAAATTTTAAGGGGGTTAATTATTGGCTCCCCTGTACATTTTACTGGAAAAATGTAAGATAACTTTTTGAAGAGACCAATCTGACAAACCCTAGTGCCAAGTTAAAAAAAAAATTAATAAGCGAATCTTGAATTACTCAATTAAATGTAATTGCAAAATTACCAAATTTTTGGTTTGGATAAAACCAAACAGACACCAGCCCGCCGAATAAAAGGAATGTTTTCTTTTTTTGTCTATCAATCTCACAACCATTACATTCAAAGTAAAAAACACGTTAACAAAATTTTTTTATCAAACCTTTTATTTGATGTAACAATTAAGTTTAACTAATAACAATTATTATTATCGATCATTAAAAAAATAAGTTTATCATACTAAAATTTAATTAAACCAATAGCAGTATCTGAAATATTTTCAATTTATTTTTTCATTAAGCCTATCTGGTCCATTTTAATCCATTAAAAGTATTGTCAGTAAATTCGAGTCCAAAGCCATCGCAATAAATAATTGTTAATGTTTAACTCAGAAGATCCAGAAAAAGAGACAACTGAACTTAATATTTTACTAGGTGTGGAGAAACAAAATTAAATAAAATACAATAATTTTTTTAAAAATAATAGAGAATTACATAAAAACAATAATTAATCAAATGTTCAAACAAGTCCCCATTAACAGCTACACAATATCCCAATCGATTATAAAATTAATTTCTAACGTTGCTAAGTTGAAATTGCGAAATTTTATTCCATTCTAACGAAATAGAGTTTTGTAGCTGGTTTAGATTCTCAAATTTTACACTTTTATGAATGACACTTTTTAAGTAACCCCACAGAAAGAGGTCATTCGGTGAAAGATCAGGTGACCTGGCTGGCCAAAGTATCCGGTACCGTGGACCAATAATATTAACTTACTGACGATACATTTAATAAATAAACTGAAAACATTCCAGATACTGCTCCAAAACTGTTTCCCGTATAATGCCACTTAATTATGGATAATTTTTCGTCTATTGAATAATTCATGTTTTTTTAAATACTGACTGTCACTGATTTATTGACACTTTCCCTCATGTCAGGGACAATATTCATTTTACTGGTGCCTGTTTGGTTTTACCTGAACCAAAATTTGTAGTTTTGCAATTACTTACATTTAATTGAATAATTCAAGATTCGCTTATTAAAATTTTTTGATACTTTGCACGAGGGCTTGTCAGATTGGTCTTTTCAAAAAGTTTTTTTACATTTTTTTCTATAAAATGAACAAGGGAGCCAACAATTAACCCCCTTAAAATTTACATGGGATTTCCTACGTTCCGCTCGGCGATGCAGCACCCGGTATAGCGTTCAGCATTTTGATTGCGATTATTTATTACCACCAAGTCTGTGCATGCCGTTTATGAAATTGTCCCAACACCATCACCGAGCTTTCACGAAATAAAGTGAAATTCATGATATTGCATTGTGCATAGCGTTCATTTTGCCTCTAAAAAACACGAACTCGTCTGTCGCAAGTATGAGGCAAAAGCGCGACTCATCTGTTCATATAACTCGTTCCCTGTCAGCTTCCTCTGTTCACGTAAGCTTAAGATAAAAAAAAGCTTAACTACCATATAAAACACTTGCATGCGATATTTCAATCCAGAAATTTTTTTGAGTGGCTATCAGGTTATAAAATGAGGAATAAACTGTTTTGGAGGCCTTGTTTGCTTTTCGTCAATAATAAACCATGTTTATTTATTTAAATAATTTACATAAGGTGATTAAACTACATCCCATGTTCTAAAGCTTCCTTGTAACGAGTTAGCGAAAAATGAGGAGAATAATTGAATTACATTATAAGTAGGGGAGTTTTTATAAACTGCTTTCTTTTCTTCAAATTTCAACGCACGCCACTGGACCTCAGTTCTATTTCGATAGTTCTTTAAATTGTATGAAATCCTAATGATGCGTAAAAAACTGAAAATATCTGAAATCTGGATCGGCAAAGAGGATCAAAAGTGACTTTTTAGGATACAAGTTTAAAGGGCTAGACGTGGAGGTCTAATCACCCTTAGGGTAGGTGGCAAAGAACCCGTAAACTTGAAATTGCCTGAGTGGGTATTTGCCACAAGTTTTAATTCAGCAGCAAATGTTACAGCTCGAAAAATTGTTCTAATAAAATAAGATTTTTGCAACCCTTACCTAAAGTCGGAATTATACCCCCAGAGTCTATTAATCTAAAGGGGTTATGACATCGTCGAGAATTGGGATAGCAATTATGTTGCTTATGTTGGCGGCCCTGTCAGGTAACTCTAAAAGTTACTAGCATTCTCAGCTGTGGACAGAGTCGTGCCACAAGTCGAAGTTTTTATATGGGGTTATTTTTACAGTTGAAAATATTTGTGTACAGAGTTGATATTTTATTGGTTTTGACTGTTTTTACTATATTGTTTTTGGTAGTGTTTAGTCGTGTAGTTTTAATTAGTCCTTAGTTGCAATAGACCAAAAAGTTGTGTTTCCCATAAGGATTCTGTTATTTGCTCGGAGCATGTTAAAAAAGACGATTTTTATATGTCTTCCAGAAAAATTGCAAAAGCGGTGATTATGAGATACTGATCAAAAAGGAAAAAGGCGATTAATAAAAGAAGGTAAGGTGAAAAATATGATATATCCTAATGCTGCTATTACTAACAAATATTTTTTTATTGTAGCAGTTCCATTCAGTTTGCATTATTACACCTCGGATAACACAAACACGGTTTTTAAGTCCACCAGTGACTCTTCACAACTCTGAATGTAGTTACACAGTTATTAGTAAGTAAATTGAAATTTTTGTGTGATTTTAATTATAGTTAATTGTTGTCAAGAAAGTAAATAGTCAGTATTGACTTGCTTATACCTAGAACTGATCAACTTTAGGTATATGCATTAATGTACCTTCAGAATGTGTATTTAATATTTTTTTCCTATTATTTTGTACATTTATTTAGTTTGCGGTTAGTTACATTCTTTAATTGTATTTAATTTTTTTTGGATACTTATCTACTAATTACTTCGTATGTTATGTTGAAAAAGACATGTTTTAAAATATAATTTATATTTTTTAGATTTGCCTTTTACAAGCTTAAAATTAACTGATGTAAACCTACCTTGCACTGAAGAAGTTTTTGTTTAGATTGTGTGGTATGAAGTGGACTGCGAAGAACTTGTAAGTAAGTTCGAGTACCAAATAAGAACACGAGATCTAATTCTTGTTTTGTCTTGCAAGGGCTGCCAACAAACTATAAATGAAATTTTTGTGTTTGTATTAAGTAGGATTTTAATGCTTAAATGATTTGTATGTTTTAAAATATAAAATTTAGTATACCACAAAATATTATTAAATAATACCACCAAGTTCTGTGTTCTTTTCTTTTATATCTATTTCAAAATGTAAAAATTTTAGTTGTATTTGATTTAATTGTTGCAATTGTAAATGTATTGTAGTGTTGTAGTTGTGAAACAAATAAAGTTTAGTTTTTTAGCAATAAACCTGTATTCACATTTTTTTTACATAAAATAATTCATTTTATTTCCAAAGTGGAAAATTTTGCTATTATTCTGCAATATCAAGATGCTGTATGGTCCGTAAGTAAATAAATAACTAGTTTTTAAAAGTAACATAATTAGTTTTTAAAATAAAATAAATTAAGGATTAATAGACAAGTTTATATATTTATGAAGTAATACAAAAACACCGTCATAAATTCCTAAAAAAAAGTTAATTTTTCATTGGCTTCCAGTATCTGATTTGGAGTTAGATATTTTGTAATCTTACAAAGATCTTCAAGATAGCGTGTAAAAGCCCATTTCTGATCCTGCACTTACAGAAAAGCTTCCTTCCTGCCTTTCTTCTATAGGTATTTTCACGGCTTCTGCTTAGACAAGTTGGCCAGTATAATTCCTTTTCTGGCAGCTTCCAGCAAAGCAACACGTAGTGCAACTTTTATGTATCTTTTAACAGTTCAGCTAGAGAGGCCTTGAACTTCCCGCTTTCTTCGTTCCTTCATCCCTAGAGTGTCAAAACTATGGAACCTGCTCCCTGCAGAATTTAAGTCTCTTGTGAATAAATTCCCTCTTACCACACTTCAGCCACCCACGGGGCGTTCATACTAGGCCTTAGCCTTCGCGGACTATTGCAAGATAAAAAATAACTAAAGTCCGCCGACTTCTTTACTTGCTCATAAAATTTTATAAACGTGGTAATATAGGTGGGTATTATTAAAGAAAAAAAGGTGTTAATAATTCAATATCGTGTGTTTAAAAATAGAGTAAGTACTCATAATTATAACAAATTAGCAATCATCAGTATTTTCTACATTTTAATTTTTTTCTCATTTTTTAAAATATTTAATGTAGTAGATACCATTGAAATAGTACGCCATCGTCGTGTTGTCGCTTTAATGTTTAATTTCAATACTTAATTGAATTACATTTATATTTTTGAAATATAAATTTTGTTCGTTGGTATAAAAGCAGTTTTTCGTTTCCACCTCAATTCTACGCCACTGTCCGGCATAAAATCCAACATGGCCGAAATGGACCCTTCTTGACGTCACACAAGAGTTTTTCAATATGGCGGATGTCATAACCCCCTTTAGATTAATAAACTCTGTATACCCCTTTGTAATGACGTCACTTTTGTTTATCTTTGTTATCTTTGATTAGTATATTCCAAACAGTGGTGACTTTTGAAAAAACTGGTGTCCGATTATTATTAATTTTTTATATTTTTGGTTATGTAAAGTAACCGTCACTTTCAATTAGAAACATTGATCTGTCAACTTGTTGTTAAAATTTATTTTGAAAAGTTCTAAATAATGCTGGAAAAATATATAGTAAGTAAGTATTTTGAGCAATCGTAGCTGTTCGAGTTTTAAATATCTTGTCTTGTTTTTAACTGAAAAAAAAAACAATCCCGAAACAGAATCGCATTTTAAATGGGAATATAATACAGCGAACCACAGATGCAACACAATTAAGCTCAACAACGATCGCAAATATAAAAACTGGGATAAAATCAGACCAGGACCACGCTTCCAGTATGTCTCACGCAAAAGATCACAAAAACCAAAATTACAACATATTTAAAAAATATAATTTGGGACACAATTTAGTCTACAGGGTGTTTCTTAATAACATGCTAATATTTAAGGGGGTGATTTTTGGACCCATTTTAAGATAATAACTTCATATGAATGTATGTCCTAAACGTCTTATCTTTTGAGATACAGGGTGTTAAAATTAAAAAAAAATAGTTTTTTTATTGTCATTTTCATACTACTTTAAATATGTTTATGAAAATTGGTGTACGGCGTTTATGCATTAAAGGGCATTTTTTGACCTAAGAAACATGTTTTTATTTACAACAGTGGCGTCCGTACTGGAGTCTGACTACCTATTTTTGAAGGAAAAAGTAGTACCACACTGCTTTCTCTTAAAATAAAAATTATTTTTGGAGTCCCCGGTCAATTTAAAACAATTTTGGTAACTTTACTTTTTCTTGTACGACTCACCGTTTTCTCTTAAAAAAAATAAATTAACTTATATAACCGAAAATTTGGTAGTTTTGCAATTACTTACATTTAATTGAATAATTCAAGATTCGCTTATTAAAATTTTTTGATACTTTGCACGAGGGCTTTATGCATTAAAGGGCATTTTTTGACCTAAGAAACATGTTTTTATTTACAACAGTGGCGTCCGTACTGGAGTCTGACTACCTATTTTTGAAGGAAAAAGTAGTACAACACTGCTTTCTCTTAAAATAAAAATTATTTTTGGAGTCCCCGGTCAATTAAAACAATTTTGGTAACTTTACTTTTTCTTGTACGACTCACCGTTTTCTCTTAGAAAAAAATAAATTAACTTATTTGCATCTCATTGGACCAATTACGAGAAAAAACGATTGATGTAACTTTGAACAATAATTTATTTAATAAGATAACTTTTAACTGTTAGAAATAAAAAAATTTTCTTAGCTCAAAAAATGCTCTTTAATGCATACACGCCGAACACAAATTTTCATAAAAATATTTAAAGTGGTATGAAAATGACAATAAAAAAATATTTTTTTCTTAAAATTTTAACACCCTGTATCTCAAAAAATAAGACGTTTAGGAACTACATTTACATAAAGTTTTTTTCTTAAAATGGGTCCAAGAATCACCCCCTTAAATAATAGCATGTTATTAAAAAACACCCTGTATATACGCCAGGAAAAAAGTATGTAACATTGGCAACAGTTCAAGGAAGAAATTGAATATTTTAAATTTTCCATTGACTCCTTAAGAAGATGGATCAAAAGAATAGGCTTAAAGTAAAAAAAAATCAAATAATCGAAAATATAAAGAATCAATTTGTAAGGAAGTATATCGAAAATAGAAATTTAGGTCCGGAAGGTTTTACTCAAGTTTTTATTGACAATACGTGGATCTTTAAAAGGGATCATTTCGTAAAAGCTTGTTTCTTTTTTACTTGAAAAAAGCCAATATCAGCTGCGTTTGTTTATTATTTATGATTTATTATATTATCGGCCAAGTGATGATCGCGTTGTTAAATTAAGCAATGGAATTAGCAATTGTTAAAAGTTAACAACGGTTCAAAATGTTTAACAAAATGTCAGATTTTGACAGGTTGTCTACTAAAATCATTAAATAACACTGACAATGACGTTTTGTTAAACATTCTAAACCGTTGTTAACTTTTAACAATTGCTAATAAACCGAGCGCTAGCGGCAGAAAACAGAGACCGATTTTTTACAGGCTGCCTTTGATACGGGTGATATTTATAGCCACAAACTATAGATAGATGCACCTATTAAGTTCCGCAACGTGTTACTTCATATTTAAACATTAACTTTAATTAGGAAAAAAAAGATGCTTCTTAAATCAACTTTTTACAGTCTGCCAATTGTTGAAGCATAAGGCTAGATTGCCAAATCCACAAAAAAGTTGCAGGCAGACGGTTTTCTTCAGTACAAGAGTAAAGCATACTAATGCTAGTTCGCAAAAAAATGTAACTAAAAACACTTTTTTACGGTCTGCCAAGCACAATTTAGACTAATGTGTGCATGAGATTGGCGAATTTTCACAAGGCAGACTGTTTCTCGATATTTAAAAATTGATGCATAAAAGTTAATTAACAAATTTTTCACAGTATTTAAGAACAATTTTTTACAGTCTGCCTATTGAATAAATAACAACTTTTACAATAAATATTTCATATTACATTATTAGCATACTAATTCACGAAGTTTAAAGTGTAGGCAGACGGAGTTAAACTTATAAAAAAAACTTATAATGGTTAACAATTTTTTACAGTCTGCCATTGTTTTCAAACAATATTTAGGTAATAAATAAACAAACTATTGATTTGTAAAGGTAGTTTAAAAATGGTTATTTATTAACGTAAGTTGAAAATAATAATTTATTTATTTAAAAATCCGTACCTAAAAATGTACTTTTTAAACGTTTGTCACATAACACAAAACGCTCCTGATTGGTCGAGTTTATAACGACGTCACCTGCTTGTTTACCTACTTGCGCCTACTTGTGATATATTGATTTCGAAACTGTTTTAATAAGATTTTCTTATATTATCCATTGTTTTTGTTTGATTTGTTAGCAATATTTTACAAATTCTGTCAAGTGCTTTTACCATGGCCAACTATTTTGTAAAAGCAAACAGCAGAAACCTGAGGAGGTTCTGGGTTCGATTCCACTCCATACCTTTCTTTTTTTTTTTAATTTAATAATCTTTAAAATACTTCTCAAATAAATTTAAATATATATTTAGTTATGCTTATTAATATTATTTAAATTTTTTTTCATTTTTATTATTATTATTCCTTTTTTTACATCAAATGTGTGGGGGAATATCTGCAGAATTATTGGGTAAACTTGAAGCTTTTTTGTGTGTAAATTTATGAATATTTTACACACAAAACAGTTACTTCGTTTTTAGATGTTATACGAAAATAATTTGTTAAAAATGAATTTTAAAAAATATTGATGTTAAGAAATAAACTTTCAGAATCCCAATTAAGTAATGTGCGTGAATTGTAATTACTCAGAAAACCTCAGTATTTTATTCTAAAACTATTATGCGTAAATTTTAATTACACAGAAAAAGCCGGGATTGACCGGGGTCAAGTGGCGTTGGGACGCCATGGTCAGGTGATGAAAGATTAACCGGGGTCAGGTGCATGCAAAGAACATCGTAGTGCACCTAACTTTACCTGACCCCATCAATCTTACGTTACCTGCCTACCGCGCGATTCTATAATATTCAAAGTTTCAATTAACGCTAGATGTACCATCATAAATCGTCTGCCATTCAATAGTTTGTTTATTTACTTACTAACCACAACTAACCACAACTAAACATTGTTGGGATACAATGGCCGACTGTAAAAAATCGTAAAAAGTCTTACTTTTATTTTGCCAATTTAAAATAGTTTTGCAGTTATATGTATACATCGTATTAGGCTGCCATTTGTTTTATTCAATATTGTGAACTGTTAAGTTTATATTTAAATAACTTTTAGACTGTAAAAAATTGTTCTGAAATACTGTAAAAAATTTATTAAATAACTTTTATGTATCAATTTTTAAAAATCGGGAAACAGTCTGCCTTGTGAAAATTCGTCAATCTCATGCACACATTAGTCTAAATTGTGCTTGGCAGACTGTAAAAAAGTGTTTTTAGTTACCCGTTTTTTTTTGCGAACTAGCATTAGTATGCTTTACTCTTGTACTGGAGAAAACCGTCTGCCTGCAACTTTTTTGTGGATTTGGCAATCTAGCCTTATGCTTCAACAATTGGCAGACTGTAAAAAGTTGATTTAAGAAGAATCTTTTTTTTGCTAATTAAAGTTAATGTTTATATATGAAGTAACACGTTGCGGAACTTAATAGATGCATCTATCTATAGCTTGTGGCTATAAATATCACCCATATCAAAGCCTGTAAAAAATCGGTCTCTTTTTTCTGCCGCGAGCGCTCGGTCTATAAGTCCATTGCTAAATTAAACAATGCGATCATCACTCGGCCGTAAGTTTGTTAACAAATAAATACTACAAGAACATTTTTATTTTTTGAGATGAAAAGTGTATAAACGAATGTAAAAAATATAATATACTACTAAATCATCATTGGTTATTTCTGAACGTATAAAAAATATATCAGGCCTAATTTCTAAAGGTAATAGTAAATTTTCTAACCTAATATTGATTAACAAAAACATCGAATTATCTATTTACGCCATACGTTTTTTTACCTGGATTGGGTATTATTTTGACTTTACAGAATTGCAAAAATTGCAAAAGTCCTAATCAAGAGTAAACTTACCTGCTTTCTGGGCTCTTTATACAGACACCACCAAAAAGCTGAACCCATATGGGAAAATTTTTTATTCTTAAAACTGATAAAAAATCAACATTGACATTCGGCTCATGGACGCCAGTTCTGAGTGGGTAAGTTAGTTTTCCATTTTTTATTTTTTCTCTTTTTCTTTATTATCATTGTCCTTGAAGGACAATTACCAAATTTTTTATAGAGCCTTAAAAACCTGCTCGAAATTATTTTTGAGCTCTCGGACTATATCCTTAAAACGTCTTTACAATTTTTATGCGACAATTTCTTACTTACTTTAAAGCTTTTAGTCAGCTTAAAAAGGCTTTAAAAGTCTTATGGAATAACAAACACCACATTTCCAGATTTTCTATTTTTAAGCAAAACGAAAAAGTTCCCAATGTTCACATACGTTGCAAAGATTAACTTTTCGCTATAAATTTTCGGCCGCTCCGACAGCCGGAAATGTGTCAGAGCGTGTTCCGGAAATACTGGTAGCGATTTGTTAATGTGACTAAAAAAAATAAAAACAATTTTTATTTTAACCTTAACTTGCTTTATTAAAATTAGGTTGTGAGGGGGCTTTTAAAAAAAAATCATTACGATAACATGCAATTGATAAATATTACTTAACACACAGTCTGTCCCAAATTCGGCCTAGATGTATTGCTATCTTGTTTAGTTATCAAGATAGAAAAATTTCAATAACACTAAAATCTTGGACATCCATTTTTTTTATTAGTTTATTTTTTTTATTTTTATTTATTTATAATACAACTACCCAGACAGAGTTTTCCAATTATAGGGTAGGAAATTCGACATAAATAGTTACAGACAGATAATATTAATAATAAAATACAGTGTTTAACAATAGTTACCATAAGATAAACAAAGAACAGTTCTCAAATATACACACTTTGTAGATTATAATCACTTTTCTTTCATATTTTAAGACCAGAAATAATCAATTAACATTTAAATAAATGCTTCGTAATTTAAATAAACTACAAGAAAAAATATCAAGATCATGCTTTCTTTTTTCATAGTTTCTACACATTACATGAATTGGCGAAAATATAAGTAGGTTTGTTCGTGGAACTGGCAAATAAAAAAAGTAATGACTAATGCGAGTCTGTAAGGACGGCACGTGAAATTTAATTTTACTTAAAATATCAGGACAATCTATTTTATTGTTTAATAATTTATGAAGAAAAATAATTGAAGAATATTCTCTACGTCTTGAAAGAGTCACTAAGTTAAATCTATTTAACAAAACATCATTTGGAAATCCAGTAAGTGGATAAGTACCATCCAGTTTAAACCAAAGATATTTAGCAAAACGTCTCTGAACCTTTTCTAAGCTACTAGAATGAACTTCATAGGCCGGGTACCAAATAAGAGAGCCATACTCCAGCTTAGAACGCACAAAGGCATTAAACAGAACAATTAACGACTTTATATCACTAAAGTCCCTTGAATTACGCAAAATAAAGCCCAAGCTTCTATAAGAACTTAACACAATTTCATTAATATGATTTACAAAAGACAACTTAGCATCAAAAGTGATGATTAGTTAATTTTTACACAACTTTTTAGTTAGTGATGTATCTCCAGCAAACAATTCTTAAAAGCTACGACTTATATACTATCCCTTGTTCACTTTTTACGGTTCAGCAACGGCTGCCAGGTATTTGGAATATCGATACTAGACTTGCTAAATACATTTTGAAACTTGATTGTGGCTGTGTGCACGTAAGAATTTAGGAAATGAAGAGACTTTGTATTTCGTGCAAATTTTTATTAAAAAAATCCTAGCAGAGCGCTTTCGGTAAGACCATCATCAGTGCTATCTACAAGCAAGAAATGAACTTTAAAAGAAAGATTGAAAAATTTTGTTGGAATATTTTAAGGGAAATTTTCAAAAAAACTGTATTTTAGTGATTTTTTAAATTTTTTTTATATTTTAAAATTTATTTTGCGTGAAATTAAACATTAAATATAGTATATCAATGTGAAGTGATGAATTTAGTAGACTTGGTATGGAAAAGAAAAAGCAAAAGAAAATAAAAGTTCAAAACTTACTCGTCGTCAAGCAGGAGCCGCAGCAAATTTGAGCCAACAAAACATTTAGAGGGCTTCAATAAAATATCACATTATTACACAAATTTAAAATAAAAGTCAAACAACATTAATATTTGTTACATTTTCCCTTATTAAAGGGTGAAATTTAAAAAATTTAAAAAACTATACCATTTTGTGGAAAGACGAACATGTGTTTATGTTAGGTTAGGAACCCGTTGTACTGACGTATAAAAAAGGATAGACAATCATTTTAAAGGGTATAGAAAAGGAAGTACTACTCCGAGGTTGTTTAGAGTGTGCTTGTTAAGAACTGTAAAATTATTATGTTTAAAGGCTGTGTTAGAGAAATGGAATCAAAAAACAATTATAAGTAATGATTATTTGTTATAACTTTAATATAATTAAGAAATCGTAATTTGTAGTAAATTATGTCAAATGTGAAAATATTTATGAAAACCGGGGGGCGCGTTCAAGAAATCAGATTGAGATATTTTATTTTGAAACTTTTAATATAACTGAGAAATTCTTACTTCTAAACAGAAACGTAAATTATAATGAACTATGAAAAATTTGAAAATTGTTTTGTTTGAGAAACGTTACAGAGTGAAAATTTGGTTTTTCAAATGAAAAACTTCAAAAAAAAAAAATATTTTAAAATTTTTTTTAAAAACCTTTTTAAAAAGAAGAAATTTTGAAAAAGAAAAATTAATATCTAAAGGTCCCTAACTCATTCTCCTGACATTCCCTGGGGTCTACCAAAGAAGCTCACAAGGTTGGGAAAATAGTAGAGGAGATGTTAGTGGAGTTAGAAAGGAAGCGGTTGCGTTGTTTGATAGGGGATTATTATGGTTATAAGGAGGACATAGCGGAGAAGGAGTGTGAGGTTCTTTGAGACCCCCAGGAATGGAGGCAGGCCGAGTGCAGCAGACAAATGAAAAAACTTTAAATTAATTGACTGTTATGTTTGGGTCAAAAAGATTGTTTTTAATAAATTGAATTGTTGAAAAGAATATGGAAATCATGTAATATGCAAAGAACAAGGACGTTGGATCTCCCAAAAATGGGGCTAAAGCGTAAATTGTTTTTTCATCATCGAGTGATTTAGTTCATAAGACGCCTATGTAAAGGTAAAAAAGATCTATTAAGGTTAACTTGGTGTTAAGACATAAGTTGTTGGTATTAAGCTCTTTGTTTATTTCTATGTCTTCGAGAAAATCTAGTCTATTAATGTTTTAGATGTAGTATTGTGCAAGATTTTTGAATTTTTTTGTGGACTAAAGTTGTGTTTGAGTTCTTTTAAATGTGTGCCAAAAGCCGAAGTTGATCTTGTTAGATGTTCTGTTATTCTAGTTTTAAGGGGTCTACATGTTCTACCAATATAAGAGCTATTACAAGAGTCACAATTTAGAAGATATATGCCACTTTTTGAGAGTTTATCTATTTTATCTTTTGAGTTAACCAATTGAGATCCTAAATTTAGTTTGGTTCTATAGGAAATTTGAATATTCTGAAAATGATCTTTAAAGCACTTAGTGACCTTCCGTTGACAACCTCATTAGTGAATGGGATAGCAATGTATTTAACTGATTCCGTGTTGTCAGGAACTGTAGGAAAAATTTCTTTTCTGATTTTCTTAATTTTGTTTTTTTCTATTAATCTGTTGACTATTTTAGGATCAAAATTATTATTGTAAGCAATTTGTTTAAGAATGTTAATCTCATTTAAGTAGTTTTCTTTTGACATAGGAATGTTAAGAAGTCTATTTATATAACAATGAAATGCTGCTAATATATGCTGCATGGGGTGGTTAGAGGTTTCAGAAATTATATGGTCTGTTTGAGAAGGTTTCCTGTATATAGAATAAGAGAGATTGTTCGAGACTTTTTGTATAGTTATGTCTAGAAAATTGATTTTATTATTATCTCTATTTCAAAGTAAATGAGATTTTAGAATGAATTGTTAATTTTTTGTAAGGGGTTTGAGCACCATTCTCATCACAGTCCAAAAAGCACAAGCAGTCATCCACGTACCTAAACCAGTGTAAAATTTCCGGATTGTTATTGGAGATAATTGATTGGGTCTCTAAATGATCCATAAAAATAAAAGTTTCAAAATAAAATATCTCAATCTGATTTCTTGAACGCGCCCCCCGGTTTTCATAAATATTTTCACATTTGTCATAATTTACTACAAATTACGATTTCTAATATATTAAAGTTATAACAAATAATCATTACTTAAAATTGTTTTTGATTCCATTTCTCTAACACAGCCTTTAAACATAATAATTTTACAGTTCTTAACAACCACACTCTAAACAACCTCGAAGAGTAGTACTTCCTTTTCTATACCCTTTAAAATGATTGTCTATCCTTTTTTATACGTCAGTACAACTGGTTCCTAACCTAACATAATCACATGTTCGTCTTTCCACAAAATGGTATAGTTTTTTAAATTTTTAAATTTCACCCTTTAATAAGGGAAAATGTAACAAATATTAATGTTGTTTGACTTTTATTTTAAATTTGTGTAATAATGTGATATTTTATTGAAGCCCTCTAAATGTTTTGTTGGCTCAAATTTGCTGCGGCTCCTGCTTGACGACGAGTAAGTTTTGAACTTTTATTTTCTTTTGCTTTTCTTTTCCATACCAAGTCTACTAAATTCATCACTTCACATTGATATACTATATTTAATGTTTATCTTCACGCAAAATAAATTTTAAAATATAAAAAAATTAAAAAATCACTAAAATACAGTTTTTTGAAAATTTCCTTAAAATATTCCAACAAAATTTTTCAATCTTTCTTTTAAAGTTAATTTCTTGCTTGTAGATAGCACTGATGATGGTTTTACCGAAAGCGCTCTGCTAGGATTTTTTTAATAAAAATTTGCACGAAATACAAAGTCTCTTCATTTCCTAAATACATTTTGGTTGTTTACAATTATTACAGCTTTTTTAATTTTTTTTTTAGTAGGTTTCTTTATGAATAGTTTTTGCTTCCGACCATTGTATGCGGTGTTGTTTGACCAAGCGTGTTCGGCAATCCCTAACTTTGATGTTTTACTTTGTTCCGTATGTTTTTTGTGTTCTTTAACTCTAACTTCGAATGGTCTTTTCGTTTCCCCGATGTATACCTCACCACATTCACAGGGAATTTGGTAGATACAGTCATTATTTGAAACATTGTTGTCCGGTCTCGTCTTAGTAAGAATACTTCTTAGAGTAGTTTGGGATCTAAACGCCGTTTTAATATTATACTTATTCGCGATTCTACGGGTCTTTTCCAAAGTTGCTTTAATATATGGAACTCTTATAAATATTTGGTCATGTGGAGTCTCGTTCAAGTTAGAGTTTTTTGTCTTATTTTGATACCAGTCTCTCACTGTATCCGGTCTGCTTAAGATCCCTAGTTATGTTACTTATTTTCTCTTGCATGGATTTTTTACTGTTACAAAAGGTCACTGCACGATTATATAAAGTTTGTATGATTCCTGTTCGTCTGGTTAGAGTGATCAGAATTCTGCTCTAAATATTGTCCAGTGTGTAGGTTTTCTGTATACCGCGGTTTGTATATGTCAATTATTCCGTTTGACAAGAACGTCAAAAAATTATAGGCTCCTTTTCCAATGTAAATTTAATCCAAGGTCGGAGGAAATTTAAATGTTTTAAGAAACTTTCAAGTTCTTTGTCATTACCTGTCCATAATAAGAGTATCGTCAACTTATATATCTTAGCCAAACTTTTGGTTAGATTAGTGCAGTTTTAATTGGGTATGCCTCAAACCATTTCATATAAATATTTGCTATCACTGGGAAGAGTAATGAACCCATGGGGGGTCCATCATCCTGCGCGTAGAACTTATCTTTCACCTGAAAGTAGTAACTACGGAGGCAAAGCTCCAACAACTCCATCACTGCATCCAGCGGCAGGGTGGTGCGTTCTACTAGTGTTTTATTTTCTCTAAGCTTGGCTCAGATAATGTTTATCGATTCTTCTACTGGTACGTTTGTATACATGCTTTCCACATTAAAACTTATAAAAGTATTGTCTGGTCCTATTTCTAAATTTTTGAGAATGTCAACAAAATGACAAGAGTTTTTAACAAAAGATGGAGACTTGCCGACCAGTGGTTTAATTACGTCAAAAAGATGTTTTGTAGCGCATGTCTAGAACTAGTGATGGGCCTTAAAAGTCTATTGTCCTTGTGTATCTTCGGTAGTCCATAGAGATGTGGAGGTTTACTGTTATGTAGAGTTCAAGATTTTTTAGTTTTATTGGTCAGAAAGTTTTTGTATTTCCTTAAGGTCCTGCAAATTTTGTTCTCTATGGATATTGTTGGATCTTGATTAAGAGATCTGTATTTACCTTTTTGAAAAACTTCGTCTATTTTCCGATCATGAGTGATTGCATCCATGACTACAGTGGCATTCCCTTTGTCTGCTGGAAGAATTTTGATAGTTTTATAATTTTTAAGCTCTTTAACAGCTACTAATTCATTTTAAATTATATTGGTGGGGTTACTTTGTTTTGTTTTCAAAACAGTTCTAACTTTCCATCGGAATTCTTTCGCATCTGGTCCCTGGAGTCGTATTGTTTCTAGACTACTGATCATGTCTAAAGTCGGTATATGTTTTGGGGTATGGCAAAGTTTAACCCTCTCCCTAAAAAGGTTCTTCTTCTGTTTTCGTTAAGTTCGGGAGGATATAAAGACTGTAATTTTCTTTGTTGACAGTCTGAGTGGTTGGTTGTTTACCGTAAAGTCTGCTTGGTTTGTTCTGGTGTTTTTTCCGTAAATCGTCTTTGGCCTTTTCGTAGGTTCTTTGTATCTTTTGGAAAATGTAGTCATCTTCTTATACATGTTCCTTGATGTCTTCATATCTTTGGGTAACTTCTTGCAGCAGCTGTGATTTTTTCCATCGGTGGTAGTTTATCTAAGATTAAAAAATGTGCCGTAGGTTATAATGATTGCATGTTTTTCTACCTAAAATCGTTAATAAAATAAGAGGAAAATTTATGTCCTATCCAAAATCCCACACACACAAAAAAAAACATTTAATAAAGAATATATAAGTAGTTTAATTTGGAAAGATACGGTTAGCTAACCACGTTAAGGTTTATTAAATATTTAAGAGATTTGATAACTCTGATATAGTTTTTTAAAGAAAGAAATTTTCTATTATGAATACCGACAAAAAATCTATAAGAATTTTTAAAAATAAGTTGAAGCAATCTGCTATACATTTTTTATTCAAATCTCTAAAGGCGTTTTTTTGTACGGTCCTTCTGAAGCCCGATTAAATAAACCACGAACCTTTATATACAGATATGGCTTCTCATTTATACATAAATTATTGTATCGATTAGTTATGACATGATTCGACCATTATGATAATAAAACCCGATGGGATAGAAAAAAGAAATAGGGATAACATCCCTTATACGTAATAAATATTTAAAACCTGAAATATATTTTGTTTTAAGATGCGAACCTTTGGGACATATTAGCAAAAAGTTACGAATAAAAGGTATTGTGGGTAAAGCAGTTAAAGGAGAACTTTAATAAAACACAGATTAAAACAAATAATAATAAATTTATTTAGTTCATAAGTATTTCTTTGGTACTAAATACCTGGTGTAAAAAGTATTATGCTCACGGTTTTAATGGGCGATAGTGGGGCTCAAAACCAGGTAAAAAAGACAAAAACACAAGGTTCAAAAGTTAATTGTGTTCGAAATATGGCGTTTCAAAGTTTAATAAATCTGGCAACACCGCAGCGAGTCGAGCGACGAACGTTTTTTGCGAGGTTTTACGATTTTACACTGTTTTTAAAGAGATGTTCGTTTACGTAAAAATAATAAAAATTACTTCTTGTAATTTAGTTTGATATTTAATTTGATATTAGATTTAGGTAAAAAACAAGAAATTATTGTAAAGTTTTTTATTTGTTAATAAAAAATAATTGTACCTTCCACAAAAGTCGGCGAATTACACAGGTCAACATTTTATCTACTATCTTTATAGACTATCTTGTATAGTCTGTCTCAAAGTATACCGTGTTAGCTCTTGCCACATTTATGGATTATACCTGCCTTTCATTTAATTATCACATATGTATTATTTTTTAATTGCATAGAATTTAAAGACTTAAAAAGATGTCGATTGTAACTGAAATTCAAATAAATATCATTTTCTAACAAATATTTTTATCAGTTTTTTGAACTTTGATGAAGCTGGTGCTTTGTGTAGCAGACGGCTGCGGTGGTAGTTTGCGTTATCCATGACAACACTGTTGCTTGAAATATTTTTTAAAAGATAATTCTTTTGAGTTCAGTTTTCAAAAAGTTCTGTACCATCTCATGATAATCCAAGCTAGAATCCTTAATACTCTTTGCAGACAACAGCAAGCAGTTTGGGTAATAACCGCCTCTGAACCAGCGTATTATGGTAATGCGTTTTCCTTTGGGTTTGAAGGTGCTTTTGTCTGACAGTTTTGACTAGAATCAACCCATCCTTTGGATACTGCGTCGTGTGTATCGAACCATGTTTCATCAAGGTAAATTATGGATCTGTTTTCTAACCTATATCTTTTAATTTCTTGAAGGTAATTAGTTTTCTCCGCGTACCTGTGCGATTCATTACTACTTTCAGTTCTTGCCTGGTTTTGCGGTATTTAAATCCCATTTTACAAAGACTTCATGGAGGGTGGCACGGCTAATATTTATATTGGTTTCGTCTTCGTCTAGCTTCTTTTTTAGTTTATCCAGGAAACTGGAAAACGTACACATAATTTTTTTCAGATTTTTCAACTTACCCTTGACTGTTTTATATAAAGTAACATTAAGATGATCTTGAAACAACCTTCAGTGACCTTTAGGATTCTAGCAAAAGATAAACAAACAACGAATTCGAATTCAGCGACCTGAAAAACATATGTTAAAATTTTTTCAGATTTTTATGAGGTTATTCCTGGATTTTACCTTCAAATAACCTTGAACCTGACCTGATGGAGCTCAATTAACTATGAATTGAGATTTAGGGACCTGAAAAACGTATAAATAAGTTTTTTCAGATTTTTTAACCAGCCCTTGACTGTTTTATCTAAAATAACATCAAGGTGACTTTGAAATAACCTTCAGTGACCTCTAAGATTCTAGCAAGGGATAAACAAAAAAGTAAGGATTCGAATTTAGCAATCAATTTTTTTTTAGATTTTACCCGGATTTGACCTTTAAATGACCTAAAACCTGATGGAATGGAGCCTAACCGACCCGCTTATTGTGATCAGTGACCCTGAAGGCCCTAGGATACAATCTTCGATTCCCGTGTACAAGCCTAGATAAAATGTTGACCTGTGTTATCCATTTGAAAAACACAAATTATTTTGTTTTAAAACAGCACTTCTTTATTTAAATTTCTCGGTTGCACACATTACGTTTTTAAAACTCTTTGGTACACCTGCTCTACGGTTGTCTTAAATTTATAACATATGGGCATGTTTTTCCGATTTAAAAACGGACAAAAATATCGCGGCCTGTGAGCATAATGTACAACTGACTACTCCACGTACAAGGCTTCTGGTTAGCGCTGTTGTCAATTGCTTTCTATATTTTAAATTGGGGAAAACATTTTTTTTTATTTGTAGACTAAAACATTTAAAACATAGTTTATTTCATTGGCAAAGAAATCTAGCGATTAAGACCAAAATTGCCAATTGTTAAGCTTTTCACAAATAATTGCTACCAAAGTTCATAACTTTAATATCGTTTAGACAAAAATCTGCCAACTTTTGATACATGTGTCATATAAACTTTTTGACTTGTTTTAAGCCCTACTATCGCCCAATAAATTTGTAAGCGTCATACTTTTTTTACACCCTGCTTAATATAAATACGTTATTTAAATAAACATTGAAATGTATATCATACAAATCTAAATTAAGGCAGTAAAGAAATAACACATGGGGCAGTAGATCAAGTACCCCTTAAAGTACTCACTACGATTGCACGTTAAATGGCCTGAAGCATTAATGGCCTTATTGTTAAATAGTTATTAATTATAGATAGATCATACAGGATTAAATTAAGACATAATTTAAATTTAAGAAAAATTAATTTTTGTTGCTACTAAAACTTTTAAGTGGCACAAACTTTTCAGATGTTTTTCCTTTAATCGCACAAGGTATTTTTTCTTTAGGAAATTTTACTTCGACAAATAACACGATTCTGTTGAAACAAAATGATGAATTATCTATTACTTTATTTATAAACAACAGGTACTTTAATTACGAAGTTATTTTTGAAATGCTAAAGGTTAAATAATAAAAGAAACAAATCAAGTTACCGAGAATAGCCCGACAAAAAATCCAACCTTTTAACAACATCGAATATTATCCCTATGAATATTAAAGTAAAACATTTAAAATTTATGGGGTTCAGGCAATAAAAAAAGCAATGAAGGTTTCTTTAGGTTAGTTAAATGGGAAACGCTTTATTGCAGTTGGAGAAAAATTTAATTAGATAGTTAAAAATGGTTTAATTACTCTCTAGATAGAGATAAAATAATAAAAACTTGCTTTTTATTAGGCTAGTTCACTAATTTAAAAATAATATTTTAAATGACAAGAAAATCTGAAAACTTTAACAAAACTTTAAGATCGTACATGCTAACTATTACAAGTCAGTGATTTGGTAAACATGGCGGACCTATAGGGATGAGTTCAGTAAGAAGGGGACGCAAAAAAGCCATAACACACGATTCACTACTGCAAGACATGTGCATTGAGTTGTTGAAGTGATGATGTGGATATCTATACTGTATTTTTTTTTTAGAGATGGTATGACAGCTGATCGCTACGTCCAGTAAATTGTGGAACCTCTTTATCATTACTTTAGGACCCTTTAAAATCCAGTGCTTTAACAAAATAAAGCTGGACTCTTTGTCGAAGTAACACTACATTTTTTACTGGCTCCCAAGATCTCCTAAACCTAATCATATAGGACATGTGTACACATGATGGGTAAAAAATAACTAATTTTTTAGACATTACCTACTGCCGTGGGTAATGGCAACCTCCTACCGAAGCTATAAAATTTTATCTCTCACCACGTCATCTTAAGAGACTGGCCCAACAAACATGTATCGTTTATAGGTTAAGAAATATGACCATAGAATAATCCTTGGTTAAATTTTGTGGTTTTTAAAATATTTTGCACCTTTGTGAGAGGAGCATGCTCAATTCTTTTTATATGCCTCTTTTTAAAGGGTTTCAAGCAAAATATGCCTGCCAGTAACAACTTGTTTAATAAGTGTTACGCGGTAACGCTTTTAGTTATTGTATTTATTTTATAAATCAACCTTAAGTATTTTCTCAATTATTGACTCCTGAAAACAGTTGTGTTTCATTATGGCAATCTTTTGTTCCCAACCGCTGTGTTCACATGTCGTTGTCGTGGTTGGGCTCAGTAGGATCTTTTGGAACATGCACTAGAGTTGCTGGTTATCGGCAACTCCTTTGGCTAGCGTATGGAACGGGATCCAAAGCTAAGATGAACACAAGGCTTAACTCAAGGGGTTAGCATACATAGTAATATTGTCAAAGTTATAAAATATGTTTAACAAAGCCCCAAAATTTTTTAAAACTCTTATGACGTGATCTTGTTAGATATGTATATAACATATTATTTAAACATTTTTTTTATGTACAATGAAGACGAAACTTCAAAACAATTTTGTTAATTAACAATTGTCCAACTTGTTCAAAAAATAACTTTAAGTTAAATTTTCAACGGGAATAAATCCTTGGAAGTGTTCTTAATACACGAAAATTTTATAAATTTTTTTCAATTAATATTTATTACCCTAAGAAAATTAATTTTTGCGACGATTGGTTTTACCGAGCGACCAAAAATGTCGCGGAGCTCCTTTTCAGCGTTAAATTAAAATTATAAATAATGAAGAAAGAAGTCCGACAGTAAGGAATTTTCTATCGGATTTTTTTTCCTCTTTAAAGATCTTTTTTGCAATTTCCGCTATTTCCTATGAATTTTAAGTTATCAAAAATCGAAATGGCTTTTTTCATTTTGTTTTTTGTTAATAAAAATTGCAATTTTTATTCGCAGAAAAAAGCCTCAAAACGCCTTTCTCAGATTTGCATTCCGCGTCGAATGAGCTACAGCTCTTATTTTTCGAACCTTTTTAACTATTTTTCGCAGGACTAGACTATAAGAAAATTTATCATTGTAAGAAACAGAGCATAAAATAGCTACTTTGTAGTAGGATAAATTGCAAGTACTTAAGAAATAACGGAATACGGCGCGCCGTGTTTAAACTGATTAAGAAAAATAACTTAAAGTTAATAATTAATCCTTACCGAGAGGTAAAACAGCTGGTTATTTAAGTGGTAAAATTTTCCTCTTAAGATTATTTAGATTATTGAAACTGCCGGAGATTTTCAAGTTTAATTGCTCTTAGAGGTACTGTCACTTTATTTTTTGATTTTAAGAAATATCAATCTGAAAATGGGCATGAGGAACTAAAAAGATTTAATCAAACGCTATCTTAAACGATTATTTGGGATGCCAATATTAATAAATTTCATAGTACCCCATTTGTTTGCATTGACATTTTACGTTATTAAATGTGACTTTTAACACTTGTCTCGATTGGTGGTTATTTTTGTCACGGTTATTTTTTATTCCGGTTTGTTTTTAATAATTTATTTTTTAAATGCGGGTCGGTTTTCTTTTTTTTTGCAGTTTTTTTTTGCAAAGCTCAAATTTGATTGTAATTGCTGGGTTACTTCTGTTTTTCTATCGTACTGGTATCCTCCCTTTTATGCTTTACTTGCTTTTATCCTCGTAGTTTTGGTACAAAAAATTACCATTGTTATTTGCAGCATGGGTAGGCAACTCAAAATGCGTAACGATGCTCCCAAATTCAGGCGAAAAAATTTCCCTAAATTAGCAGCGATGCGCGTGCGCCCCTGGTACTTTTGAGAAGGACGAAGGGCCATGCCATGTTTTACGATTGGACTTTCACGTCATTCTTCAAGCTGAGAACTAGGAAAATTTAAAAGCGACTGTATTAAGCCATCTTTATAGGTTTTGTGATGCAAATTTCCCAAAATCTTTCCCGATTTAATTTAAATTTTTTTTTTGTGAATTTTTTTGGTTTGCGTTGCCTTGCTGTTTCGGGAAAGAAATTTCCGAGACTTGCGTTGGCCCGACCACGGTGTGAAAATACCCTTAACATCTTGGGGTTCTTCGGACGGGCCATTTCTCTTCACATGGGCCATTAATTTTGGAAAAAGGGTTTTCGCTTGTTCAGGGGGGCCATCAATTGGTAGATTTTTTCTTGGACGGACAGAGATAGTGACCATTTAACTGGTCAATGTGTGTCTGTTTTTTTTGGACACCATCGCTCTTCACGGTGTAGTGGCTGGCACACACGCCATCACTGAATCGACAAAACAGGCAACATTAAAATTAACACACTAACAATTCTTATTTATAATTTTTCAATTTTTAAAAATTCCCCGGACTCTACCTGTAAATTTTACCACATGTTTTTAAATCATTTGCGCTTTTTTTTTGATTTAATTGTAAATTAAATTTTTTTTGGAAATTTAAAATATTGTTTATAGATAATTATAAGCGGTTTCTTATATATTTTTAATTTTATATATTTTTTGTAGACTTATATTTAAAAATTTATTCTTTTCATCTTATATAATAAAGTTATTCAGCGCATTCACCATTTTTTTTCGGAAAAAAAAAATTTTATATTTTTAAATTTTTTTTTTAAAATTTTAAATAAAAAAATTTAAATTTTTTTCAAAAAAAAATTTTTTTTTAACGTTTTTTGGGATTCACCATTTTATTTTGATAATTTTTTTTTTTAAACTTAAAATTTTCAAATTATAATAAATTCAAATTTAAATATTTGTTTTAAATATAGTGTTTTATTTGCCCGCATGCCCCCTTTTTCTAATTTAATATTGTTTGTAAAATTTTCTAAACTTGAGTGTAAAAGTTGAACGAGAGTTTCAATTAAACTGGAAGGTTCCTTTGGCCTGGCACCCAAAGAGTGGCGCCCAGTTTAACCCCCTACTTCCGGCAATGAGTTAGGCATTTCCCGCTCTTCTGCTACTCACCCCTTCCCGTTACCGTAACAAATATTTTTAATTGTTATTAATTTTATTTAAAAAAAAAAAAAAAAAAAAAAAATAATTTTTAAAAAGGTTTCCAACAAAAGTTGGAAAAGTGGAAAAAAAAACATTGGGCTAAGCAAAATGGGGTGACATTTTATCCGAAATTTATTAAACAAGAATTATGTCTTTTTTTTTAGAAATATAATATTCTTATCTCAGACCCAACGATATTCTTATATAAATACATGGCGGACGTGAGCAAGCATGGTACACATGGTTAGGGTCTGGTTATAAACATATGTCCAATATATGAAGGTGTATTTTGGGTACTTTTTGTGTTACCTTCGGGTTTTTCTTTTAAAGTTAAGGATGCGGTTTTACGACAGTTGCTTTTTTTTTTCGTAGTTTTTTTTTTACCGTTAACGGAATTTTTAACCTTTTAGTTTTTAAATAAGAGCATTTATTAAAAAAATTGCATTTCGGGAAAAAGGGAAATTTCACCTGAAAAAAGTTTTTTCCGTTGAATGGATTGGTGTAAATAATTTTTGTTACATATTTACTATTTTTGAGTTATAAACCAAACTTATGTTTTTTTTAAATGGAACCATGGACACTACAATACAATACATACATGGACACTACACAGCACTACAATACATGGAAAATGGATATTTATAGACTATAAAATTTTTCTTTCTTTTAACGTTTCAAAAATATATAATAGTATGCACTTTTTCTTAAAAACAAGCAAATAAATCACAATTTTCTAAAACTAAATGCATAACTTAATGGCCATGAATAACAATAATAAACAATTAAAAGTTACATATTACTAACAAAGAATTGAATACCTTGCAAGTAGGTATCTTCTTATAAATGCATAACATTTTCAAAAATACCTATACAGTTTTTTATAACAGTAAGTTTGTAACAACCGTTTTGTAGCGTAAAGTAACAACATAACAAAAAACATAAAAAAATTAAAGGTGATGTTGAAAATGACAACCATTTTCTCTAATACAAAATTGACACATCTTTGTAATTTTTTTAATAGCCTTAAAAAGAACAATTGGTCTCCTTTGCAGGTTTTGAAATGAATTGCCTCTGGAAGTTCTGCTATGCTGTCATATCGTGTTTTATATACTTCATTTTGTATAGAGCCCCATAAAAAAAAATGAAAGATCTGGAGATAGTGGAGGTCATCTAATAGGTCCGTTGGTACCTATCCATCTTTGAGGAAAGGTATTATCAAGAAATGCGCTTAGGAGCTTAAAGTTATGACTTGGGGCACCATTGGCTAATGGAATATTTTCCAATAGTTCTGGAATAGTTTCCTCAAGGATTTTTAGGTACCTACGTGCTGTAAGACCTCCTTTAAAAATCATATAAAAACTATTTGTTTACCCAAAATAAAAGCATATGCCAATTCCTGGTATTGTGACGATCAAAAACGCCCGCACTTGAAAAAACGCATTTGTCTGACCAAATAACAAGTCTGCCAAATGAATCGTTACCATCAATTTTCTGCAAATACCACTGACAAAACAGGGATATCTTGCAAGCACAAACGTATAATGATAATAGAGATTCTCCTAGCCATGATAGCTTACTTACCTTTGGAAATATAATTCCGAAGCTTTTTTAGAATTTTCACTACTCTGTATAAAACATACCAGCATATCAAATTTTTCATAATATTCATACGCTGCCATTATTTAAAGAAATAGATAAATATGAATTAAATAAAAATACTAAAAGAACGAAAACTGATCCTGGAAATTCAACGAAAAGTCGATCAAAAAACCGATAAGATAGACAAATATTTGACATTTATTTTTGTTTCTTGTAATAGCCATGGCCCACTATTAAATTATGCATTTAGTTTTAGAAAATTGTCATTTATTTGCGTGTAGTTACCAAAGAGTTCATACTATTATATATTTTTGAAACGTTAAAAGAAAGACAAATTTTATAGTCTATAAATATACAGGGTGCCCCATTTAAAAAAAATAAGTTTGGTTTATAACTTAAAAATAGTAAATAGATAACAAAAATTATTTATACCGCTGCATTCTACGGAAAAAAATCAGAGTGTGATTTTACCTTTTTAATAAGTTGAGGGATAACGGAGATACGAGGGGGTCCCAAAATACAATATTTTTAAAAATGCCCTGTATTTTAAAAACTAAAAGGGCTATGAAAATATCGTTAACGGCATCTTTAGCTTCACGAAAAAGTAGCACACTAACGCGAAAACCGCATCTCGCTTACGTCAAAAATAACCCTGCAAAAGTACCCAAAATGGACACCCTGTACACATGTTGGAGAATTAACAGTGCTTGTGTCCATACATGCTTTATATGGCAGTTAAAGTGTTAATACAGGGTGTATTTTAAACAGGGGTATAGTGGGAGCTGTCCTGCTTTGATACTAAACATAATATAAATATTTATTTGGTTATTGTGCATTACTGTTTCACTTTTTTGGGATGTAAAATCAACATGATTAATTTTTTTGTTGTCAAATATTTTTATTTCCAAAGTTCATCAAAAATAGCATAATTTAAAAAAAAAAAAATGTAAATTTTTTGATAAAAAAAATATTTGAAAAATGATTTAAAAAATCAAAAATTGATATTTAAAAAAAGTTTTTTAAATTATTAGTCCTTACACGTAGAATATAAAACAAACCACTAGAAATTGCTAAACTTAAACAAATGCATTTTATTGACAAAAAACCTTTTTTCAAAATGAAAATTAACATCTATTTTTTTTATTTTTCTTAAAAGATCCGTAAATCCGCCTGTAAATAGAACAAAATGGGAAAAAATATGTAAATATAACCATTTTCGATTTTTTTGGCCAAAAATAGGTGGAGAGCCCCCTAATGCACTTAACTTTTATTTAATTAAACAATAAAAGGTATATCATACACAGTAAAATTAAGGCAGTAAAGAAATAACACATGACATGGGACAGTAGATCGAGTACCCCTTTAAGTACTCACTACGATTGCACGTTAAATGGCCTGGATCATTAATCGCCTGTAAATACACCTGTTCGTTAAATAGCTATTACTTATAGGTATATCATACAGGATAAAATTAAGACAATAATAAAATTATAAATGGTTAATATGGCAGTTAAAGTGTTGTAACATTGTGTATTTTAAACAGGGGTATAGTTCAGCGGTAACATGTGAGAAAGGCATTACCACACTGGTATTACTATAATTAAATAAAAAATAAATCTTTTTTAATTAAACTTGTCTACCTTTGAAAAAAACAATTGTTTAAACATGCCTTAAAAAATGCACCCTAAGATGGCTAGTGCCCTGGTCCCCAAAGTCAGGTTTTGCGTAATATTTTTATATTCTTTGAAGGTAGGACAGCTAAATTTGGGAAATCCGCTACATAAAAGGTTAGAAAATAAACAACTTTACCAAATATGGCTGGCCTAGCTTCAACAGTTCCAGATATATGACGCAAAACATCACTTTTGGGCTTATTCATTGAGGGGACCTAGCCGTCAAAACTTGGCGAATGCGCCAGGCTAAAATAGCACAAAACGCTTTCTGCAAAAATTTTTGGTTACTAGCAACAAAATAAATATTTTTAGAAAAAGGGCTTTTCACTGACCTTCATGTTGGATTATCTATGGAGTTTTCCTCTTTTATATGGAATGTTGTCATGATCCGTCGACCATAGATTTATTGACAAATATAAGATATACTAAAAATCGAGAATAAATTAAAGTTTAAAAAACTACACAAACATGCTTTTATAGCATACTGAACTATAAAGTCGAAAATAGTCAATTTTGTAAATAGCTGCCAATACAATATTTATAACATTTAATATCAAGCACCCCACGCATTGCTTTGCTATAAAAGTGTGTTTTTTTTTAGATTTTTTTAAGTATAATTTATTCAAAAAAACAACTTTTTTGATTTATTGAATTTATTCCAACTAAGAAACTCGCATTCCTTACTAGAAATACCAAAGAGCATCATTTCATTCTTATGCCGTTCAGGCTTAATATATTAGAGAGATTTTGCAAAACTCCTTACGCCTTTACAGAGGTATGTGTTATAAAAAGTCGTGCATGTTCGTGTATCTAGCAACGACATACGCACTCAAAGAGAAAGGCTCAACCTAAAAAAACTTATTATTATAATTAAGAAAAGCATTGTAATGAGGCGGTTTTAGTTGTGTATTACTGTGTTTTTGTTTAGTTTCCATATATGTAAGAAGTTTTTGCTGTGGTTTATAGAAATTTTAAAATTTGTAATAATAATAAGGAAAGTGTTTGTTCCAGGTTGTAAAAATTAGGAAGATAAGAAGGAAAATTTGCGTAAAAAACATTTTACAGAAGCGTATTCAATAATAATTTTATTTCATTACAATTCATAATCGTTTATTTGTTGATATATAAGTTGGGTTACGAAGAGAAAAATAAGCGGCTACGGTACATTCAATTTTTTCCTAAATATTTACTTTGAAAATTTAAATAAATAACAAAATTAATGCAGATTAATTGGGTTAAACTTATTTTTTTTTTATTATTATTTTGGGACAGTCCACGAAGGCTGGTGCCTAAGTACTAACGTACCGTGGGTGTCTTCAGTGTGGTGAGAGGGAGTTTGTTCACACGGGACTTAAATTTTTGGAGATTGGGAGGAGAAGGAAAAACTTCTGCGGGCAGCAGGTTCCATAGTCTTGACACTCTAGGGATGAAGGAACGAGAAAGCGGGAAGTTCGGGGCCTCTCTAACTGAACTGTAAAAGGATGCATAAAAGTTGCACTACGTGTTGCTCTGTTGGGAGCTGCCAGACAAGGAAATATACTGGCCAACTCCTCTGAGCAGAAGCCGTGAAAATACCTATAGAAGAGCGACAGATCCCCTACAGCTCGACGGTGGGCAAGAAGAGGAAGCCTTTCTGTGAGCGTTGGATTATTAATAAGACAAACGGCTCTTCTTTGAATGGAGTCCAGAATGCTAAGTGTTGTAGGGGACGCCATTCCCCAGACATGAGAACAATATTCTAAAGAGGGTCTGATTTGGGATACATACAGAGTGTACAAATTGGAAGAAGAGAAATATTTTCTGGCTCGAAGAGAAATCCAATCTTTTTTGAAGCTGCCGAAGCTATGGATAAAGTGTTTGTGCCAGTTGAGGTTATTCTCAAAAGTAACGCCAACAAGATTAAACGACTCTTTGTTCTGCAGAACTTGGCCGCTCATATGTAAGGGATGGGCATTTGCAGACTTTTTTCGCGACAGGGAACATGACTGTGTTTTCAGGCATTAAACTGAACAAGATTTTTGGCGCCCCAATCCAAGATAAGTTTGAGGTCTTGTGAAAGAGATATCTGCATTGATCTGCGCTTGTTTTCGAAATCAGGATTACACGGTGGCTTAAGAAATTGAATACTAGAGTGGAGGGTACTATCGTCAGCAAAACTATGAATGGGATTGATTGTGGAAGAGAAGATCGTTAATGTGTAGAAGAAACAGCGTGGGTGCCAGCACCGAGCCCTGGGGCACCCCAGCATTAATTTGGTAGAAGCTGGAGGAATGACCATCTACACTAACAATACGCGTTAGAAAGAAACTGGAAAGCCAAGAGCAAAGCCTAGGTGGAAGACCGTAAGAAGGAAGTTTGTTAAGAAGCCCATCATGCCAGACCTGATCGAAAGCTTTGGATATGTCAAGAGCAACGATCTGGGATTCACCAAGAAACTCAAGGGACTTGTTCCAGTTGTGTGAGACAAAGGAAAGAAGATCAGCTGTGGATCTACTGTGACGGAATCCATATTGTCTATCATGTAAGATCTTATGTTTTCCAGATACTTTAAGATTTGGGAATTAATGAATTTTTCCATTACTTTGCAAACAACTGAAAGAAGAATATAGGTCTATAGTTGGAAGGGAGACTTTTGGATCCTTTTTGTGGACAGGTTGCCACGTGCAGCTTTCCAACTCTCCGGGAAAATGCCCGTGTCGTAAGAATTCGAAAGAGGCGAGTTAAGATGGGTGCAAGCTCGGGAGCACATTTTTTTAAGACGATTGCTGGTATGCCATCCAGCCCAGACGATTTTTTAGTATTAAGAGAAGAAAGAATACGCTTGATCTGTTTAACTTTAAAAATTATATCGGACATTTTATGAGAAACAGGGACAACTGTTGGAAGGGAAAGAATAGTAGGAGGATCAAGCCTAGAATTGGCGGCAAATTGTTTGGCAAATAGTTTAATTAGAAACAGGTCAGTATGAAATGTAAGTTAAAATTTAAGCCAGACAGGGATCATCCATAACGTACTTTAGACCAGAACCTGCCCTTGAAGTGACCAAAACCATGGCACTAGGACAAACCAGGAAATGGATCCAAAACAAACACGAGGAATATTGGGGAATACTCAGTAGAATAAGACATGGAAAAAGCTTCATAAAGGGCCCATCCAAAAGGAGGAAGGAAGAACTACTTAGAAAAGTAGGAAAATACTTCGCATAACAGTAGGGCTGCTAACAGGACACGATTACCAAGATAGGCTTATATAATGGGGACCCAAGTTGCAGAATGTGCAACGAGGGGAAAGAAACAGCCTACCATACTGTGCGAATGTGAAGCGTCAAACCACAAAAGACAGGCATTATTTGGGCAACCGAAAATGAGCCCACAGGAATATATCAACCAACCAGTCTTGGGTTGACTTGTTGAAGGAACAAGACTAATGGGAGGATTGGTATAAAAGATAATGGAAGATTAGGCACAAAAAACCCAAGAGGCTGCGCTGCCTCTGACGATGGCTCCCAGGAAAGAAAAAGAAGAGAAAGAAGAAGTTAAGTGACTTTGTTTTGGCCAATAGTAGCTGAAATCAATTAGTTTTGTTTAAGTTAATTTATTTTCATAACGCCAGCCTAATTCGTTTTTTTTTCTGTTTTTATCTCTTAAGAAAATTCTCAAATAAACTTGATCTTTTTAACAGACTAAAATGTATTCTGCCTTGTTAGAAAAAATAATTCTCTTTGACTTCGATATAACAAATCACGTGTAACATAATATCACAATTCTAGTGGCAATAATGGTAATTTGGTTTTATTTTGGTATGCCATTTTTATAACCAATCTTAAGAGATGGTTGTTCGGTATCTCAGGGCCACCAACTGATATTATATAGTATTATTTCTTTATTTGTTTAAATAATTAAATTAAATGTTTACTTTATTTAATTGAATACCCAAAAATGATACCAAAAGAACAGCGTAGTTAAAGGCAATGGTACTTACAAACCGAAGCGCCCCTGGAATGGTATCTTCTTATCTTGCCCAAAGATTTTATTTGGGTATATATCAATTATGATTTGTACTTTCTTGCTTCTTATCAGTGATATGATTATACCCCAACGATACTTCGATGATATGTTTACTTATCTAAAAAGTTTTAAGAGTTTTTTTTAGCAGAATAAATGTTTAACTTAATTTATAAAATAGGTAGTTTTTTAGTTTTTCATTTTATTCTTAAACCTAACGATCAGTTAAGTATTCATGTATTTGTAAATAGTAAAACCATTTTGTACAATATATAAATACATATTTATCCCAAACACTCCTTCTAATATATTTTGTAAATTCTTATTGTGCACCTAAAAACGACTACAAAAATAAACACAAAAGTGCTGAATACGACTTTGTCAAGTCAGCCATATTGGTCACCACTTTGTTTACTTTAAATATTTAACGTGTGTAGCATTGGTTGCGTTCTCTCTAGTTCTTTTATAATCTCGATGCACTAGGCAGTAAGAACTCTGTGGTAGGGGCTCAACCAATTGGATTCGATAGCTCTAGTGTTAGGGTTTAGCGTAAATTTGAAATATCTCTCTATTAGCTTGGCAGTGAATGTTTTACCAATAAATTTGGAGAATGCGTTTTCTTCTTCCGCCCAAACGACGTGTTTGCTCTGTGTTTATCCTGACTAAATTTATAGGTTATTTCGATATATGTTTTTTGCTTTAGGGCCGTGGGATTTCCCAACATTTTGTGATTGGAATAATGTATTCGTGGCCTAGTTTTAATGTTATTTATAGTAAATCTACTGATGCTTTATAAAATAATGGTATTTAAAGTTTCGAGATACGTCATATTGTTTATTTTTGGATATAGGTGGTCATCATATTGTCAAAAGTAAAGGTACAGTAACGACAATTAAATCTTGGACAATTCTTTTTCCCCTTCGTAAAATAGGCTTATGCCACCTTCTACTGAATAAAAATACCCGTTGAAAAACCTATATATAATATTTTTTTAAATTCCAAACTTAACTCTGAATCAAAAAGTATTAATTATTCATTATATTGAGCAGAAATATTGGCCAGAAAGTAATGTGGCTGAAGAGCTTAACATCCCAAAGAGTACTAATTATTTTGTTAAAAAAATGGCAGGAAACACACTCCTTTGAAAGAATAGCTAGAAGTGGTCGCCCCAAACTAAATTAAGGACAAGAAAATAATCCCCTTGGGTTCATTTATTGCATTACATAAGCGCTGTGTAAGTACCTATTTCCTTAAAAAAGTAAAACTCTATGAAAAATGTTACTATTATTATTAGACTGTTATTATTTTAACAATTTAAGCAGTTAAGAGTTTAAAATTCATAATAAGACGTTTATTTCGGCTCGAATTGAAGTTGGATTGAGGCACTTAACAGAGAGAGAGAGGTAAACCATTTTAACAGAATTGTAGGATTGAGATAGTTAATCCTGCATTTTTTCCAAATTGACTTGCCTTTGTCACTGTTGAGTGCCTCAATCCGACTTCAATCTGCGCTGAAATAAACGCTTTTTGAATGAAAATTTTTGAAATAAAATCAAAAATGACAAGACTTTTGATATACCTGAGGTTAATAAAATTGCTTATTATAAATTAAATAAAGTGGTGATTTGTTTGTTTTTGTTCTATTTAATTTTATAACTAACTTTTGTGTGTAAAAATAAGAGCAATTTAAAATACATGTTAAGAGTAATATATTTAAGTATGTAAAGTATATACAGACCTCACTTAACAATAACTTTGTAATAATAATAAAGCCTAACCTATCTTAATAATTAAAATCAATCTTCAAATAACTTCAAATCAACTCAAATAACCTTAAAGATGTATGATCCAGCAAACTTTGAAGAGGCACTTCAGCTACATCTTCAGAAATGTTTAGGTTTTCTGGGTAGCATCTTTTTTTCGCGGCAGTTACGGACTCATAATTAGGATAAAGAGTTGACTTATGGCTTTTTGCCGAATTTCTTATTAGATTATATTGAAATTTTGTCAATTTAGCCTCTACAAAAAGCGATAAGGCTTCGTCCGCTGCAAATGGTATTTCACATTCTTTTTGAAGAGATTTTTTATATTTTGATGCACGGGTTGGTGTTGAGAATGCAACATTATTTAACACATCTGCTTCATCCAGTTTACCTTCGGACCTAAACTTCATTTGAGCAGCAAATGTTAGTTCTTCCGGGCTTCGATCTGCTCGCAACGGTTCAGTTCTTCTTCTTTTTGATCGTTCACTCAAATCTAAAAATCCAGTGCATGGCCTCCCTCTACTCGATGAAGTTGTATCCTGCATTTCGGCTGGTTGAGCTTCATTCATTGACGAAGAAAACTCCAACTCAATATTTAACCAATCTCGATTTTTATTTTCAAATGCAGTTTTATTTCTTGATGCTGTTGACCATTTTGTGTCATATTTCTCGATGAATTTATATAAGACTTTTGAAGACTCTTCTGACAAGCGTTCAACTCGCATGGTAGAGGTCACTTTTTCTGCCAAATAACGACACTGCTCCATTCTTTCCTTGGACTGACAAATTCTTAACCAATTGACAAGTTGGCTTCTTTTAAACAAAGCAGATTTTGTCGCAGACCCTGAAAAAATAAGTTGTAATTTTGTTAATTATTTTATTACTAGCAATAGCCTATGTTCATCGGGGATAATGTAGGATTCTAATAGTAAAAGAATTTTTTAAATCGATCCAGTAGTTTCGGAGCCTATTTAATTCAAACAAAAATCAAATCTTTCCTCTTTATAATATTTGTACAGATTATACTCTGCAATCAATGGTACTTCAAATTATATTAGAAAAATCTTCCAAAATTGAGACCGTAGCTTGAAGAATTGAATGTTAATTCTAAAAAACTACATTATCAATAGCTGTTTGGATTATAATTTAAATTTTGAAACTACATGAATGATTGTTAAAACTGTTTCTTTAATTCTTAGTTCAATGTAATTAAAACAATATATTTTAATAAGATTTCGCCATTTAAAATTGGTCGCCATATTGAATTTTAAACCCATATGGCAATTTTTTTATTTGTCTATTTAATTTTCTATAAAATAATGTTTTATTTTATAAAAATTGATTTATTCTTTAAGTTAGTAGGAGAAAATTATTTGTTGCGTTTGGGACCTACGTTTATACGAATTTGGACCCAGACCATAAATCTTTAAAAATATTTTCTCGTCAAGATCGCAAATTATCGCAGCAACTTAAGATGGGATCTTACAAAGGACTTATTAAACAATAATTTAAAGCTAATTTAAATGCGGGAAATTACGGGAAATCATACTTTACTTTAGCAAAAAGTGAAAAATTGAAATTAAAAAAAAATTAATTGTTAACTTTTCAGAACACCAGTTAAAAAAACGTAAAGAAATATTTTAAATAAATATTATTTTTAATATTCTACTTACCACCAGCAATAGGCTCCTAGTTACTTTACAAAATTTTCACCCACACTTTGCCGAAAAACTGAATATAAATTACTAATTTTCACAGGCCTTTTAATTGCGAAGTTAAAATATTTCCAGTTTATAGGTGAGTTTTCCCCGGAATTTCGGGGCCTTTGTAATTGCATCCGGTTTTGAACCGTGCACGGCGGAAGAATAAGGTAAATATCCGAATTGAGCTGCCTTGCAACCTTTTTAACAAATGCAAATAAAGAACAACGCATTGGATTTGCTTTACAATTTTACCTGGAACCTCCGATTTTTTGGAAAAATATAATATTCACCGATTAAAACGTGTTTCAGTTGTGCTACAGTGGGAGACTTAAGGTATACAGGCCTCAAAGGACACGATTTGATGAAAAATATACCCTAAAGGACAAAAATAGTTGGAGATTTTTGGTAAATGTTTGGGGGTGCCTGAGTGCCCAAGGACTTGTAGTATATTATTTTATTGAAGGAATGTTTAATGCGGAGGTATATATAGATCTACTACAGAATATTATGCTTCCTTCTGTACTGGATGGATTTCCGGATTTCCGGTTTTTAGTTGGATAAGTGTCCCGTTCATACGGCCCGGCAAATGGATGAATGGATAAAAGAGAAGGCGTATCAGAGTTTTACCGTGGCCCGCACGTAGTCCGGATTTAAATGTTATGGAAAATGTTTTGGGCCTATTAGTTAAAAAAAAGTAAAATGGGGAAATGATCTTATGCCGCAAAATGTAAACGAACTTAAAGATAAAATTTTAGAGGCGTGGAATGAGTTACGAGGAAATCCGGACTACGCCGGGCTTTGTTCCATTCGATACCTGGAAGGCTAAACTCTGTCTTAGAAAAAAGCGGGGTTGCAATAAAATATTAAATTTGTTTGAAAGAATATTTAAGTTTGTTTGAATTTATTAAATTTTTAATTAATTTATCAATTTGTTACTTTTTATAAAATATAAATATTTTTTTTACCTTTTGCTTAATTTATAGTAGTTAAAAGTAAAGCAAGGTAGAAAAGAGCAATTTTCAAAAATTGGCAGAAAAGTCAAAATTTGCATTTTTCCTAAGATTTAATGGCCGTCACTGTACTTTCCCTGGAGGACAATTTTTTTTAATAAACCTGTATACGACTGATAAATTTTGACATCTGATGGTTGCATTTAAAGTTTTAAACCACGCAGAACTTTTTATAAAGAATCACATTTTTTCACAAACTTAATAATATTTTTTTTTCCATATTTGCCAATTTACGTAGACATACTGTATTAATGACAGACCTGGTCAATTACTTTCAGAATCTTACATTTTTTTGGTACCTTTAAAATTGTCTGCCACGCGCGATATTGGTCTGCCACTGTTATTTTTTGATAAAAATAGTAATTTTTTAAATTTCCAAATGGCAGACGTAGTCAAATACATTTAAAATTAGTCAACTTTCGATACCTATCCCACTTGGTTACCAGAAAAGACAGCCCCGCTGGGTTATGCATCTCCACCATGTATTAGTATAGAAACTAAATTGTGTAAAAATTCAGGTCTGGTCAAAAAACATACATGTACGGTCACTGACTTAGCTATAAATTTTTTCAAACCCCGGGACCTAACTGCAAATTGTAATCCTTTTTCTTTTAAAATTCAAAAAATTAAATCGCGTAATAAACTGCCTCTTATCTATGGTATATAAATACATGGGTCTTAACATTTTCTTGGCTGTTTTAAAGTATAAATATTAGGTTATAGAGTGTTCTCGGGTTGCCGTCTTAATGAAAAAAACTTTAATTTTTTAAGTTTTCTTTAATTTTTAACTTCTCTTTAACTTTAAATTATTACATGATATCTAAAACAAGTTTTTGACGCTTACGTCCATCAAAGATAATTAACTACTTTTGCGCCCTTCTAAACAGGCATTTTCCAAGTAACTTTTCCTTTTAGTCCCTTGTCAAATTGTAATTGGGGTAACGATGCTGCTCAGATTCATTCTACCCTACTCAGGTAACTAAAGTTTTATTATTTTTATCATTAAACACACACACAGTGTTTTTTCCTCATGGGTATTAATCCATGTGAGTCAGATAATTTCGGCGTCCTGAAACAATGCCTTTAAGGACCTTTAAACGACTTCTATTTAAGCAAAAAGGGGCCTTTGTCTTTGAAATAAGGATAAAGCTAAAGGTTTTGTATCAGATAAACGTACTAATAACGATTTTTTGCTTTAGTTAACGACCCGAAAAAAAGTTAAGAACGTTTTTAGAGCAATATTATGTTTTTTTTTGGAAATACTAATAGTAGGAGAGCTAGTGAACCATCCGACTAACCTAAGCTAAAAACTTTTACTATCGGTCAATTATGAAAAAACCGTTCTGGCAGGTATCCTCCGGTTACTTTATCATCCCTTAAAATTTTGAAAATGTCAAAAAAAATTTAACCTGCTTTAACAAAGCTAAAATTTTGATATGATGTAATTTACATATGTGTGAGTCGAAATAGTTATTTTCCTAACAAGTGCGCAAGTGATACTTTCCCACGCGACGCCGTTGCCCGAGCGCAAAGCGGAGTTCGGGCAAGCAAGTCAAAAATGCGAAAAATCACTTTGCCAAAGCGTAGGAACAAAATTTTCCTACGAGCGTCAGATAATACCAATATTAAAGCAATGATTATTTTTAAATTATGTTTAATCTGAAAGAACTACTACAACATATTATAAATGGGAATTATTTGTTGATAACATTTACAACAAAAGAACAGTTATTAGCATATTGTAAATTAATTGCAGAACCTGTAATTTCATTTAGCGAATGGCTTATGGAAGCCCTTTTTTGTAGGCTTGGTAAAAGGGTTTACTTAGCTCAGGAGGTGAGTTGTTTATGGTCAATATTTTATTGACATATCCTTTTCTGATTTGTGGATTCATCAATGTAGCTTCAAAACTTTTTCCAGCTGATTTCCAGCCCCAAGTCCTTGACATTGGTAATTCCTTCTCCCGAATCCGCTAACATAGTCCAGGGATCGACGAAAACTATTCGATGTACTCTTCTGGTTTTAATTTTAGGTATGCAGCAATTTTTTAAAGGCATTTTACCTATTGATTTATTCCCACACATTGCGTACTGCATGCTCCTTATTTATACTGGCAAAAAAACTCGTGTGGGGTATGTGGTTTCGAAATTTGCATATTTACGGTACAATTGCAGATAAAGTCGTTATTTGTTTCATCGGACATAAAAGGTTCTGGAAGTGTTATTTTTATGTCAGAATTTTCACCACTATCAAATTTTCATTATCCTGTATGTCATCAATCATTATTTTTTTTTTTAAGTTCATCTCTCCTAAAGCAACCGGCTAATCCAAAAATTGTAGCAACTTTTATTGAAGTAAAATTTCAGGTGTTCTTTCAAATTTTTAAAAATTCCTTTGCTAAATTTTTTTTTTTTTTTTTGGCCGGTTTTCCAGTTTTTGGGGGTTGAGGATGTTGTTAAAAGTTAAATCAAGGTTTTTTTTACTTTGAGGAAATTTTCCCAAAAGATTTCCAAAAGTATTATTTTAAAAGTTTTTTGAAATCCCCAAAAAAATGGCCAAAAACTTTTCTTTAATTTGCGGAGTAATTTTTTTTAAATCTTATTATTCCAATTTTTCAAGGATTTTTGGTAATAAATTCAAACTTAGGTATTTGCTGCATCCGGGGAATCTGGGGGTCCTTCAACACCTTTTAAAAATTATTTTTTGGATTTTATTTTTAAAAAAGGTATGAGCCTTTTTTTAAAAAACTTTTTTATTGAAATTCCCCTTTTGCAAATTCTTTTTATATGGGGAAAAAAAAAAAAATCTTTGGGAAAGTGGGTTTCCCAAATTTCATATTTTGGTTACTTTTTCAAAAAATCCATTTTTTTCCGGAATTGGCCCAAGGTTATTTTTTCCGGAATTTTCCCCAAATTTTTTTTCCCGGTTAAACAATTTTTTGGCACCCTTTTAAAACAAAAATACCCAAAAAGTAAAATTTTTTTTAATAAAATTTAAATTTTTTTCAGGGGAATTTAAAAAAATTTTTTTTTGGGTTGTTTTGTTGAAATATTTAAATTGAAAATTTTGGAACAAACAAAAAAAGGTTCCTTTAAAATTTTAAGGCACATTTTAAATAGGTACTTTCTAAAATAATTTAAGTTTTTTCTTAAAAAAAGGAAGAAAATTTTTTTTTACTTTTTGCCCCTTTCCGGAAAATAAACCCCTTTTTAAACTGCAAAAATGGGCTTTTTCCCCACGCTCGTAGGAAAAAAATTGACAATATTTTAATGGTTTTTAAAAAATGTACCAGACGATAGAAAAATTGTCTCGAGATGGCAATTTATAACCTGCTCCCACAAGGCTTAAATTTTAAGGGCATATTCTTTCAATAGTTGGAAAAGTATATTTAAACTGCCAGACTATTTTGATGGTTGCAAGGGTCTTTTAGACCAGTATACAATGTGTCCACAATTGGGCCTACATGTATTGGTAACTCGGGAACCATTAGAGCTACAGTGTTGGTTAAATTAGGAAAGTTTTAGACAATTTAATTGTAAAATTAAATCTGCTTTCAGATTTTATTTTTATTTTTTTTGAAATAATTAAAAAAAAAACAAAATAGTGCAATTTAATTTAAGTAAAAATATTTTTCTAACTTTATTTTTTTTTTGAGATATTTACCCAAACTTTGGTTTTTTAAAAAATGAGGTGTGGGGGTTTTCCCCCACGAAACTAGGCTAATTAGAAATTTTTTAAGTTTGAATTTTTTTTTAGGACCGTGACGTCAGGGCCCCCTAAATTTTCTATTTGGGAAATTTTTGCTTTGTTGTCAGCTTTTTGTTATTCGATACGCCTGTCATCAAATATCGATATGCCAACATCACAAAGTTGGCGTTTTCCCGTCAATTGTCATATTGTCAACCTGTATAACCTGTAACCTCTAATATTTGGTTAAAAATTCCCAATTTGTAAATAGGGGTGTTCTTTCCAAATATTCCAATTTATTACTATAGTTATTATTAAACGCCAAACTTTTTTTGATATGAACCCTTTTTTCAGGGAAATTTCCGTTATTTTATTTAAAAAAGAAAAAAAAATGTAAATTTTTATTATTTGCGAAACCAGAAGCCGGCCGAGTTTAGGATCTTCAAAAATATTCTTTTTTCTTCCAAAAAAAAAAACGATAGGAAAAAACCGGGTGCTGCTGTAGGTATTGGGAAAAAGCCCAAAAGGGCTCCCATTATTGTTGTGAAAACCATTTTGTGTAAGTTTTTATGTTTTTTTCCAATTGAAACTATTTAGGTAGTCTGGCTGTGTTTTAGTGTAAAGTCTAAAAATCATTTCGCATTTTTGCATTTCGTTAAAAAAACGATGCGATTGTCGATATCGATAGTTCCCAAACAGACTTGGCATCCATGTTGAATTTGATTGGGGAGGGGAGTGGCGGGCTATTTAAATTACAATGATAATTAAACCTTAAATAAAGAGTAAAAAGGGGGTTTTTATTTTTTTCGTGTTATTTGCAGGTTTTTCTTAAATGTGTTTTTTACTTTTAATTTTTTTCACTCAACATTATCAATATCAATTGAGTGGAAATACCCTATTGATATCTAATAACAACTAATTGTCAAATCTAAAGTGTAAACTACCCTCCGTTGTCTTTTTTTCCTGCGTCCCCCCCTCCTTTGGGCCCACTAATAACAAAATTAAGGAGTCGTATAGCACTTTTACAATACAAAATGTTAAATAAACAATTATTTTGAAAACTATACATTTTGGGAATAGACCACTTAATACAAAGTTACCTTTTTTTTAAATTGTTAATACGAAAAAAAATATAAAAGTAGGGGTTTCTATTTGAAAAAATTGACTTTTACGTTTTTTTTTCAAGTAATTTTTGTACTTAGTTTTTAGTCACCTGTATAAATTTACACCCAAAAAGTCCCTCAATAAAAAAAATTTGGACCCTCTTTTCACAAGGAATTTAACACATTAAATGGTATTCCCTATGGGGAAAAAATTTTTCCTTATTTTGGGGGGCCCAAACGTCATTTTTGACATAAAATTCAAGATATGTCAAAACGGGTTCTTAACTCTAGCATATTGAAAAATATCTAAAATTTTTTAAGGAATCCAAAAAAGCAATAATATATAGGGTGTTTTTTTTTAAAATAAGGAAGTTGACGACCCCCGGTACAACCGGGGGCCCTATCTTGAAAACATTTTAGATGAATTGCTCTCATCGATATTAGTAAAGTATCAAATTTTCCGTTGCTAAGTTTTTGAGAAATCGACCGCGTCGGTTTGTCGTGGGACACCCTGTATAACGAAACAACAAAAAAAGAATTATCAATATTGGTGCAGTCGTTCTGAAGTTATGCGCGTACATACATTCCGGCGGTTCATTTTTGTTTATATAGATTAAATATTAATTATTTATTTTCCAAAAAAAAATTAAACCCAACAATTTTTATCTTTCGATTTTTAAGTTTAGTTTTCCTATTTACTATTCTTATACGAAACACACGTCAAGCCCGATATTTTTCATGGTTTTAATTAAGCTAGATAAAAAAAAATAAATTATTTAAAAGAAATGCTTTTTTGTAAAAATAGGTTTTTTTTATTCAGTATTTTGTATATAAATTCCATACAATATACAAGACCATATAAGGACGCAATATCACTACGACATATATCCATAATAAAATGGATGTTACCATCTCTAGACAGCGGTTTAAAGCCGTCCGACCGTTTTTCCAGAGTCTTACCCCCAACAAGTGCCCC